>CM067216.1:216042675-216590175 GCA_034190945.1 Octodonta nipae
CCGGGAGAATGTGACAACCAAAAGCAACGTCTTCGCAAAATGGAAAAAATTTCATTCAAATAGGTATTTGCCTGGTATACAAACAAAACGAGCTTAGTATTCATTGATTTAAGGGCCCGCTTTACTAAAATTTTCAAAGGCGTTTGGGGCAAACTGTATAAAACTTGGTTCAATGCATTTTTTAGTATATCGTAAAGTATTACCGTACTGAGATGTTTTCTTTCGTGTGTAGTGAGTTCCTGTGTTTCATGTATTCATTCATTTTGTTAAGGGTATGAACTGCCTGTTTTTCTGTAGAATTTAGATTTCTTCAAACCCAACTGTCACACTCAATTTTGGAGTATTTTTCAGGAACGCAGTGACTACGTAGTTTAACTCATTATTTGCTTGGAATCTTCTGTTTGGTTTCAAAATATATGGTTGATTTCTTTATATTTTTGGATTTTCATGTCTAAAGACGCAATAATATGAACTGTTAATGCAATCAGTTAGCTGATCTGTAAGTTTCTATCTTGATTACATTGTTTTAATTTGTTTTTTTCAGTTCTCATGCTATTACAACTGATGTCAGTTTAGCAGAAACGGCAAAAGCGGCAGAATTTTTCTCGTCGGACGGAGTGATAGTAACAGGAACATCGACAGGTGATCCAGTTAACGTGAAAGATTTGAAAGACCTTAAATTGTCTACAAGTTTACCAGTTTTGGTGGGTTCTGGTGTTACTGTAGAAAATGTGGAGAACTACATCACAGCAGATGCCTTAATCGTTGGTTCATATTTTAAACACAATGGAAAATGGGATGGAGAGTTGGATGGAAACAGGATAAGGCTATTCACAGATAAATTAAAATCTCTTCTGGAATAATTTATTTTAAGTTGAGAGTGTGAATTTTGTGATACATTTATAAATTTCAAATGGTTATTAAATATTTGAAATTTTTTCACTGAATCGACAACGTTTTATAAAGTTATAAGCAATTTTCAGCCTTCAGGACGGAACATTTTACAATCAGAGAGCTAAAACACAAGACTGCAAATAATGGTGATTACAAATAACATAACTTCAGACATTATATATTGTTAACAAAATACCAACATTTATTCTATAAATATCAACACGAAATGTATAAAGAAAAATTTCATGATAAGGAAAAAAAACTGAATCATAATACTAACTCTGTAGATAATGCAGATGGACACTTCTTTTTAACTCATTGCTATTAGCTTCACTTACCCAGAAGCGATGAACTGTTAAATAAAATGTAACTGACACAAAACGGATCATCGAGCTTTAGATTTGTAAAGGAAAAATACCAAACCTACTAGTGAGAAATCAGAGCTGGATTGTCGACAGGACGCATTTTCTTGAATTTGATATAAACTAGTGATACACCACATTTGCAGGTTATACTACCTTTACTTTAGTCACAGTATCCAAAGGCAATATATTGAACTTACAAAAATGGCAAATCAAGCTGAATGCTGCCAAATCTGCACATATTAACTTTACAAATAAAAGGCAACCGCATATCCTAGTCAACATAAATTATATCCAGATACCCTGTACAAATTTAGCAAACCATTTTGGTCGACGTCAAAAAGAAATAAGCAGACACTGATATGATGATATAAGATCCAAGAACATGTATTGCCTACTTGATAGACATGCTTGGTTATCAACTTATAATAAACAAACATGCTCACATGCTCAAACACTACTCATGCGGAGATTTCATAATAAAGTGTTGAGTAACATCGGGAACGTGCCTTGGTACATCAGAAGTAGATACTTTCAGCTTGAAATGGTTGATCTCACGTTTCAATAGCTTTGAATCTGTTATCGTTATCATGATGGGAAATTCAGATTATCCCTCGTATTTATACCATTAACCAGTTATGTGTCGCTGCTCATGCTCACCGGGGTTTTTAATCCCCCATTTAAGTAGCTATGCGGTGCTCCTTATGAATAATCCTGTATCTGTGGCCTTCCTGTAGACTGTTGTTTGGATTCCGATCTTTGGTCATTTGGTACTTTACATCAAGGAACAGTTGACACCCACTCTCTTGCCTCTCCAAGGTGGATCTAATGGTTGGTTGGGATCGGTTTAGATGCTCCAGAAATGCCTCTAGTTCTCTCTCTCTCTCTCCGTGTTGCCAAATTAAGAAAGTGTCGTCGACATACGTTAACCAGATCTTTGGCAGCTTCTCGTACCCTTTCAGTGCTTGTTCTTCGAACCATTCTATGTAGATTTTGGCGATGGTTGGCAATAACGGGAAGCTCATAGGCAATCCATTTTCTTGCATGAAGGACTGGTCCTCCTGAGAGTAGCAGTTCTTGAGGCAACATTGTAGTAAGTCCATGATCGAATCTATTGGCAGCCCCGTCCTTTCCATCAGGTTTTCGTCTTCAGTAAGTTTCTTTCTCACTATGTCGAGAGGTCCATCAACTACTAAGCGATATTCAGGCCCAAGCTCCATAGATTTGATGATTCTGGCAAAATGCTCTGAATCCTCGACGTGCGATGATGTTTTGCCTCCAAAGGTTGCATGATTGGTTGAAGGAATATTGATAACGCATAATCAATCATACTTCCCTGTTTCTCATCAAATTTTCCAAAATATAATTTTTCCCGAAATTCAGATTGTTCCATTTCACCCCAATAATAATTTAAAAATCTCTTTTCTATATCCTCAAATGATGTTACTTCTTCTTCTATCGACGCAAACCATAACGCTGCACTTTCAACCATCCCTTATCTCATTTTAATTTTAATCTCTTCAATATTTCGTATTCCCTGTAGTTGTGTTTTCATGGTTTTTATAAAAATTCATGGTTGAATTTTTCTAAACCTTCCATTGAATTTGATATTGCTATCCATTACCATAGATCTCTCCCATTTTGTGACATGTTCTTTTCGAAATTTTGAATCTGTTTTGCACTGTCCTGGACCTTTTTTTGAACTTGATTTAATTTTCCATTATGGATATCCGGAAACCATCATTAACAAGACGTTTGAAGAACAGGATAAACCACCTAAGCAGAAAGAGGAAACCATGATAGGGACTGTACTATGTATCCAATGAGCATGACCAGCGAAGCCTGACTGGTTAAGGGTATAACTATGACAAATAATCTGAATTTCCCATCATTCACCTGAATGTTGATAGCAGATTCAAATCTGTTGAATCGTGAGATCAACCATTTCAAAACAATGGCCATCAATAGATCTGCTAGAAGTCATGAACATGTGAACACTGAAGTATTTTGAGATAGCTACGTAATCCTGCTAATTAACAGGTAAAGTATTGTGTGGTTTTGTTATCTACATCAGATATTACCTGGGTACTAATGCATAGAGGGCGCCGCTAATGCTGTGTTTGTTATTCGGTAGTACCAAGCTTCAAGGCACGTATACAAATTTCATGACATTCGGAGAATAGCCTGCGAAAAAGCGCAATAAAACAGATTCAAATCTGTTGAATCGTGAGATCAACCATTTCAAAACAATGGCCATCAATAGATCTGCTAGAAGTCATGAACATGTGAACACTGAAGTAGTTTGAGTTAGCTACGTAATCCTGCTAATTAACAGGTAAAGTATTGTGTGGTTTTGTTATCTACATCAGATATTACATGGGTACTTAAGTCCCAGGACTAATGCATAGAGGGCGCCGCTAATGCTATGTTTGTTATTCGGTAGTACAAAGCTTCAAGGCACGTATACAAATTTCATGACATTCGGAGAATAGCCTGCGAAAAAGCGCAATAAAACAGATTCAAATCTGTTGAATCGTGAGATCAACCATTTCAAAACAATGCTGCTATCATGAATAGTAGTTTGTTATTCGGGTAAGTACATGTTCAGCATTCTGAAGTATTTATACAAATTTCATGACATTCGGAGAATAGCCTGCGAAAAAGCGCAATAAAACAGATTCAAATCTGTTGAATCGTGAGATCAACCATTTCAAAACAATGGCTATCAATAGATCTGCTAGAAGTCATGTTCATGTGAACACTGAAGTATTTTGAGTTAGCTACGTAATCCTGCTAATTAACAGGTAAAGTACTGTGTGATTTTGTTATCTACATCAGATATTACATGGGTACTTAAGTCCCAGGACTAATGCATAGAGGGCGCTGCTAATGCTGTGTTTGATATTCGGTAATACAAAACTTCAAGGCACGTATACAAATTTCATGACATTCGGAGAATAGCCTGCGAAAAAGCGCAATAAAACAGATTCAAATCTGTTGAATCGTGAGATCAACCATTTCAAAACAATGGCTATCAATAGATCTGCTAGAAGTCATGAACATGTGAACACTGAAGTAGTTTGAGTTAGCTACGTAATCCTGCTAATTAACAGGTAAAGTATTGTGTGGTTTTGTTATCTACATCAGATATTACATGGGTACTTAAGTCCCATTAGAGGACTAAGGCATAGACATAGAGGCGCGCCAGCTAATGCTGTGTTTGTTATTCGGTAGTACCAAGCTTCAAGGCACGTATACAAATTTCATGACATTCGGAGAATAGCCTACGAAAAAGCGCAATAAAACAGATTCAAATCTGTTGAATCGTGAGATCAACCATTTCAAAACAATGGCCATCAATAGATCTGCTAGAAGTCATGAACATGTGAACACTGAAGTAGTTTGAGTTAGCTACGTAATCCTGTTAATTAACAGGTAAAGTATTGTGTGGTTTTGTTATCTACATCAGATACATAGAAACATACTTAAGAGTTAGCTACAGATAATCCGTGTTAATTAACAGGTCAAAGTGATGCTAATGCTGTGTATCTACATCAGATAATTAAATGGATACTTAAGTCTCAGGACTAATGCATAGAGGGCGCTGCTAATGCTGTGTTTGTTATTCGGTAGTACAAAGCTTCAAGGCACGTATACAAATTTCATGACATTCGGAGAATAGCCTGCGAAAAAGCGCAATAAAACAGATTCAAATCTGTTGAATCGTGAGATCAACCATTTCAAAACAATGGCTATCAATAGATCTGCTAGAAGTCATGAACATGTGAACACTGAAGTAGTTTGAGTTAGCTACGTAATCCTGCTAATTAACAGGTAAAGTATTGTGTGGTTTTGTTATCTACATCAGATATTACATGGGTACTTAAGTCCCAGGACTAATGCATAGAGGGCGCCGCTAATGCTATGTTTGTTATTCGGTAGTACCAAGCTTCAAGGCACGTATACAAATTTCATGACATTCGGAGAATAGCCTACGAAAAAGCGTAATAAAACAGATTCAAATCTGTTGAATCGTGAGATCAACCATTTCAAAACAATGGCCATCAATAGATCTGCTAGAAGTCATGAACATGTGAACACTGAAGTAGTTTGAGTTAGCTACGTAATCCTGTTAATTAACAGGTAAAGTATTGTGTGGTTTTGTTCGTACAATAAAATATTAAATTCAGTACTTAAGTGTTGACGTGAGATCAACCATTTCAAAACGGGCGCTGCTGAAGTCTGTGTTTGATACTGTCGGTAGTCACCAACATGTTCAAATAGCCTACTGAAGTAGTTTTTCATGAGTTAGAGAACGTGAGCCTGTTAATTAACAGGTAAAGTATTGTGTGGTTTTGTTATCTACATCAGATATTAAATGGATACTTAAGTCTCAGGACTAATGCATAGAGGGCGCTGCTAATGCTGTGTTTGTTATTCGGTAGTACCAAGCTTCAAGGCACGTATACAAATTTCATGACATTCGGAGAATAGCCTGCGAAAAAGCGCAATAAAACAGATTCAAATCTGTTGAATCGTGAGATCAACCATTTCAAAACAATGGCCATCAATAGATCTGCTAGAAGTCATGAACATGTGAACACTGAAGTAGTTTGAGTTAGCTACGTAATCCTGCTAATTAACAGGTAAAGTACTGTGTGGTTTTGTTATCTACATCAGATATTACATGGGTACTTAAGTCTCAGGACTAATGCATAGAGGGCGCTGCTAATGCTGTGTTTGTTATTCGGTAGTACCAAGCTTCAAGGCAAGGCGTATACAAATTTCATGACATTCGGAGAATAGCCTGCGAAAAAGCGCAATAAAACAGATTCAAATCTGTTGAATCGTGAGATCAACCA
This sequence comes from Octodonta nipae, assembly GCA_034190945.1. Taxonomy (NCBI): domain Eukaryota; kingdom Metazoa; phylum Arthropoda; class Insecta; order Coleoptera; family Chrysomelidae; genus Octodonta; species Octodonta nipae. The sequence continues at coordinate 216,048,794 of CM067216.1, forward strand.
TTTCAAAACAATGGCCATCAATAGATCTGCTAGAAGTCATGAACATGTGAACACTGAAGTAGTTTGAGTTAGCTACGTAATCCTGTTAATTAACAGGTAAAGTATTGTGTGGTTTTGTTATCTACATCAGATATTACATGGATACTTAAGTCTCAGGACTAATGCATAGAGGGCGCTGCTAATGCTGTGTTTGTTATTCGGTAGTACAAAGCTTCAAGGCACGTATACAAATTTCATGACATTCGGAGAATAGCCTGCGAAAAAGCGCAATAAAACAGATTCAAATCTGTTGAATCGTGAGATCAACCATTTCAAAACAATGGCAATCAATAGATCTGCTAGAAGTCATGAACATGTGAACACTGAAGTATTTTGAGCTACGTAATCCTGCTAATTAACAGGTAAAGTATTGTGTGATTTTGTTATCTACATCAGGACTAATGCATAGAGGGCGCTGCTAATGCTGTGTTTGTTATTCGGTAGTACCAAGCTTCAAGGCACGTATACAAATTTCATGACATTCGGAGAATAGCCTGCGAAAAAGCGCAATAAAACAGATTCAAATCTGTTGAATCGTGAGATCAACCATTTCAAAACAATGGCTATCAATAGATCTGCTAGAAGTCATGAACATGTGAACACTGAAGTATTTTGAGCTACGTAATCCTGCTAATTAACATGTAAAGTATTGTGTGGTTTTGTTATCTACATCAGATATTACATGGGTACTTAAGTCCCAGGACTAATGCATAGAGGGCGCTGCTAATGCTGTGTTTGTTATTCGGTAGTACCAAGCTCAAGGCACGTATACAAATTTCATGACATTCGGAGAATAGCCTACGAAAAAGCGTAATAAAAAAACTTCAACTGTAATCTCGTATGTTGTGAAAAACAAAGTATTCATTTCCATAGACCCTGTACACATAATTATGTCCTAAGATAAATAACAATTGATGGAGAAAAACTTACCATTCGCGAATTATTGTGGGTCGAGTTTGACGATAGTTCAAGTCTTGTAATTTTTTTTTGAAATCTAGGAGTTAGAGCTGCTTCCTTTTAACAACCCAAAATTAGTGACATTATCACAAATATACGTTTGGTTATGCGAAATTTTTTCAATTTTATTATTTAGAAATGAGTCTTCTAAACGTTGTTTGTGGCATATTCTTGATTAATTTTATGTTTTTTTGGGCAATAACACCACAATCGAAATAAAACGACGTATATTGAAGGAAAAACAAACGTTTCAAAGTCTATTCTGACTTCGTTGTCAATGGCTTTATATTTATTGATGTAAATTGCAAATAAATCAAATTTTCATTTTGCAATTTACATCAATAAATATAAAGCCATTGACAACGAAGTCAGAATAGACTTTGAAACGTTTGGTATTCCTGCAATATACGTCGTTTTATTTCGATTGTGGTGTTATTGCCCAAAAAAACATAAAAGTAATTGTAGGAACTTTGTTAATAAACATTTTATTGTTGCTATGGAGGAATTATACCTGAACATATTAAATTATAATATCATTATCGAGTCCTTACATTAATTTTTTTAGAAAAAAAAATACTATTTTATATTAGATTAAGATTTGTCATTAAAATACATCGAGTATAAAATATTTTAAAACTGATAAAAAAATGCTTAACCTAATGCTTAAAACCGAATAGACGTTTAACGGTAGAACCGACGCTACCTAAAATTTTGCTGAACTTAAAAACACTATTTGTTTGTTGTGGTCTTCCGAAAACAAACAAATCTTTCGACATTGCAATGTCATTTTTCTCTACCTCATCAGTGGAGGTAACATTAGTTGAATCTACTAGGCAGTTGTTGGAATCAGACTGTGTTTCTTGTGAAGACTGCTGTTCCAGTTTGCCGTTAACGGTGTGTTTGCCATTTAATACACTATGAATTGGGTTTCTTCTTGTTATTTTGTGAACAGGCGGTTTTGGTGCGGCGTCCTGGAAATCAAATAAACACTCAAGTTTGAGGTTCCGAGATGATAAATGTAAAGTACCATCCAGCAAGCATCAACACTCGTATATTTGCATCTCACGTTATACACCAAATCACCGATGTATTGTGAATTACATCCCACTATCATTCTTGCTATAAACAACAAAACAATTCCAATAGAAAAGAAGGTTTAAAACTCAATAGAATATGGTATAACACAGGACTTGCGAAATGACAGCCATCGGTGAGACTTGCAGTCACCGCCCCCTAGTTTGTCACTGTCCAATCAGGAAACGCACGCTCCTACAGACAGACAGACACCGATAAACAATTACAGATGAAACGATTAGTAAACATTCCAATAAACATTGGTAAGCCACAGTTTATCTAATAGGAAGGGGTAGAAAATTATCTAGGCAAACAAAGAAAATATACAGAATCAACAAAAATATATAATAGTAGCCGTTACCCGCGGTTTCACCCGCGTACGGAATGTTAAAGCCTTCGCAAAAATAAATAACTTATGAAACATCCTATATAAAAAAAAATTTTTTTAGATTTTTTTAATCCATGTAATTCTAATCCGCTCTAAGTTTCCTATGTACAGAACACCTTGTAAAATTACGGTTTATATATGTTGATTTTTGTTAAATCGAAACATCTTTCATTTGCACATTCCGAATTTTGAATAAAAGCTAAGCTGATGCCAGTATCTAATATTTTGTGCGTGCGGTGGAACCAATTGAATAATTGAAATACCCAGCATCGCTATATCTACCGTTTCTGTCAATTTAGAGAGATAAAATGTCTATGAGATTTTAAGTCAAACTATAGGCTTCGCAACAAAAAAAGATTCAGCAAAATCAGTTAAGTAGTTCTTACGTGATGCCCGAACAAACAAACAAACAGACAAACTTACAATTTTATAATAGTATAGATATAACAAAACAGAGGGAAGATTCCTCAACCAAAAAATGGATAGAGACAAGATGGCGCTCTCAAACTTACTCTTTTCATAACATGTATGAACGCATTAATTAAGGAGGCAAATAAAAGAAGCCAGTTCAGATATATGAGGGGTTTTACAGACATAATATTAACAACAACAGGTGTGAGGGAACAGCAGAATAAATTAAATAAACACAATGAATGAAGTTAAATAAGGAGAAAACAAAAGCTATGACCTTACAAAAAAAGGAGAAACCTCGATATACAGGGTGAGTCAACAATCAATGAGTGTTTAGAGAGCGGATAAGGGATGGAATTCTGGGACAAAAAGCATAGGGAAACTTTTGTAGCCGACTCACCGTTAATTAGCCATTAATTAAAGCTTTATACAGACCAGTATTCACAGTTGGATACAAATAAAAAAAGAAAATAAATTTAAAGTAGGAAAAAGCAACATACATACAGCAAAAATGAAATACTTAACAGAGTAAATATGATAAGAAAAGATAGGATAATAAACTACGATATAATTAACTAAAGAGAAATTAACGAGAGCTCACAAAAACATGTGAGAAACTCAGCCCCTAAGTAAAAGATGAAGACCTAGAACAACATGAGAAATAACAGTACAACAAGAGAAAAGAAAAATTGATACCACATCAGAGCAAATAATATCTTTATGAATTACGCAAGAAACACATGGCTAGAGTACCTCTCAGATCGATTACAACCCACCAACATTAGAACTACCAAAATTTCTTCTACCAACCTTCTAACCTTTGGAGGGCAAAACATCAACGCACGTCAAGGATTCAAAGCATTTTTTTAAAATCATCAAATCCACGGAACTTGAGCCAGAACATTGCTTAGTAAGTTTCGATGTTGAAAACCTCTTCATGAACATACCATTAGACGATTCTATTGACATAGTGAGAAAAAAAACTTGCTGATGACAAAACCCTGATCGAGAGGAAGGAGCTGGCAATAGACTCAATCATGGACATACTACAATGTTACCTCAAGAACTGCTACTTTCAGGAGAATGATTGCCAACATCTACACGGAATGGTTCGAAGAACATACACTGAAGAGGTACAAGAAGAACCTAGGCTAGGATATGTCAATGACACTTTCATTATTTGGCAAAACACACACACACACAGAGAGACAGAGAGAGAGAGAGAGAGAACGAACTACAGGCATTCCTGAAGAACCTAAACCGATTTCATCCATCCATTAGATTCACCATGGAAAAAAAAGGGAGGGGGTGCCTTTCATTCCTTGATGATAAGAGCCAAAGGACCAGGGTCGGAATCCAAACAACAGTCTACAGGAAAGCTACATATACAGGTTATAGCTACACAACAATTGTTTTCTGAAGGATATTTGTGGCATATTTTTTCAATGTTTAAGGACTTTCTGGGAATCAATTGGAAATAACCAGAACTTTCGTGACTTGTGTTATTTTCCAAAAAGCGCTTAAACATTACACTACAATTCTAACACCCATCAGCAACGAAAACTGGTATCATAAAAATACTAATCCATAGAGCCAAAAATATCTGCCGAACACCAGAGGTCCTCAACGAAAAATAAGTGAAACTTAGAGAAGACTTTTTGACGAATAGATATCAGGAAACTATCATCGACAAAGCGTTTGAAGAACTGGATAAACCACCTAGGTAGGAAGAGGAAACCATGATAGCAACTCTATTATTACCATACACTAAAGGCGATGTAACTCCAAGGCAATCGAGGGGCAGTGCAGAAAATTATCAAGAACAGAGGCACAACAATAAATGTGAGAAAAATTGTTTATCTAATAAAGAAAGAATGGACAACATTTGAACATAGAAGTCTTTAAATAATCATAAATAAACACTAAATACTAAGTAGGAATAATCTAGTCATGACCAAAAAGTATGCCATAATGCAAATTACTCCAGAAAAAAATATTTAATAGTTTGTATTAAGGGCTAGACTGGAGCATGAAATGTATTCCTCTAAAATGAACCCTTTCATTTTATTGATTTTCCCAAATCACCTGTCAATTTTTGCCTTTTTTAGGACATTCTAGAAAGTGAATACTATGTTTCCTAGAAACATTCAATGGATCATGGTAATTTGGAAATTACAATGAAAAGCGTTTGTTTAGACATCCTTGAAATTTCTAATAATCACCCACACAACTCAAGCAGTTCCAAAAAAACCATACTACACTAATTACGATTTAATACTTACGATTTTCCTTTTTTTCATTGGCCGTCCAGGGCTCAACCCTACTTCGTGATATTCATGGAGGTCTTTTCTTTTAACCGGCCTTCTAGACGAACTGTCTTTCCTTAAGGTTCTTCTGTCGCTCAAATGTTTCTCGATGGCATCCGTTATAGCATCAATCCACTTCATCGTCTCGCTGTATTGCTCATGGTACAAGATCAATTCCTCTTCCTGACAAACTATCCTTAAACATCCCTTCCCTGGAATCTCGACAACTCTGCATTTACTCAAGGGAAAAATGCTCATACATTTGATTGAATTCACAATGAGTTCGTCTTTCTTCATTTTGTTAAACATTATTATGTCGTTCATTAAGACCGTAAAGAGTTTTTCGCTTCGACCTTGTTTAGTACACATTTTTGTTAGGACACCTTCTTTTAATAATTTCCTACCAGGTTTTATGACGTTTGGCTCGCCACTGCGCAGGCATCTCTGCAATTCTAATAATCGTTGCATGTTTTCGTGATCGTCTACGAGTTTATTGATATGGTCGGCGGCGTCATTGATTTTTTCCAAACAGTCTGTAATAAACAATTTTCTTTACAAGCTCTTTTAAGTACCTTAATATAGATATATCTGAACCAACATATATACAAACTTTTCCGACGTTTCGTCCACATTTATAAGGGGCTTTTTCAAGTATGAGAAATACAAATGTTATTTATCCTGCGGCGGCTACATTCGTTTAGTCTTTTTCTCACAAACATACTTTAAAACTTCACTTTATTAAACTTCTCACACTGAAGCACAAATTGTAAATGACGACGAATTAACAATTGGCCTCCCGAAATTTCATGAATATAAATACTCAAGAAATACCCAGTTAGTCTAGTTCCTTGACAAAGACATTAGTCGAAACGCGTCGGACAGTTTTTAAAAAACGTAAATTGTGGAAATTGCAATTGTAGTATCAGTTAATTAAAACTGTACTATTTAATATAATAAAATCTCTATTTTCTAAAATAATTGACTTGCATAAGACATTGCATGACCTACCTTGTATGCAGGTTATCACAAAAATGTATGAGTTAATTTTTCTAATTCATAGATTATATAGTGATTTGGCCTCCAGATGATAGAGCCATAAAGAAGCTATGATGAATGCTACTTATATATTAAAAATACTAACCTGTTAATTGTTCAAAATCAGGTTCATCAGTACTGGTCAGTTCATGCAGCTGTTGTAATAACATTTTGTATCTTGGAACTCGTTGAATTGGTGTTATCAATAAAGCAGAAAGTTTGTTCTGGACTTCTGGCCGAGATTCCTGGTTCTCTACAAACTTGGCAAATTCTGGGTTAAGTGCTCTGGCATTCTATATTAAAAAATCATACAGGTGAATAAAAATGTTTGTAAAGACTAACTGTAAAAAAAATCTATGCAGTAAATAACACTGTTTAATGACTGACTAACTTCATAGTTTTTGAAACTTGTATTTGGTAAAAAGTTATATGTGTTATAAATAATTAAAAATTCTATTTTGAGGCAATTATCGGAATCTACTGACCTGCATTCATTTTCTCAGTCACAAAGGCAAGATAAATGTGTTTTTTATATTATGTGAATTAGACCTTGAAATTATTTGACATGTAAGGACTTTCCAGCAATTGAGGTGTTAGTCCAACAAGATCACAAAAATACAAATGTATGTAAATACCAGCAAATATATACAGTATGCATTTTACAATGTGATTGTTTTTACAATGAGTTTTCAAACAGTACTGATTAAATTGTTAAGAAGAAGAAAGACTTCTGAGGTTGTAAGCATCTCTATGCTTTTGTTAATTACTTCAAACATATATGCCATTACTTCTGGATTACATTATCTTAATTGATGAAATTTGTTTATTGACAGATACCAATGGGCTAAGAACCAGCTTTGACTAAGTGAAGGTGAAGATGATGAAGAAGCACAGCAGTGGAAGACAGGTGAGTATAAAATGAAGCACTTAACAGTCTATTTTTCAGAAGCCAACAAGGGAATCAGGCGGGGAAACCAACCATACCAAGTAAAGAGAAAGTGAGAAGAACACACATCCAGAAAAAACTGAAGACAATGTGCATGCACACAGAAGGGTAGTTTATGCTATATATCAAAGCAAAGAATGAGCCATAAACCACAACCAAAAAATTTGCTGTAGGTACTACCAATAAGGTAAAGCAACGAAAACAAAGCCAAGCTATCCCAACAATAAGACAGAAATTATGCAGAAGAAAAAGTACATTACTGTGAGGACTTGAGTTAGTTCTCAGGGGATGGATGGCAAGGGAGCTGGGAGTGTCCTCAGTAATTTTCTGAAGGGCAAATCCAGATCCTGTGCTCATGCACAGGGTGATGAAATTTGGTTACTTTTTACCCGACTTCCAAAACGGAGGAGGTTATCAATTCGTCGCGTATGTTTTCGTTTCTTTTTTGTATGTATGTTACCTGATTTCTTCTCCTGTGGTGCACTGTTTTGAATAAATATGGTCTTGTTTGATAGAGTATATATTCGGATTGGTGAAACTTCAAATTTTGGAAAAATTCTATTGGTAAAGTGATAAAATTTGTGAATGAAAACATGCGTGGATGGAAATCCTTCAATATCCCTAATATTTTAGTCGATTTTTCGATAACTCCTTATGGATGTGTATAGTTTTTTAACGTTTAATCCATTAAGGAAGATCATATACTTTTCTGCGACGTGCAACTTGCAGTTTTGCAGAAAATCGCCGAAAATTCGAAAATTCTTATCAAAAATTTCATCGAAATGACATAACGGGACATTTCCTCATAAATATTTTAATTCCAACATAATAGTGCGGTAATTTTAGGCACTGGAAGTTTTAATTGCGAATTTGAAAATTTTCTATGTACATCTCAAGCATATAGGTAGTAAAGCATAGTATTTTCGGCTCCTTAAATCAATGAGTACTAATTGTTTTCTGAAGGATACTTGTGGCAAATTTTTCAATGTCTAAGTGTTTATTGGGAAATAACACCACACTTTAAAGGAAATCGCTGTATATTCCAAACGTTTCGGGGTCTAGATCCTAGGTGCGCCACATAAAGTTCTGAAGATCTCCCTTTCAAATTCTTCCAATCTGAAAGGAACTTTATGATTATATGATCTTTAGAAATTTCTGTGCTACCCTGTATATTACAAATAAAATTCTCTTAGTTACGTCAAAAATCAAATAATAAACATTGTCAAATATTTAAATTTACATCTTGGAATTGTGCCTTTTTAATCCGTAATTTCTTAGCCATTGACAACGGGGTCTGATCTAGACCCCGAAACGTTTGGAAAGGAACAATCAAGTTTGATGAATTAGTAGATAAGTACGCAATGAAGGATTTTATATTTGCTTGGCACCGACTTCTAAATTATATTAAATTGGTAGGTAATTAATTTGTACAGAATGAGCACCTTTTAATGTTTACATTTTTTACTTCCTGGGTAGGTACCTAACAACATTGAATGTGTTATTTATTTGCTAGAGTTGTATTTTGTTATAATTATTTTTAGCTTTTTAGTTATAGGTAGAAGTCGGTTATATATATATTTTTAAATGTTTTATCTTCCATATAATGAAAACATTTTAGAATGGCAAAAAATGCTTGGTCCTGCAGATTGGTTATAAAATAGTTTACACCATACTAGCAGCTACTTTGACAATATCATATTCAATAATTTGAAACAGAATGTATATGCCTAATGTTTACCAGTGCCAGATTTACATAAGGGCACTTTGGGCACTGGCCCAGGGGCCCCACCAACTGTAGCGCAAATTAAAACCAAAAAATGGAACATGGGAATTATGCATAAATTCTAAATGAAAGCCAAAATCCAAAAAGTGTACAATCAAGAAACCAAACATACTATGTTTATATTAATAATTTGTTAGTTCGTTTTCGTACTCTCAAGTGTTCACAATTTAAGATTATTTAAATTTGTGGTAAACCCTATTAATTTAAAATCAAATTTAAGCATTTTTTAATATGTGAGCAACCCTAAGCCTGTAATATAAAAGGGAGAAGCAATTAAATTTAACAGACAACTGTAGATAAGACTGAGTAAAGTACAGAGTAAAGTAAAGCCAAGGGTATGGTCTACTCAAGGAAAACTAAGCATATTACAGTTTTTCTTGAAAAGATTATAACCAATTTATTTGAAATTTATCTACGTAATATTTGAAATTTTTTTTTTTCACTTAAAATTTTTGTTTTTTAAAATGCTATACTGGTTTGGCTTAACTTTATTTATTTTGATGTGTTATATATAAGTGTACAAAAATCTATTTATGTTTTATCAAAAATAATAAATGTAAAATAAAGTTGCTGCTAATTTTGAATCCTTAAATAGACACCTTTATAGGTACCTTTGAGTATAAAATGCAACAATTGTTTCAAAATTACTCTTAACACTGAATATAATAATATAATAAATATAACACTTACCTGAAGTACAGATAGAATATGCTTAAAATCATAAGCATATGAAGAATATAACTTAAAGAATGGCGCAATTTTGGAAAAAGCATTAGCAACATTTCCATACCCTTTATCCAACTCCTGCAACAACTCATTATTGATATTATAAATGGTATTAATATGTCCAAAGACAATTTGAAAATCATCAGGCTTCAATAACTCCTTGTACTTTGTAGGATTCAAAAAAAAGTTAATGATAGTTTCCAGTTGATGGACATATTTAATTTCACTATTTACTATCTCTAGTAAGGCCTTTTCTTTTTTATAATGTCTAGTTTCCAATTCACTTTTTGTTCGAATCTCATCCAAAGCTTCGAAAACTCTTTTTCTTGTTTTAGACGTCAATATATTCCTTTCATTAATTACTTTTTTTAGTTCAAGACTGAATTCTATACTAGCTTTCGGGGTGAATGGTTGAGACATTTTATTCTGACTGTCCTTTATTAACGTTGAGTTAGTATTTTTGAATTGTTCAGAATCAGTCTTTAGCTTGCCTCCTAAACGTTCACAAGATACTTGCAGATCACGTTTCACTTGATTTACTTTAACAAAATTCTTATTGTCACTGTCGTTTATTAACAATGAGTTAGTCTTTTTCAATTGTTCAGAATAAGTCGTTAAACGTTCACAAGATACTTTCAGTTCACGTATCACTTGATTTGTTTCAATAGAATCGTCGTTGTTGCTGTTTATATAACGTTTACTCATTCTGAACATGGATTTTAGTAAAATTCAGATGTGCCAAGTCGCTTAGGCGGTTATTTTTAAATACAGTATTCACAGATCATACAATAAAGATAGATGGGCAACTCAATGTTATAAAATGTGTTCACATTTCGTCCCATGCTAGGTTAGAATATGCATAAAAAGCATCTTCAGAACTCCTTCAAGTACTAAATTTGACGTTTGTTGAATTTGACAGATCATCACCAACTAAAAAGAAGGAATCTGCAGTTTCTGGTCCCAAATGTCACCCATAGAGGGCTGTACCATCGAATTATTTTTATGCGTTCTTCGGAAATAACACCACAATCGAAACAAAAATCTGTATATTCAAGGAAAAACCAAACGTTTCCAGGTCTATTCTGACTTCGTTTTTAATGGCTTTACAGCATGTTATATTTTCAATAAATTTTAAAGTCATTGAAAACGAGGTCAGAATAGACCTGGAAACGTTTGATTTTTCCTTGAATACAGATGTCTGTTTCAATTGTGATGTTATTTCCTAAGAACACATAAAAATAATCAAGAATATGCCACAAATAACATTTAGAAGACAACATACCATCAAAATAAATTAAACTAATATTAAAATTAAATTTATTTATTTACAAAACATAAATTAACAAATACAGTTGAAAATGGCACTACTTATTTATGTATTAAAATGATTCATAGTTAAAACTAACAAAAACAGTATAAATATCAATATTATATGTACAGTGAGGGATGTGTGGTAGAAACAACTACATCATTTTATAAAAAATGCACAAATGGTTGGAATTTTTAATTTTGCTTGTGTTGTGACTGTTACAGAAAAACTAATCGTACCATTATTACTTAACACAATTTCAAATTTTCATATATACTTCTATAAATATTCTTTCAACATAAAAACGAATGCATGGACTGCAAAGTGCATGTGCCGATCACCATTACCAAAATCTACAATTCCAACCATATGATCTTTTGAAAAACTATAAGTAAGGCCACAACTTTAAGACACTTCATCAAACATTAGAATACACTATTTCTCTTTTTCTGTTAGTTTATCAACAATTCTATTTAGGAGATGGCAAACTAAAACTTTTGATAGAAATCTATAACATTTGGCACTTTGTTTATACAGAGATAATGCAAATATTTTATCATCTAATGAAAAACGTCTCCCTTTTGGTTTTAATTTTGATTCCTCATTTTACTCAAAAAGAAATTTGTAGTTGTGCTATTATTCAAATACCTTATTTCACATTCTTCTGATGTAATAGAGGTAAACGATTTTTTGTGTTCATTTTAGTAGCCCTTCTTGCTATTCTCTTCCACTACAATAGTTGTTTTCAAAGGTTCTGGGCATTGTGGCTATTTGCAGTTGAAGACTTCTTTCTTATCATTATGGAGGTTTCACTCTACACTCCATACTTATCATCCACTTTGTTGGCGTCCTGTCAAATACATCAAAAGTTATAAATTATTAAACAATCACTAAAAAAATGTTTACCCTTGTGTACTTGTTCTTATAATATTCTATTACTGCTACAAATTATTCAATACCTTAAAACAATGTATAAATACTCCAAGAATGGAATTTAATACAAAATTCCACTCGAAATAAGAAAAATTACAGAACGATTAATGGCTTCACCTTTCACAGACAAAAATCACATTAGTAATGGCCGACAAAAACAATTAATCAAGCTTGATGCTTGATTTTGATTCCTTGCCTTGCAGCTCGGTCGATAAAGAAGATCACATTGTGTCACCTGGATATATTCGATTAGCTGTCAAGAAATAGTACTTGAAGGAGTTCTGAAGGGGGCTACGTTTACAGTTCACCGACAGCTGGACCAACATTGCCTATCTGAGTTACCACTCCCTGACAGTATTCCATAACCAACATGTGTGTTTAAGGTTTAAATAGCAAACCACAAATCATTAATACCCTAATTTCAAAAGATAGAAATGGAAGTTCTGTCGTAGATGTCGATATTCGTGTATATTCGTGTTCCAAAAAATCATAGAGTAATATCAACACGGTTAGTAATCAATCTCTTAAGCAATGGGTGGCGTCATGCGACGGTAGGTTTGAGAATTATACTTGACCGCAGTCATTTGAATTGTATAAGCGTTAATTAAGCCATACTTATATGACTACAATAATGCGATTTTATAGTACTACATATATCGACATTGTGTTTCTATTTTTGCAATAATATCACTCATAAATACTGATTAATTTATTTATCAATATAAAATAATAAAGATAAATTTCGTAACAAAAAAAAAATCAAAAAATTCTATAAAGAGCTAAGTGGATGCGTAATACTAGTAAAGATAGTTTCAAGGGTAAAATACGTAATATTATTCTTTAAATGCCTACTTGACTAATTTTGAATTTATATTTTCTCCCACCTAAAATTGTGTCATATGTCATAGTATAAACCCCCAAATGGCACACCAGGATAGAATGGGTGTACACCAATCTAAAATTCTAGAAAAGGTGAACGTGATGAATAATGTTACCATGAATATCTTTTTAAGCACTTTCCCGGAAATACAATCCACACAGAGCCTGATTCGAGTAAAAGAGACCCAATGACAGATCTTCGCCAGAAAATCGAACATTTGGAAAATATTGCAAACAAGTTCGTACGAACTTCCTTTAACAACAAAGATAAATTTTCCAAAAAAATCTACACCACCTCACAAAAGTTTAGGAACAAATTTATGTGTGGGAGCTTTAATAAAATTTCTTAAAGCCCATGACATCAACATGATACGCAAACATTTGTCAAAATAGAGTACCTGATTAATATCTTTAACATAGTAGACACCTGAAAATAGGATTGAACTTAAGGACATTAAAATCGCTGTTACAACTGCCGCCTAGAACAATTCTTTTAGGATTCATAAAAAGTAAAAAATCAACTACAACAACTTGTATGAAAGTACATTTATTTTAAGACTGGTACATGTTTAGATTACTTACGTCACTGACTAACCAACGTTTACCGGTGTCACTGTCGAATTATTTCCGTACACACTTTTCCTTGCAAACCCAGGGCCCATAACTTTCATTTGCTTTAATAAAAATTGTTTTTACATAATATTGAACGTATCTTAATCTTTAATGTTATCACATGACACATAACGGTAATAAATTTAATTTGACCTTTCCTTTATCATCGTAAGTCTTCACGGCCTCGAAAGGTTCTAAAGTGAGAGTCGGCAGTAGGGCGACATTTCCCCCTTTAAATGTTAAAGCTTTTGCAACGGGACCCTGATATGCGATCCGTAACTTCACGATGACTGGATCGCATTTATTTAAAATTTTTGATTCATTAACTTTTATTTATGGGTGTCATGATAGTTGTAGAGAGTTTCTCTGAAGGCATTCTGCAATTTTTCGCAGAATTGAAATAAAAAAAATACGACGGAAATTATTAGGATCAATTATAAAAATGGGAATTTGGTATGCTACTGACTCTGAAAAATAGGATTGTTGCTTTTATTTAATTGAATGTTGAGAACTTGATGCTATATTTCTTTTTCGAAAAGTAACGAATAAACAATTTTTTTATGAAACTGAGGCTCCTTAGAGTGTTGCTGCTTTTGAAAAACACTTAAAGACCACAAATCTATCATCATTCTATCAGCTGACAAAGGAAATGCCACCATCCTGATGGACAGAACGGAGTACAACAAGAAAATCGATGACGTACTGTCGAAGGGAAAATACAAGCCATTGCCTGCAGATCCAACTTTCAAGATAGAACAGAAAACTTACAACACTCTCAGAGATCATGCTGAATACATTCCACCCGAGACAAGGAGAAAATTGACGTCACATCACAGCAAACCACCACATCTTTATGGACTACCCAAGATACACAAGGCTGGAGTACCTCTCAGACCGATTACTAGTTTACGCAACTCGCCAACAGCTGCACTATTAAAATTCCTTCTACCAATCATCCAACCTTTGGAGGGCAAAAAATCATCGCAGGTTCAGGACTCAAAGCACTTTGTCGAAATCATCGGATCAATGGAACTTGGGCCAGAACATCGCTTAGTAAGTTTCGACGTTGAAAACCTTTTCACGAACGTACCACTAGACGAATCTCTCAACATAGTGAGGAAGAAACTTACTGAAGACGACACCTTGATGGAGAAGACGGAGCTACCAAAATACTCAAACATGAACTTACTTGAATGTTGCCTCAAGAACTGCTACTTTCAAGAGAAGGACAGGTTCTTCATGCAAGAAGATGGATTGCCTATGGGCTTCCCGTTATCGCCAACCGTCGCCAACATCTACATAGAGTGGTTCGAAGAACATGCACTGAAGAGATACGAGAAGCAGCCCAAGCTATGTTGTTCATGCACGACGGTGCTCCTGCTCATTTTTCACTTTTGGCTAGGGAGTATTTGAACGAAAATTATGTAAACAGGTGGATTGGACGAGGTGGACATCAGCCATGGCCCGCCAGATCCCCAGATTTAAATAGTTTAGATTTCTTTCTATGGGGCCATCTGAAATCTTTAGTGTACATAACGCCAGTGAATACCGTAGACGAACTGAGAAATCGTATAATAGGCCCGTTTAATACAATTAGGAATACTCCAGGAGTGTTTGAAAGAGTTCGATAGTCTATGAGAAGAAGAACAGAAGCTTGTATAAGGGTTGGGGGAAAACATTTTCAACAATTGCTGTAGTTTAGTTCCTTTGTTGTTATTTAGTTTTTTAATTATGATTAATTTTTGAGTTGTACGTTTCTTGCAGTAATACATTTTTTTTTTGATGATTATACCAGTTTATCGAATCTTTAAGAATCATTGCTAGTTTAATAATACAAATTTTTTTCTCGAAATCGGTAGTAGATACGACAAAACTACAAGAGAACATAAAGTTTGCTATAACAACAAAGCTTTTCTTTACAATTTTTGAAAGTACCAGTGGCTCACCAAAAAAAAAAGTTCTGAAGGACAACAGTGGACAGTGTTCCCGAAAAAATATCACCATGTAGATTTGCAATCGAAATTGGCATGTCACAAGGTGTAAACTCTTAATTGTAATATCTATGCCAAATTTCATTTGAATATATTGTGAAGTGCAGATACTATGAAAAAAAAACTTGAAAAAAATTGAAACTTTAACACTCTGCATCTGGAAAACGAAACATTTGCGGACCCATGTTTATGGCTTTTCGTTTGTACCTCTAATTTAGGAACACCCTGTATACAGTATATACAAGGAGGAGCATTGGTAGAATAGCAAATTTATAGAGACAGTATATATAATCTCGACTTCGAGGAATAAGCTTATGCAGTAAGGATATTCGAGTTATAGGGCGGGGGATCCAAAAAATGTTGGAATTATATTGGTTAAAAAAATGTTATATAGTTTCGAACATAAGTAGTTGCTTATACTTGGCATATTGGGCGAAGTAACATTATAGGTTTATAGGGTGATTTGAACAATAAAAAAATAGAAACAATCAAAAGGGTGGAGAGGCTTATTACTTATATATAGGGCGGTTGCAACATCTGTAATTCAGAAACTGATAAACAAATAATTTATATTGGGTGACCAATACACAGAAACATATACAGGGTGGTTACAATACGAGGTGAATTACATTTCTTTTCTTCTCCTTTTTATTTTCTTTTTTAAATATAAATTATTAGAAAATACACTTGTAGACACCAACCCGACGAATAACGTATAGCTACCGTTGAAAATGACATCACTGTGCGCCTTCATGACCTCGTAGGAGCTCAGTATTGGGTCAAAATATTGAAATAACTTTTTTATTATATCGAAAATTATAAAAAATGTTCAAAACCCCAATAATTTTATTATTCTCCGGCCTAAATTGGCAACAAACGACATACTTTTTATTCTCATTTTACGAACCAAATACTTTCACCAAAAAATGACTTCACCCTATTTTATCTAACCTAAAAATATCGAGTTAAGTCTTTCAACGTCAACCTGTACACAAATCAACATTAATAACAAAAAGTATTATTATTTTGAATGAAGGCATTTAATAAGGCCGGCCGGGCTGAAAACCGTTCGCATGAGTGAACATGTTTAGCAATTTTCGTATGTGTACGTATATACACATCTCTCATTCTACTAATGGATTCGTTTTGTAAATTTTGCAATTTACATTCACATGTGTCTGACCGGTAGTTTTCCTCCAGGAAATTATCCTGTCAGGTCACTGTTCCCTCACAAATGAAGATAACAGCAAATTTCCTTTGTATTCTATTAACATCAGAATACACTTTTAGGTATTAGTACAGTTTAATTATAGAGCGAACTACTTTTCAGAGTCGTGATTATTTCGCTGGTAATTCAAGCTAGATTTAATCGCATCAGTATGTTTTCTGGTAATATTATATAACAAACATGAGAAGGAAAACGAGAATTTATTGCACTAGAGAAGTTTTAGATTTTTTTTTGTAATTGTAATGGCTGTTAAGATACCCTACTCACATCGTTTTTCTCTGCCGTTTTTAACCGACGGTTAAAAATCTTCTGCTAGAAATGTCAAAAAACCAGGTGTATGGACAAGAACGCTATTTTTGCACATCGCACAATGGGGCAACAGATCATATAATGTAGCTTAAAATTTTGAGTAAGAGACACGGGTATTAGATGTATGCCAAAAAATGTAATCAAATAGGTAAATATAATTTTATTAAAAATAATTTCAATAAACCTGAAAAGATTAGAAAAATTAATTGAACTAGTGGTCGCCCAGTGGTCGAAATTCGACCCTATTTCATCAAATTGTGACCATTATTGAGATTCGTTTATAAAAAGTATTCTATCATAAATAAAGTGGAGGAGAAATCGGAGAAGAAGACGTCATGAAATGACTCCCCCAAATAGTTCATTTCATATTGACAAATCTAGTGAAATAAAAAAATATGTGAGAATTTAATCAAACTGGTGGTCGCCCAGTAGTCGAAATTCGACCTTTTTTCATGAAATTGTAAATGTATGTTTTTTTAAGAAACAGAGTTGTGGAGAAATCGGAGAACTAGATGTAATGACCAAAATTGTTCACTCATATTGACAAATCTATTGAAAAATGTAACCACAAATATCGGTATTCGAAATATTGTTGACAAATGAAAATCCCCTCAAATTTTTGGCTTGAACCGCTCCTGGCAAAATATTCGATACCATAATTGGAAGATTCTTTGCAACCTAAAAGTTTTCGTCATTTGCGGTTTCAATAAAGTTCAGAAAAAATAAAGAAAAGAGAGGACCAAAAACCCTAGGGAAACTTAAATTTTAATACATTCTCTATTGTCGGCTGTCTGACATTTTTTTACACAATATCTTCGGGAAGGTTGTGATAATAATATATTAATCAATTAATCAAATAATTAAATTCACATTAAAAACAGAATATTTAATATGAACGTTACGGCAACGCGTCCGAAAAATCAATACTGATCTACCCCATTGACTATTTTACCACTAAACAATAACAAAACTTGCATGCCACTTCCAGAAGTACATGCTCTAAGTACATAACAGCATCTAAAGATCGGTCTCTCTAAATATAATTACTCAATGTTTTGAGTTTTGATGGTTTGGCGGCGGCGGCTGCTGGCGGCACATCAGTTGTTTGGCGTTGGCAGTATGGATGTAAATAATGAATTTTTATTATATTTTATTTAATGAATGAACCAATATTATAAATTAATATTAGCATTCTGCACTGAAGGTCGTCAGTAGTTACTAAACAAAACAAAAATGAAAAAAATCGGTTGAGAGACAGAGGAGAAAATGGTACCTAATCGTTTTGTCTTTGCCTATTTTTGTATAGATATAGATATTCCAAATAATTTAAAAAAATGCGTGACCCCCCAATTTTTGGTGGGATTGCACTTTGTAACCTAAAAGTTTTCGTCATTGCAGTTTCAAGCCAGTTCATAAAATAAAATTATATATGTCCAACAACCTTATAAAAACTACAATCTTATAATATATATTTTTTGTTTTCCACTGATTGTCAATTTGTTACACCACACATTCGGAAGATTGTGAAAATAATGTAGTAACAAAATAATTAAATTCACAACACAAACTTACAGAATAATCATAGCGAAAGTTACTGCTACTTGTCCGAAAAATCAATACTGATCTACTACATTGACTATTTTACTACTGAACAATAAAAAACGCTTGATGCTGAACTATCAAAGATGGTCTTTAATGATTTAACAGCAGGTAACCCTTCTTTCACGTATAATTACTCAATAGTTTGACCGTTATTGAAGGAAAAATATGTTCAATAAAAATATGTTTCTTTGTAGAATAGATGTATGTACCTAACTTATCATAACAAATCAGTAAATGCATTAAATTTCTCTATATTTTAAATACAGATCGTTAAAATGTCAATGACATGTTTAATTTAGATAAAAGTCTTGTAATAAAATCAGGATTTTGCAGGAATGGAACCATGCAATAATAACTAAATTGTTTATTAGATAAAATGCATGAATACAAAATAGTAACTAACTGATTCTCTACCGAAAAATAATTGAAAGATTCTGTCTTTAAATATATTCAAATATGTACTTATAATATTTAACTTAAAAAAATAAATCCCTTTAAAAATATTAACATTATAGTAAATAATAAATTAATATTGAATGTAATATTTAAAACATTAGTTAATACCTACATTTTTCAAAAATATTTTTTGATTTGAGGCTGAAAAATTAAAAAAGTCTTAAAGTAAGAAATAAAATTAAATAAAAACCTTCATTCTGACATTTCACAGTTAACGATTTCAGCTCGTAAGCAGAAAATGAAATCAACGAACCAAGGTGTTATAACTACTACTACATGCCAAATAACTACAAAACATAAGTACATATTAATAAACCTTTGTTTCTGGTTAGGGAACCTTCATCAGTTGCGTTTTCCACAATTGAATGTCCTCTTGATCACTTCTTTATGTATTTGATACATTTCGTTAAATTTGAAGACGCGAGATGTAAGACCGACATCTAGGATTTTCGAGAAAATTAGCACACAGAGGTTCCGAATCTGGAGCCGTTCCGTGTACTTGCTGTTCTCTTCAGAATGTCACGATAAAAATTTCAGGTTACTTCACCTGTCAGAGATATTGAATACTCCTAGATGTCGGTCTACAGGTCAGGTCAGGTTCTACAGGGTACTTTGAAAGATATAGCCACTTTTATGTGAAAATTTAATGAAATCAATTTTTATTATCTAAAATCAAGAACTGGGTATTAATATCTCAAGACCAGAATAATTCAATAGTTGTCTAGTTTTGTTGTTATTATGTTTTTGAGATTTTTCATTTTGTATACAGGGTGATTGTCTAAGATTTCTGAAATGTACAGAATTTTCTACAAGTGTGGTTTTATTCCCAAAAGTCCATAAATATAGACTGGAGACGCCACGGCTGTCCTTTGGGAAGCATTTAAAACACCATATCTAGAAAATTCAATGCTTATTTTATTTCGGGATTAGAGAACAAAACAAATATTAATTATCGAAAATCGCTTTATTGTTTTTCAAAATATTCCCCATAAAGATCTATAGACTTTTGCATGCGTTTGAACCAATTGTCGAAGCACTTTTTCCACTCTGATTGAGGTATCTCCAAAACATGCATTCTGAACGCAGCAACCGCTTCTTCAGGTGTCGAAAAACGTTGACCAGTCAGTTTGTTTTTTACGTACGGGAATAAAAAGAAGTCATTTGGTGACTATACGGCGGATGACTCATCAAATCGATGTTTTGAGTGGCAAAAATGCAGTTGTTTGAGCCGATGTGTGAGAGCTCGCATTCTTGTGGTGAAGAGTGATCCGTCTTCGGCGGTTGGTTTTCCTCATTTCTTGGAAGACAACTGGCAAACAAATGGTTGTGTACCACTCAGAATTGACTGTTCTGCGTTATTTTAGTGGTACGGTTGCGACATGTTCAGTTTTTCTGAAAAAACAGGCGATCATTTGCTTGGAAGTGCTTCGTGCGCGAACAACTTTTGTTGGATTCGGCTTATCTTGAAACACCCATACAGTCGACTGCTGTTTACTTTCGGGCTCATACGCGTAAATCCATGATTCATCACTTTTCACTATGTCATAAACGTGTTTTGAAGCACCACTATCGTATTTTTTGAGCTTTTCTTTCGACCAATCGACACGAGCCTTTTTTTGAACGATTGACAAATTGTGTGGGATCCAACGCGAACAAATTTTTTTGACATTCAAATGTTTATGCAATATTGAATGTATGCTGGTCCCACTAACGTGTAAGGTTGACTCAATCTCACGATAGGTCACATGACGATCTTGCAATATCAGTTCGCGCACAGCATCAATGGTTTCCGGAACAACAACTGTTTTTGGACGACCTTCACGAAATTCGTCTTGGAGTGAACTACGACCTCGATTGAATTCACCATACCATCGATAAACAGTGGTCCTTGATGGGGTTTCATCGCCAAAAATTAAATTACGTTCATCCATGCCCTCTTGCTGACTTTAATCTACGTCGAAAGTTGTAAAAAATAATCGCACGAAAATGTTTACGATTTAATTCCATTTTTTGGCCGAGATGAATCCTTTAAGTTACTGTTAACAACACATAGCGCTCGTATGTCAAAACGTTCTGAGTACGTGTAACCTCAAAAATGTCTAACTTTACGATAGAGCTGTCAGTTGTCAGATTGCAACACTAGGGTTGTCTAATCCCTAAATATAAATGGCAGCCCTCGTATCCCTAGTTCAGGTTCTGTAAAAGCTAGAGAATGTCACAAGTATGCTATACAAAAACATTTAATTCACTACTATTTATTACCATAGATTAGAGATTTATATATGTATATTTATTACAACGCAGAGAAATTGTAGAGCTAAATTAAATATAGCTTAGTCAACCTCAACTAATATATATTTTTTACGTTTCCACAAATCAAAAGTGAAAAGCGTTTACTTCTGGAAGTTCGTATACATAAGACTTCATCAAAAACGTCGAGAGACGGCGACCTTCTGTATCTAAATGACATCATAAAAATGTATGTGTCATCTTTAGCAAGACGTTGGGGTTATGTTTGTAGCGAATCGTTATCTGGAAATGGCTTTAAATGTTTGTTTGATGTCCTTCCGATTCTTATTTTACATAAAGTTCTACGTTTACGGTTTAGGAGGCGGCGAATCCTTCGCTTCAAAAACATCAAAAGACTACCTTGATGTGGGCTGGGACAGGCTAATTAAACGCAACATTCAAGCTTACTGAGACATATTTACTAAATATTTTCACAAATTTGTAGAATTTCGATATAATTCACAACTGTATGGAAAATGTCTTTGTCTGGGGGTAATTTTATGATTTTCCTATTCAGCATAATGAACGAAGAACATCTAGATATCCTTCATAAAATTTTGCTCTTTAATAGATTTAAAATAACTTATATTTAAAAAATAATTATAGTTTAAAATAATTTGGTCAAGTGCGAGTTGGACTCGCATACTTAGGGTTCCGTACCACCTTCAAGATTCGAATATTCCAGTTTCAGTCAATTAGGGGGAATGATTGCATTTTCTTATATTTACCCTTATATCTTTTAAAGGAAGCGTTTTAAATTTATAAAAAATATACACTTTGATTTTCCACACATAGAGTTTTTATTTTATCTGCTTTAGGATTCGCTTGATTTTTATCACAATACATATGTATTTAATTTTCTAATTTGGCCCCCAAAAAGTAACAGAGTTTTATTTTACTAATAATCTTTCAGAGATGCCTTTTATAATCTACTGTCTGAGTTTTGAGGCTCTGTAGATTGGAAGAAAAAGGGCAAAATAGGTCAAAGTTTAAATTATAAATTATTAAATCTGTTATTCAAATTATTTAAAAATATAAATAAAATATATTTTTCAAAATTTAATAGTGTAGTTTCTAAAGTGGGAATTAAGTCGATGTTTAATATTTTTGTTAATATCTTTTATATAAATGATTTAAAAATATGATATATTTGTAATTCACATAATGAGCCTTTTATCTGATATATTACATGATGCGTTTGAAAATTGAATCTTTATTTTCCATTTAATTGTATAATTTGTCCCTAAAATTACTATGGGGGTTTTCTAATAATTTATTTTCCATTTAATTCTATTATTTGGGGGCCAAATAATAGAATTAGGGATTTTTTTCATAATTTTCCTATATACAAAAAAATGAGGTCTTAGAGTTTGGGGAATAACGGGGAGAATGGGTATTTTTTTTAAACATTTTTTTAATATATTTTAAAATATTCATTTAAAAAAAAATAAAAAAAATATATTTGTATTCGTCATAATGAGCCCTGGGGTTTGATATATTATATATTTATTATTTGATATATTACATGACCCGTTAGAAACAATTACAATTTTTTATTTTCCATTTAATTAATTAATTGCCCCCAAAATGAATATTAGGGGTTTCTTCTTATTTTTCCAGTAAAGTTCAGTGAGGGGCTATACTTCCAGTTTTTCAAAATTTTTCAGTTTGTGGTTTCGGAGATAAGGGGGGGAATGGGTAAAATTTTTTATATTTTTGTTAATATCTTTTAATTAATTAATTTTATAAATATGGAAAAAATATATTTGTTTTCTTCATCATGAGCCCTTTTATTTGATATATAACATGCTGGGTTAGAAACAATTTTAATTTTATATTTTCGATTTAATTCTATAATTTGCCCCCCAAAAAAATATTAGGGGTTTTTCCTTATTTTTCCAGTAAAGTTCAGGTGAGGGGCTATACCTCCATTGTTTTTTCAAAATTTTATAGGTTATGGTTTCGGAGATAAGGGGGGATGGTTAAAATTTTTTATATTTTTGTTAATATCTTTTAATTTATTTATTTTAAAAATAAGAAAAAAATATATTTGTTTTCTTCATCATGAGCCCTTTTATTTGATATATAACATGCTGGGTTAGAAACAATTTTCATTTTATATTTTCCATTTAATTCTGTAATTTGCCCCCAAAATTAAAAGTAGAGGTTTTTCCTTATTTTTCCAGTAAACTTCAGGTCAGAACTTATAAATCTATTTTTTCTCAAAGCTTTACGTTTTATAGTTTCGGAGATCAGGGGAGGGGGGAATGGGTAAATTTTGGTATATTTTCTTTAACATCTTTTTAAATAATTTTTTATTAAATATGAAAAAAATATATTTGTGTTTCTCAGAATGAGACCTTTTATTTGATATATTACATGATGCGTTTAAATTTTTTTTATTTTTATTTAATTCTATAATTTGCCCCCAAAATTAATATTAATGGTTTCTCCTTATTTTTCCTGTAAAGTTCGGGCAACGTTCTATATTTCCTGTTTTTTTTTTCAAAATTTTAGGCTCAGTAGTTTCGGAGATCAAGGGGGGAACGGTCTATTTTTTTAGTTCCCCCCCCAGAAGTACCCCTAAAATAAAATTTTTTTCTTTTACGATATGTACTCCTGAAAGGGTCACCAAACTATACATTGATACCAAATTTCAACCTCTTCCGTCCAGTAGTTTAGGAGAAAATGGCTGTGATGTGACACAGGCAGAAATCCGGAGTGATATTATAAGGGTATCCGTATATTGTACATACGGAACCCCAAAAACAAAAGAATACGCTTTAGTAGCAAACCGAACTAAAAAGCAGAAAATAATTTTTAATTATGAACAGTTTATATTAGAGCAGTAGAAAGTAAAAAGCGAAAAGGTGCTCATTCTGTACAAATTAATTACCTACCAATCTAGTATATTTTTGAAGTCGGTGCCAAGCAGCAATCAAGTTTGATGAAGTAGTAGATAAGTACGCAATGAAGGATTTTAGATTTGCTTAGCACCGACTTCAAAAATATACTAGATTGGTAGGTAATTTATTTGTACAGAATGAGCACCTTTTAATGTTTACATTTTTTACTTCCTGGGTAGGTACCTAACAACATTGAATGTGTTATTTATTTGCTAGAGTTGTTTTTTGTTATAATTATTTTTAGCTTTTTAGTTATAGATGAAAGTCGGTTATATTAAAAACAAAAAGTTTTATTAAAACATTCACTTTATTTCAAGATTTATAAACACTCAATTTGAAGATTTTTTATTCTTTACATTTTTTCTGCAGACAGGCACGCTACTTATATACCATTTAATAATAAAATGAAATAAAATTCGAAAAAGCACAAAAAGGGGTTTTAGCTGGATTGTTGTTTACTGGCTACTGACGTCACACATACCACGTGACCATCGTCAGAATATAAATTTCCATATTTTGGAGTGTTTGTACCAGTTTATAAGAGATTTTAATCGGAAACTGTAGATCTCCAGGATATACGAATGTAGCCTACTTTACGAGAATATTAAATAAGTTAACTTAATTCCCTAATACTTGTCAAAAAGCATACGGGTATATTTTGAAGATACCATATGTTGAAACTGTTTTATTAAAGAATTTAATGGATTTGTAAATTATTAAAATTTGGAAAATGATAAACTGTGAACCTAGATCAAACATTTTAAGTATATTTTATCACAAAAAGTACTTATAAAAAAACCAGGGCTGCATGGGCAGGGGGGTACAGCTGAAAAGACCATCGTCTGACAGCTAGGAAAGGGAAATGCTGCTTCTTCCGGTATTTTTTATTTTTCATATATTAGTTAAACCTGTGAGCCTGATATCCGAGTTTACTTTACTGTCAGCCTAAATTTACGATTTTAATAATAATTGCAGGCACAAAGCATATTACTATGTTGTCTATGTTTTATTCTGTATAAATGTAAACAAAAGAATCTCTAGTCAACTTTGTAGGGAAACGTTTAAGTCAAACAATAGTTCTTAGTCCCGCTTCAGACAGCTGAGAAAATCTTGTCAAAATAGACATAACAATAGGATTTATGTACATACCGTTTATTTTACTGTAAGTTAGCATTTATCCAGATCTGCGTCCATTTTTTTTCTTGTATCATTCAAACTTCTATAATTAAAATATTTCAAAAGAAACAACTCGAAAGAAAACACTGTCTACAAAAGAAATAAATTAAAATTTGACTGAAGTTCAAATTAATTGCGATGCTTTGATGTCTATACAAAGACAGAGATCTATTTGTTCAGAAGAAAAAAAAAAGAATCTGAATAGCCGGAAGTTATGTGTATTGCTCTTATTTAACTCATCCTGTGATTCGTTTATTCTAAGATTTAGCCTTCTTATTCTTTTGTCGGCACTGTTGAACTGGAAATATTTGTTTCGTTTAACCTCTTGCCAAGCTTTAACTTAACTACAAAATATATATTGTTGTGGTCCATTTATTTTAAATATTGTATATTATGTATAATCATATGAAATCAAATTTGAAATTAAATGTTAGATCTTTTAAAATGTTTATTGACTGGAAGTATATTCGCAAAGATATATTGGAATTAATATAAAGACTTATTAACATTTCTGTTCCTCCGTTAGATCAAAAGTTGTTTAAGATTAATCGATAATTTTATTGTAACAGCCTGTAAAAGTTGTTCACTTGTATTTTTATTTTTGTTGTTCACTTTATTTGAAATACACAGTTCAACTAAGTTACATTTTGCTCTCACAAACGTTTAAAACTGCGCAGTCAGTAGGATTCGTTTTGGAAGAAAATTTAGGCGAAATGCATCCAATTAACGTAGACCCAAGCAACCAACAAAGGCAAGTCAAAAAATAAGTGCAGCCTCTATTACGGACAGCTACTTTTTGCAACACAGGTTTAAGTTCAGGTCAGAATCCTCACCTGTTAAATTCATGGGGAATATATTTGAAATAGTTTTATAAATTTACAAATAAAGGTAATAAAGTAGAAATAAAAATGACAATAAGAAATACTTCTGTTCAGAATATAGTACCTATATTAGGTATTAATGATTTATCGATAATGTCTTCTTCTAATGGCAACCCTAGTAAACTTCTTAGGCTTATCAGTACCTTAGAATAGATCTTAAGCCTAAGTTGTACGTACTTCAGGTGCCTCCAGCTGGATTGATATCAAAAAACACACTGATATCCAATTTTGGAGATCAGAGATGAAAACTGCTTAAATTTAGATTTATTTAATATGAAACAGAAAATGAATGAATCACGTAATCAAATTCACGAAAGGATTATCCATTTATTGAATCATATTTGAAATTATACTCATTTACACAGTGCAAATGACCATGAAAAATTATTTAAACCAGACGTTTTCACTAAACATGCACTCAAGTCATTTTTAGCTGGTTTACGAGTATTAGAGCAATGCGACCTACCACAATAGCGCAAACCGTCTAAAAGGCTTCCTTAGAATCAAAGTAATCCTACTGACTGCGCCAGTTATATTTTAGTCTAGCCAAATACCTATTTTACAAAACTTTAAAATATTATTTAGAATAATTTTTATGTCATTGTTGAAATTATATGTGTACAACAATATGTCTTTACTATTCATATTAGAATAAATTATTAACTATATGCATAAAGATGTCTGATTTATTTTATTGATTTAGCGTATGGCAATAGTATACATGAGCTGAAATTATAATATAAAAATACAAAATTACATTTAAACACTAACAATACACAAGAACAAGAATAGTACAGGGTAAAAACAGAAACAGGGCATTTGTAAATAACAAGTACACACATAGTAATCACAAACTAACAGATAGGTTCTTTGTCCATTGAATCGGTGCAGGAGGGAGAGTATATATATATATCCGTTATTGTTCCCTGGTAGGCCGTACGTTTACAGTTCCAGTATATATGTTTGACTGTTTGATAGGCTGCCCCGCATTCACAATTGTGCGTGGGTTGTTTATTCCATTTATACAGCATATTTGCGCAGATGCCGTGTCCCGTTCTAATTCTATTTGCCGTCTTCCATATATTGCGAGGTAAATCCAAACCCGCAGGTTTCTCATGGATGTTCACATAGTCGAGTACCTCTGGAGGGGCATCCTCCCTCCAACCTGCATCCCATTCCCGGAGAACCCTTAAATTACTTTCATGCAATGCTTTCGCAGTCTTGATTGGTGGATGTCTGGATTTGAGTCTGCTGAGGCAAGCAGTTGGTATATACTCATGGATGGGCAACTCCGGGATATTCATTATTTTCTCGTATTCTCGTAGGAGAGCTTCTTTTCGTCGGATATTTGGCGGCATAATATGGCTGTGAGTTGGGAGCCAGTAAGTTGGTGTAGATTTTATGCATCCCGTTATGATACGCATGCTCCTGCGGAGCTGAACATCAACTTTTGAGACATGGTGGCTGTTCATCTATACTGGAGCACCATACTCAGCCGCGCTGAAGACGAGACCCATTGCCGAACATCGTAAGGTATCGGCAGTTGCTCCCCATGAGGTTCCACAGAGCTTTTCCAGAATGTTATTCCTCGTTTTAATTTTTGCAGCCGTGTTCTCTATATGTTTCCTAAAAGAGAGCGTTCTGTCCAGTGTAATACCCAGGTATTATGGGTTCGGATTGTACCTAAGGCGTTCACCATTCCAGAATATTTCAGGCTCTTGACTAGCCTGTTTATTATTTAGGTGAAAAAAGGAACACTCTGTTTTGCTAGGAGTTGGAACTAGTCTCCATTTTTTATAATAAACATCCAAAATTTCGAGATCTTTTTCTAACATTCTCTTTGCTGCATCAAAAGATTTAACTGTCACTGCTATAGCCAGATCATCGGCGTACGCAAATTTATGTGCAGTAGTTGCAGGAAGATCAGCGATGTATTAATTAAAAAGGACAGGAGCAATTACGGAGCCCTGAGGAAGGCGATTATTTAGAATTCTCTGTTTGCTGGCTTGGCCGTTCATGATCACTTGGAATTTTTGATCAGAAAGCATGGAAAGGAGACCTCCTCTCCAGACTGTATCATAGGCAGCTGTTAAATCCATGAATACAGCCGTGGTTTTAAGACATTCCTGGTATCCTGATTCAATGAATGTTGTTAGGCTTATCACTTGGTCCGTGCAGCTTCTACCTGGTCTAAATTCAGCTTGTTCGATTGGAGTGTTCGCAAGTAATTTGTCTTGGAGTCTACTGAGTATGAGTCTTTCCAAGAATTTGTAGCAGGTGCTAAGGAGGGAGATTGGTCTATAGCTGTCGGCTCGTGATTCTGGCTTTCCAGGTTTTAGTACGGCAATTATTTTTGCTCTTTTAAATTCATTAGGCAGTTTACCAGTGTTCACAATGTCAGTGAAAACTTTTGTTAACCACTATCTTGCATAGGGGCCGCAGTTGATGAGAAACTCATTGTGAACTCCATCAAAACCCCGAGCCTTTCCTACTTTTAGGCTGAGAGTCGCTGTCTGATTATATTAAACTAAATAGCTGGAATTAAATACAAAATTATCATATCATTAAAATCTTGCCTAAACATAGTAAGGGTTATTATTTATTTTAAGTGGGTTACACGTAACGATTACAATTAGTGTCATGTTTTTGTTCCAGCATTATCTGTTTCTGAACATTTAAGTTTTGTAGAAGCCCATAATTATTTATTAAATCCTACTTTATATGGAGCCACACACAAAAGGAAACATGTCTTCGCATGTTTGCTTTTGAATTTGAGTGTTATTTTCTAGCTACAAATGCAAATAATAATTTTTATCATTCAAAAATTTTAAAATATTGCCTAACCTCATAAGATTTACGTTCATTGTTCATTTATACTACAAAGTTTATTTTATATTTACACTAATAGTTTCCAAATACATGTTTTTACAAATGGACGTTGGTCGCGCAGCAATAATTGTTTGGATTTGGTGCGACTCACGCACTGATATCGTTCTGAAGGCCCCCGAGGTTCAACTGTCTGTCCGAGTCTTTTCTAACTCTCGAATTCTTCTCCAACTGATATTTTTCGAACTTCTCAAATTATTTGAAAACTTCTTGTTTTAAATATTTAAAATGTTATAATATTTCAATTTATCCTGTCAAAAAGTGAAGAAAATTTCCAGAAACTAATCATCCTCAATAAAAACTAAACTTGCGAATAAACTAAAAATCAGCCAAATATATGATTGTTGATAAAAAAGGCGAAACATCTCGATCTTGTGGGAATATATAAACACGGCGGTAGGTTAGTGGATGGCAACGCGGTGATCATCGGTATTGTAAATATTGATCGTATTGTGATTTATTTTAGTCGAATAAACCGTTTATAGTGAATGTAAAAATTCAGCTCCATTTTTATCCTTTTCATATTCGGTATTAAATAAGAAATATTTTACTAAAGAGTAAATGAAGAAGATATGGATTAATGGAGGCAAATGCAAAGAAACTGAAAATTTGAGCAAATGTTCTCCTAGTAAATATTATAGATAGACAACTTTTTTTTATTAAAGAATAAGATTTGTTTACCGAAAAAAAGATTGTCGTATTCCAATAGTTTTGGGACGAACCGCCTCACTCTCATATCCTACCGAAACTTTGTCGAGATAATAACTGTAAAGTTTCTCTAAAGAAGTATCCGTTGTGATACTCCGAATAAAGAGTCATTTGTCCGATTGCGGTTTGAGGGGATACATAGGGACAATGGCGACACTCGACCATAACACAGACTATCGCTTTATATCGTAACCAAATGACAAAGTGCACCCTGCAGATGTTTGAGATACGAAACCGAATATTCCAGTTGTCGTTCCACTAAAATGTGCTACATGTTTTTTTACTCCATGGAATACACGAGAAACTGCGTTTGATGTTTTTGAATGGAAGAATAGAAAGTAAATTAAATGTAGTTGTTGTAGTTATTAGGAAATAAAGGAAGGCAGGATTATGGGAATTGTTTTTACAAAATTTCGCCATTTTTCAAGTGTTTTTGTTATTTTCGAGTTAGTTTAGAATTTTTTTTGGGAAACTCACTATCTAATTTTAGAAACACTCGTACCCAAATTATTGTTATATAAATTTAAAAAAATAATCTTAGAAACCTCAAAAAACTGGTTAACTGAAAAAGCTGATGCCAAAGCGGCGATAATGCAAAAATATACATCTCAAAGAAGTATAAACAAATATATAAAAAAACACAAGATAAAGCCAATTTTCAAGCCTCACAAGAAACATAGGCACAGTCATCGGTAACCCAAAAGATAAAATCGAGTTAGAGAACCACGGAGTCGATAGTATATTTTGCGGAGACTTTCAAAAGTCGTACGTGGGAAGTACTAACCGACGAATTTCCGTAAGAGCAGAGGAGCACAAACTAAGCATCAGGAAGAAGCAGGCGACATTGGTCTTATTCCAACACGAACTCAATACAGGACATAAAATAGACTTCAAAACGTGCAAGGAAATTGCCAACAGAAAATCACCGAAATAAGCAAATGGGGGAAGTTCAAAAAATCACAGGATTGAATAAACGAAAGGCCGCTCTAAACTTGCCCATCATAAAACTCTTAATAATAAATCTAATCCTAATGAAAAACAAACACAAGGGACAATTAACAGCGCCATGGGTGGTAACAACCCAAGCAGGTAAAGCAATAAAGACCACTAACGGGACCGCACCTGAACAATTATCATACAGGTTATATTCTCGAACGAAGGTATAAATAAAAAGCCACTCTCTAAATTTCTTCATTCTGTTTTCAGATTTTCAGCTTTGAAAATGCCAAATGAGATTTTGGCAAAACGGCAGGTAAAATGTTCTTTTCAGAGCACAAACCGAGAAACGGATCTACACCAGATACAACAAGGAAAATCACAAATATATCAAGCATTAAAGAATTTTGAAAATAAAAAACATAAAATCCTGTAAATTTTTTTAA
Organism: Octodonta nipae; assembly: GCA_034190945.1. NCBI lineage: Eukaryota > Metazoa > Arthropoda > Insecta > Coleoptera > Chrysomelidae > Octodonta > Octodonta nipae. The sequence goes on from CM067216.1 coordinate 216,080,006, forward strand.
CAAAAATAGTTCAATACTCTCTTCGAGGTGTCATACTTTTGTACGGAAGGCAATATATATAATATATATTGACGAATTTCCAATCTTTTTTATTGCTTGCATTTTTTTCGAAATTTGGCTTGAAATATCAAAAACATCAAAAATGTCAAAAAATCAGGACTGGGTAAATAACTGCTTTCAACCTCTCCTATTTACCAACTCCACTGCTAGCAATATGGACTACCATGACAAAAATTTCAAAAGTGTTGAAAATGTCAATACAACCAACTTCTATATGCTGCTCTGTATTGATACATAACGGGAACTTATTTGTCTATCATTTTCGCGACACCCTGTATAACTATAATTCCACTGCACAAGATATTGCAGTCACTCTGATCTATTTTAAACCAGCCTAGAAAAGTAAAATTATTCTCATTCTTATCCACTCTATATTTCATGTATTATTTATATCAAACAATTTTTAATACGGTTTGAATCACCCTGTATAACTATAATTTTACTTCACTTCTATTTCAAGATTTCTATTTATATAAAACTGCTAATGACCTACCCCTTATTTTACATTTTTCTACTCCACTCTTATTTGAATCACCTTTTGTATATGAAACTACTTAAATGCCCTCCGGTAAAATAATTTTTGAACCATCCAGTATAACTATAATTCTACTTCACTTTATATTTTGACCATCATGTATATGAAACTGCGTATGGACCACCTAATATAGAATTTCCTTATATGAATTTTTAATCCCACCTGTATAACAGTTATTCTCTTCCGCTCTATATTTCAAGCGCGCCTACATACTACCGTGTATAATAGGAAAGGTCGCCTGAACACTTTTTCGTTACGTTTCACTAATAGAACAATTTCATTGAACTGTAAGTCACGAGAAAAATCTCCGTGCTGCACAAATAAATCGATATTGAAACTTATTTTTGTGCTTTATTTCCTCGATCAAAGCTTAGTTACGATTTCTCCTATCGGTGTCTTTGCATAAAAGTTCTGGCGGATTCGCAAGTATAAGTAAGATTCACTGTTAATATTTTAATTACTACATTATCTGACAATTCGGGGATATTAAGACAAATCTATCTGGAAATTCTAACATGAAATATTACCCACAAATGTTAACAGAAAATTTCTAATGGTTTTGCTACGTTGTAAATTCTCCAAAAAGTTCTTGTTACTAACTTTACCTATATATCAGAGCAGTAGTATGAAAATGACGGGTCAATTTCAGTGATTAATGTGTTCCTATGAGGGTCAAACTTGACAAAATTTGGGAAATAAAATACTCTTGAACCTTTATGCATAACAGAGTAATTGCGGAGAATTAACTATTGGTTGTACTTGATAATTTAGTATCCGAATGTTGATGTGGAAACAATTTAATGTTGCCAGAATTTATAGAATAGACTTTAATTGCTGTTGGACTACAGGGTGTTTTGTAGAATGTGTTATATTATATAGCCCATATAACATATAGATAGTTTGCGGCTTTTTATTTTTTTTTAATTTTTTTTTCGTTATCAGATTTTTACCTTTAAACTATTGTAACTTTTTTATTTTTCAGAGTATCTTCACCGAATAAACTTAAATCGAATCTATGATGTTTGTTTGCTCTTCTGCATTCGATATTTGACACAAATAATTGGTTGAATAAATTATATGTTCATAAATGGCGAGGTTCCATAAAATAGTTATTAAGTAAAAAGTAAAGTCAAATAAGTAAAAATAAGAACTTCGAATGCTTAAAAAACTTCTCTATTTCAACCCCTTTCCAATGATATATCACACGCATTGGAAAGTAATCAGTATCATAATAAAATTTGAGATTGTAATTTACAAGGTGAGAACTACAAAAAATAAAACATACACAAAATTTTTTTTATAAATTTTGTTCAAACCGGCTTCTACCGCTACGAATGCCATCGCGACACCTTCTGACTCCTATAGTGGCTGTCTCCAGTCGCATCTCATCCGATATTATTTCGAAAGCAACATTTATTGTCTTCTAAACGTTGTTTGTGGTATATTCTTGATTACTTTTATGTTTTTTTTGGGGAATAACACCACAATAGAACTAAAACTACGTATATTGCAGGAATACCAAACGTGTCAAAGTCTATTCTGACTTCGTTGTCAATGGCTTTATATTTATTTGTGGTATTTCAAACTACTTCGGAGAAGTTCTTTCGCCACCCAGAACATCTGGTTTTACAACAAATGTGTAGAAAATGATATTATACCAAGATACATCCAGCTAAAAACACAAAACAGAAGTCTATCAGCACAGAAAGGGATGAAAGTAGGTATGAAGAAATGGATGCTCGAAGACCGCAAACTCCAATACCAAAAACGTGAGGTTTGTAACATCTATTTAAAGGTAAGTCACACTGAATTATTATCTAGATTACACTATATTGAATTTTCCATTTTCGATACAGAAACACGAGACAAAGTTCGCCATTTAGTACATCAAAAATTTTCTAAACAAAAACATAAACTTAATGCCCTCATTTCAAAAAAACCAAAACAACCACTAAGTATCAAAACAAAATATACAGATCACAAATTTTTCGGTAGATTCACGAATTTAACAGACACTGCATTCACTTCCTACGAACAGTCACTACTTGAAAAAGGTTTCAAACACAATATTAACATCAATTCATCTACAAAAGCATATGAAAATTTGGGAATAGAAACAGAGATTGCTTTAAATAAATATCCTGATAATATTAGTAACAAACATATTTCCGCAAAAAACATTATAAAATCTGAATTTATTAAAGACAACTGTTATACGCATGATCATAAAATAGTAAAATCAATTAAAGACAAAACAGAACAAGACAACATAATATTCACCCGAGCGGATAAAGGTAATACAATAATTGCTATAAAAAACACCGATTATATAGACAAAACAATGAATTTTTTGAATTCAGGTACATATCAGGTCCTTACCAAAGACCCCACATTTTTTTAAAGGCAAATAAAATCTTTAATACAAAATACAACAATATTCAAAGATATCTCAAAATTTAAACTGATTCAGATGAACCCACAACCGCCAGAACTGTATTCATTAATCAAACTCCATAAACAAAATTACCCTATCCGTCCAGTTGTATCATATATGACAGCTCCAGCTTAAAAAATTTCAAAAAATTTAATAGATGTTATTAAAGATTCCTGCAACTTTCATTCAAAATTCAGTGTTAAAAATTCTTTAGAGCTTCTAGAAAAAATTAAAAATGTTAATCTACCGTCTAATGTCAAATTAATTTCTTTTGACGTTCAGAATTTATTCCCCAGTATACCTCCATCAGACACTATCACTATAATTTCCGACATATTAGATAAAAACAACATTAACCCAATAATAAAAACAGATATATTAACAGCATTAGATACATGTCTTAAACAAAATTATTTTCAATTCAATGATGTTTTTTACACAAGTCGCGAAGGCTTGATTATGGGGAACCCTATGAGTTCCATACTCGCAGAAATTTTCATGGCTAATATCGAAAATAAAATTCACCAAACCGTATTGGCTAAAAATTTTATTTATTGGTATAGATATGTAGACCATATTTTAGCTTGTTTCGTAGGGACGAATAGACAATTAGAAACGTTTCTCAATTTTATAAACAATATCCATCCAAATATTAAATTTACTATAGAGTGTGAACAAGACGACAAAATCAATTTCCTAGATCTAACAGTTAACAAGGTAAATGGCAAACACGAGTTTTCAATATTTCACAAACCATCTCATACCGATCTAACGATTCACTCCACTTCTATACATCCATACCAACAAAAACTTTCCACTTACAATAGTATGGTTCATAGATTACTTTCCATAAAACAATCACCAGATAATTTTCAGAAAGAATTAAACATAATCAAACAGATAGCAGTAAATAACGGGTTTGAGGCCGAATTAATAGAAAATATTCTTAGAAATCAACAACACAAAGAGGCATTAAGAGACTTTACCCTGACAGCAAAACCAATATTGATTCATATAATAGTATAACCTATTTTGGCAAATCAAGTTCAAAAATAGCATCCTTTTTAAGAAAACAGAATATTAACGTTGCATTCAAAACAAACAATAGTCTTGGAAAATTTATCAAAAATAACAAATCAAAAATCGATTCAAAAAATAAATCTGGAGTCTATAAATTATCATGTGGGTCATGCCCTAAAGCCTATATCGGTCAAAGCGGCAGAGCGTGTAAAAAACGTATCTATGAACACCGTAATTCTTTCATTAATCAAAAAACAGATTCCAATTATGCTGAACATTTAGTAACAGAAAATCATCTTTTCGACGAAAATTTTAAATTATTACATTCAGAAAATAAAGGCAATAAATTAAACCTTTTAGAATCATTGGAGATTAATAAACTTAAAAATACCGGTAATTTGTTAAACGACCCTTAATAAACCTCTTTAGTTAATCCTTTTACCTGTAATAAAATTAAATAATCCTGTTTAAAACTAAGTACCTGGTAATTATATCATTTCTCGAATATAAATACAACTTCCTCAAGAAATACCCAGTTAGTCTAGTTCCTTGACAAAGACATTAGTCGAAACGCCGCGGACAGTTTTCAAAAAACGTAATTTGTGGAAATTGCAATTGTAGTATCAGTTAATTATTTTATATTTATTGATGTGATTGCAAAATGAAAATTTGATTTATGACATTTAAAATTGACATTAGAAAATTTGTTGTTTTTTTTATTGAGGTGTTATTCCCCAAAAAAACATTAAAGTAATCAATATTTATTGGTCTTAACTGCTTCTTGGTTTTTATTTCTCTCTCATAAACGAGTTGCTTGACCCCTCCCCATACAAAAAAATCAAAGAGAGTCATATCTGGCGACCTTGGAGGCCAGAGTTTAGGGCCAGTTCTCTCAATCCATGCGTTTGGGAATGAATTGTGCAGGAGCTCTCTGACAGTTCGCCTATAATTTGCTGGACAGTCATCTTTTTTGAATATTATTGGTCTGCCTTCAATGAGATTTCATCACATAAGATCGATTATCCCACATTTTTTGGAACGCAACATTGATTCTTTCCCTTAACTGCTCATTGGTTTCTATTTCTATCTCGTAAATGCCTTGAATTTTTAATGAATGATTTATCGATCTTATTAGATAAAGTCCTATTGGAAGACAGACCAAAAATATTCATTCCAAAACGCGTGGATTGAGAGAACTGGCCCTATACTCTGGCCTCCAAGGTCACCAGAGATGCTAATGTTCCTGGTGAAGGAGAACATAAAATAATGGACCACATTCGTAAACAAAGAGCTCAACCAGACCATCATCCAAATACTCAACACTGTTTATGTGGAGCAGATGCAGATCTCATTATGTTAGGATTGGCAACACATGAACCAAATTTTACTATTATTAGAGAGGAATTTAAGCCAAATAAGCCCAGACCATGTGAATTATGTGGCCAGATTGGACATGTTGTCAATCTGAACATGATAAACGAGCTGAAGTAACATTTGGCGCTGAAACCGATTTCATATTTGTGCGCCTTAATGTTTTGAAAGAATATCTTGAAAAAGAACTGCAAATGCCAAATTTGCCATTTAAATATGAATTTGATCGTGTGCTAGATGACTGGGTGTTTATGTGTTTTTTTTGCCACATTTACCAAGTCTTGAGATCAGAGAAGGAGCTATTATAGATCGACTTGTTGGACTGTACAAAGAGTGTGTCTATAAAACTGAGGGGTATTTAACTGATAGTGGAGACGTAAACCTTGAAAGAGTTCAAATGATTATGTTGGAATTAGGCAAAGCTGAAGATGAGATTTTCAAAACACGACAACAACGCGAACTCCAGTTTAAGGCAAGGGAAAAGGCGAAGAAGAAACGTACGGAATTTAAAGAACCAGACCTAATTGGAATCTGACTCCATTTGATTTTTTGTATGAGGATGGGCCAATCAACTCGTTTAAGAGAGAGGAATAAAAACCAAGAAGCAGTTAAGAGCAAGAATAAATGTTGCTTTCGAAATAATATGGGATGAGATGCGACTAGAGCTTACCACTGTAGAAGTAAGTAAAAGGTGTCGCGATTGCATCCGTAGCTGTAGAAGCCAGTTTGAACAAAATTTATAACAAATTATTGCAATTTGGTGTATGTTTTATTTTTGTAGTTCTCACCTTGTAAGTTACAATCTCCAATACGTGTGATACATTGTTGGAAACGGGTTGAAGTAGAGGAATTTTTGTAAGCATTCGAATTTCTCGATGTGCTTCTTATTTTTTTTTTGTAACGTGAGAAAGTGTTTAACTTATTTAGTCTTTTATGCAACCTTGCCATTTGTGGACTCATATAATTTTTTCAACCAATCGTTGGTGTCAAATATCGAATGCAGAAGAGCAAACAAACATCATAGATTCGATTTAAGTTTATTCGCTGAAGATACTGTGAGAAATATAAAAGTTACAATAGTTTAAAGGTTAAAATGTGAGAATTAAGAAAAAAAAAAAAAACCGTGAGCTATCTATATGTTATATGGGCTACATAATATAGCACATAAGCCTACCTATCTGCCCTCTATGTTTGGCGAACGTTCTACAAAATACCCTGTATTTTGGAGTCAAGTATTTGTCTGCCATTTAAATTAAAAGAAGAATGATTAATTAATAATCCACTAAAGATAACTAAAAAGAATTTTTTGCCAGTAGAGTTTCTGACAAATAATTTTTATATTAGCACTTCGTCCATTCCGATTATTATAATTCAATAATTATATCACAACTGTTTTACTCAACACTCTAGCTCTAAAACCGTTTTGCTAAAGGTGTCAATCAATTGTTCTTGGTATGGGTGTAGAATTTGGGACTACCCGATTACTTTTCCTTGTTTAATGAGTTGTTGTTGAACGTTTTTGTCGTTTATCCTTACTTGGAATTTGACCTTAGTTGTTGGGTCAGTATTTCTTACAAAGCTGTATCGTATAACAATTTGTGGAAAATGCAGACACCACGTAAAAAAATTGGATTGAAAAATTTACCAAAACGGTTTTACAACCTGATTGCCTTGTTGTAAGTTTTGATATAGTGTTCCTCTTTATCAACATCCCTATCAACGAAGTAACGAAGGTATGGATATAATCGTGGAAAAATAGAATCCACAACAGCACCTTGTAGACTTGACAAATCTCTGCCTGATGAAAACCTATTTTATTTAATAGAACCAACTCTATAGAAGGATCACCATTCTCCCCAGTCATAGCCAATCTTGTTTATGGAGAACCTTGAGGAATTATCATTAAGAACAGTAAGTCGTATACCAAGTTTATGGTTACTATATGTTGATACCTTTGTGATTTGATTTGGTATAAATCACAAAATAAAAATTACAACAAAGGTAGAAGCTAATAATCAATTGCTTACCTAGATGTTCTGATAAACAAGAAAGAAGACGCCCTTGGCCATAAACTATAAAGAAAAGCTGCGCACACCAACAGGTACCTTCATGCCAATTCTCATCACGTTCCAGACCAACTACAAGCAGTAGTCAACATAAAATAAGAAATAGGCATTTTGAAATCAGCTCTAAAATAAATTAACAGACCGAAATATACAAAGAGCATTAAAGGCAAGACAGAGACCAATAGACGAGGAGTATGAGACACCAATAAAAAATGCTTATTTACTGTATGTTTAGGACTCCACGGACATGTAGCAAGAACTCTGCTTATGCTAAAGATGTGCCTGGGATTACAGGATCAAAATAGATTACCAAGAATTTCACTGATGCATTAGTTTCCAGGGTCGATGGTGAACGTTGCATTGTAAAGCATGTTCTTCAGCAAACAGAACTGTCAATAGATTCAACAGATTTTAAAGTTCAGAATTATAGGCTACATTGGCAATGAACTTATTATGGGTAGTTAATCTTAGGGCCTTGTTTATTTTTCCGAATTGTCCGATTTCATTAGTTTTATATTTTTATAAATCATTATGCTTTTGTAAGAGTCCAGTTCCCTAAAATTATTTACTAGTTTAACTAATTTTTAAAGAAGTTGAATCTACGAAGTGGTTATGTTCTAAAACATGCTATTTATCCGCTCTTCTGTATTTCAAATGGACAATATGGTCTTTGAAACGAGTGCTGATAGATCTGCGTGTCTGCCCATAATATTTTAAATCACGATCGACCGACTTCTCGAAATCAGCATGTTTATCTTTAGAATTGCCCATAATTTCTGTAGTGTTGTAGTTGTTCTTTACACCTCCTCCGTACCAAGGAACCGAGACAAACTTTTGTTCTTGTGACTCATTTCGAAAAGTTGACACTTCTTTCATTCGTAACCGAAGACGTTTCTTCCTAATTAATTTATCTATAATATCTGTTGGATAACCATTACATGCAGCTATTTCTCTAATAGTTTTCTTTTTATTTTCAAACCTCTCTTTATCGAGAGGGAATGTCAACAATCGTTGTACAAGGTATTAGGTAAATGTCTATATGTGCTAGTATATACCTATATACATCAAACTCGAACTTATCACTATCATTTCTTAAAACTAATACATCTAAAAATGGTGAAGTACCCATATTTTCATGTCCATTTTGGCTCATACATAATATTGCGAGGGAAATTAACTTATTAATTTCTGCCCCGCAAAAAGAGTTTTCATGCAGTAAGGTACTTCAGAGTTTGTGGAATGGGTCCACTAGGAAATAAAGAACTAACATCAAACGATATCAAAATTTCTCCAGGTTGCAGGGAAATGTTTTGCATAGATTGAATAAACTCTAAAGAATTCTTTAGAGTTTATTGTTTATTGTTTTCAATTTGGAGGTTGCTTTTATGAGCAGAAGGAAGGAACTGCAATGGGAAACTTCTTGTCGCCGTTCTTTGTCAACTTGTTCATGGGCAGGTTCGAAGTCGAAGCAAAAAATGACTCCCGGGTCATTCCATGTCAAATCGACAAATAGTTGGAAGCGACCCCCACCGATTCGGATGAATTTTGCTGGAGAGTTTTGTCTCATCATAAAACGAAGTTCTGCCAAAGGAAAAAATTTTAAAAAAACATTCCTAAGAGATATTCAAAATTAAAAATTTCACTGCTTTTCCGATTTTATGAGTTTAGTTATTTAATATTTCAGAAACTACTGAATATTAAAAGAAAACTCTGGTACATTTTTAGAAGACACTTAGAGGTATGAGATAAAAAAAAAATAATTTTTTTTTAAATTATCAAAATTAAAAAAAATTTGAATTTTGTGAAATCGTGGAAACTAACTATCGCGAGAAAATTTTGGCCTCAAATTTTTTTATATTATACCTCTAACATATCTAAAGAAATTCTCAAATTTTCAGAGAGGTGTTCTTTTTCGTTTCAAAGATATGAATTTTTGAATATTGGCAAAATAGATTTTTTTCTATTTTTTTCAACTTTTTTTGTTGAATATCATTATTCTACCACATGATTACCGAAATTTGAGGTCTAAAATATTTTTCTAATGTTAATGAGATATAAAAACAAAAATATTTCAAAATTGTTTATAATTATCTGTTTATTTTGAAATTAATGATAACTTACATTGCAGAGTGGTTAAAAAAATGTTAACAGAATGTTATACCCATAGGGTAGCACATTAGCAATTGCATTTACAGGGTGGTTACAATATAGGATGTACTAAAATTATAAATATGCATGGTGGTTCAAAAAATATTACAATGAGTGGCCATAAGCAAATGCATATACAGAGTAGATAAAAACATATGGTGGTGTAATATTATAGTTATACAGTGTGATATAAAATATGTTAGCACAAACATGTTAAGCTCGATCACCCAAGTACTAGTAATAATAATCATAAGAAATAGGGCCTTCTAGTGAATTCCGTCATGGGCTCTATCGATAATAGTGATTTCACTGATGGGAACATAGATGGCAGAGTGTGACACTTTTAACATTACTTAAGTTATGATTTAAAGTTAAATCTATAATATATTTTGAGATATTTATGGTTTTACATCCCATTAACATAAGGAAAATATTTTAGACCTCAAATTTCGGTAATCATGTGGTAGAATAATGATATTCAACAAAAAAAGTTGAAAAAATAGAAAAAAACTATTTTGCCAAAATTCTAAAATTCATCGTTGAAACGAAAAAGAACACCTCTTTGACAATTTCAGGATTTCTTTAGATATGTTAGAGGTATAATATAAAAAAAATCAGGCTAGAATTTTCCCGCGATGGTTACTTGCCACAATTTTGAAAAATTCAAAATTTTTTAATTTTGATAATTTTCATTTTTTTTTAAATTGTTTTCTTATACCTCTAAGTGTCTTCTAAAAATGTACCAGAGTTTTATTTTTAATATTCAGTAGTTTCTGAAATATTAAATAACTAAACTCATAAAATCGGAAAAGCAGTGAAATTTTTAATTTTGAATATCTCTTAGGAATGTTTTTTTTTAATTTTTTCCTTTGGCAGAACTTCGTTTTATGATGAGACAAAACTCTCCACCAAAATTCATCCGAATCGGTGGGGGCCGCGTCCAACTATTTGTCGATTTGACATGGAATGACCCTTCCAGTATTTTCTTAGGGGATGGATACGGTACGTGGATGACATATTTGCTATATTTAATACTAATAAGTTCAATGTTAATGATTTTGTTATGTATCTTAACAATATGTTTGCTTCTATTAAATTTACATATGAATAGGAACCAAAGGGTACTCTACAATTTTTAGATGTATTAATTTTAAGAAATGATAGTGATAAGTTAGTTTTCTTCTCATTTTCAAACCTCTCTTTATTGAGCGGGAATGTCAACAACCAATGTACAAGGAAATTAATCCTCACCATGTTATGTTGGTGACAGTGAAAAGACGTATTAGGTAAATATCTATATGTGCTAGTATCCTTCCTATATACATAAAACTCTAACTTATCACTATATTTCTTAAAACTATTACATCCAAAAATGGTGAAGTACCCTTATTTTCCTGTTCTTGTGCAAATTTAATAGAAGCAAACCTACTGTTAAGATGTATGACAAAATCATTAACATTAAACTCATTAATATTAAATATAGCAAATATGTCATCCACGTACCGTATCCATACCCTAGGAAAATACTGGGAGTCATTTCTTTGCTTGAACTTCGAATTGCCCATGAACAAATTGGTAAGGTGAGGCGACAAGTTTTCTATTGGCGTTCTTTCCTTCTGCTCATAAAAGCAACCCCCAAATTGAAGACAATATTAGCTCATATTAGCCCCACAAAAAGAGTTTTCACGCAGTAACTCCTATAGGTACTTCAGAGTTTGTGGAATTTGTACATTAGGAAATAAGGAAGTAACATCAAACGATACCAAAACTTCTCTAGGCTGAAGTGAAACGTTTTGTATTGAATCAATAAACTCTAAAGTTTTGCTGCGGACAAGGTAAATTTTCGAATCGTTTTGTTAAACACTTCGTTAATTTATAAGATGAGGCGTCAATTGCTGAAACAATCAGGACTTACAACGGTTACAATGTTTTTATATTTTTATCGTACTATTGGTATAGCAAGTAGCTTCAATATTTTTTAATGTTAAATATAATCCAAGTATGAAAACAGTAAAAATACACGTAATATTTAAAAAAAATGTACTCTATAAATGCCATGAAATCGTCCTTTAAGTTTACACTCACTTTTACCGACGAATTCAATTTTCCTCATACAACTTCCATCATGCTCGAACGTAACACAAATCCTAGATGAGTTGGTGTCTTATTTCAGGATATAATGAGAGAAGAAAGCGTTCCAGATATATGCTTGTATGTGTTTTGGGGCGCCCTTGATTAGCAGTTGAGCGAGTTGAGGTATCCTTCTCCAGGATGATTGATGATACTTGCGCTTGTCTGATACACGTCCGTTGTTAAAATTGGTTCAGTCACTCTACTTTAACTTTTAATAACTTACATTGTTATGACACCTTCCTTTAACGGGATCACTTTTCGATAAATTGCTATTTGGACGATGTAATTTTATCATGCTCTAACCATAATTTATGCGCTTAGGTGGAAGATTGAACTGAAATTCATGGTTTTATAATGTATACGAAATAAGCACTAAAAATTTAATAACAGGTACAGATACGCAAAATCTAGAGAATCTTGACATTGCAATATAATAAATAAAATAACTTTTGAAATACATGGTGTTTGAAAAAGAACTCCCTAGTTTTAGGTATAAATTTAATGTGTAAATTAATAAAAAACTACATCAACAAGTACATACAGTGAAAGAGAGAACCTTCGAGTTTTGTTTAACATCAGTACACTTCAACATGGGATCCATTTGTTGCCCTGCACACGTCGAGACGATATTCAAATTCTCGCCATGTATTCACCAACATATCAGGTGTAACTGTCCCAACCGCCGTGATGATTCTTTCCCGTAAATGGTTTATGTCTCGGATTTTTTCACTGTACACACAATTTTTTATGTGTCCCCAAAAGATAAAGTCTTGTTGGAAAAACACAAGCGCTTTTTTCGCCTCAATATCTTCCATTTGGGGAAAGACATACTCTGTCAACATGTCGTAGTAAATGTCTCCATTTATTGTTCGTTCTACAAAAATGAAAGGACCAATCACACGATCAACCATCAAGCCGCACCAAACATTAACTTTGGGAGAGTCACGATGATGCTTAATAACTTCATGTGGATGCTCTGCCCCCCAAACTCTGCAGTTATGACGATTAACTGTCCCACTTACATGAAATGTAGCCTCATCAGAAAAAAGAATATTTTTCAAAAAAATTTCATCATCATCAATTCTGTTTAACAAGTCAATAGTAAACTCTAGCCTCTTGATTTTATCAGTAGGTTTTATTTCATGTAACAGTTGCAATTTGTAGGCACGCAAATGTAATCTTTTACGTACAACATCATAGACCGTACCTTTAGGAACGCCTAATTGTAGACTACGTCTGGCCAATGATTTTTTGGGCTCCGAACACACGAAACACGGATCTGTTCAACAACATCTTCAGAAGTTCTAGGCCTACCGGGTGATTTCACTTTTAAAACACTACCGGTTTCCTTGAAAGAATTTAGCCAATGACGGATAGTTTTTGGTGTAGGAGGTTCACCACCATATTGACGTCTAAAATTACGTTGAGTGTTATAACAGACTCAGTTTGCACTAACCAAATAACACACTGCGCTTTTTGTTGCGGAGTAGCCATTGCACCGGACTGCACGCCCGAAGACAACTGAGGGAACTGTTCCCTGGCGCCGTCTCAAGGTCAAGCAGGTCTGCCAACTGCAGGGAGGCAAAACTTAGACAGTTGCTGAATCAAACACCACAAACTAGAATAGTGTATATCACTTTTTACAGATTCTATGACACATTAAAACTAGGGAGTTCTTTTTTAAACACCCTGTTATCTTAGCATATCACAATTGTAAGTAATTTCGAAAAGACTGTTGAGGAGGTCTTGAATTATTTTGTCTGTTGGGTTTTCTTTCCTCAAAATTTTTTCCTGTAACATATAAGTATTTAAAAATTGTATATGTAGAACAAAGTGTAGTAACGCAATTTCGTAAAATTGCCCGGATTACGGCTGCCCGTACAGAGATTCTTCCTCACAGTTATTCTGAGAGAAAAATATGTCTACAAAATGATCAGTATTCCTGTATATAAGTAATGTATGTATTGTATACTGTGTAATACTTATTTGTGTTTGGAGACGTTTCATCTCCGAGTCTGGAGTCGTTGTCAATCGTTTAGTGTTGTTTTCGAGGTTTTTTCTAAAAAAAATTTTGCTTTGATCTTGATATTGTCGTTTGTCAAAAAATTTGACTTACTTTGTTCTACATATACAATTTTTAAATACTTATCTGTTGCAGGAAAAAAAATTGAGGACAGAAAACCCAAAGAACAGACAAAATAATTCTAGACCTCCTCAACAATCTCTTCGAAATTACTTACGAATGAAGTAGGTATGGGCTAATTTCAACAACAAATTAGAAAACCTAAATAAAAAAACAAACACGATCACAGAACAGCTTAACGTTCCTAATAAAATGCCGAAATGAAGGAATAATTTCAAAGGGGTTGTTACCAAAAATGCCATTCACAGACAGAGGTAGTATTAAAATTCAGTTGAAAACAGGTAATGCTTTAGTTAGAAATAGAATACAACACCATCGGAAATTGAAGGTAAGCGTTAAAAATAACATCATTATATTAGAAAATAAATTCAAAGAAACGCACATTCCATCAGACTATACCCGCATATTTAATTGTTTAAAGGATTCATACAGCTTGGAATTTCAAATATGTAAAAACAGAAATATAAATAAATTTAAACATCTCTTGAATGAAAAACACAAAAAATCAGTACTTACACCAAATACAAGTTTCATTAATAAAACTGTGATTAATTTATCAACTAAACACATTACACCAACAGAACAATACGTACTTTCTAAGGGATTAAATTATTCAATAACTCCACAAATTATACCTAAACTAGATCTGATAGTTGCGATTGAAGACACAGCCCAAAAACTCCCTCCAGAAGTGTCCAGTGAATACAGAATAAGAAGTAAATTACTTCTAGAGAAGCAACACAAAATTAAATATAATCTTACTCCTACAGAAAAATATGTCGTAGAAAAACTTAAAAAAGACAACACAATTAAAATTCTACCTGCCGATAAAGCTAACGCTACAGTTATACTTGATAAAAATGATTACAACACCAAAATGATGGACCTTATAAATACAGGATCATATTCTAAGCTGAAGAAAGATCCTACACAAAATATAGAAAAAGCCGCTAGAGACATTATAACAAAACACAAACAAGAATTCACTCCATTAGAATGAAAACACTTAACACCTCACTACAGTAGACCTCCACATTTATCTGGCGTTCCAAAAATACATAAAGAAGCAGTACCAATGAGATCCATTGTAAGTTCAATAAATTCATCATTACAAAACATATCAAAATTTTTACTAAATATAATTAAACCTTATGAAAATAATCCAAACAATTTAAAAAACACTAATGATTTTTTAACAAAATTAAAAAGCATTATTATAAACAGAAATGATATACTAGTAAGTTTCGACATAGTTAGTCTTTTTACAAATGTACCTGTTGATAAATCATTACAAATTATAAAAAATAAATTACAACAAGATATTACCTTACAGAACAAAACAAAATTAAACATTGACACAATTATGGAACTAACCGAACTTTGATTAAATACAACACATTTTCAATTTGAAGGAGATTTCTATAAACAAGAACTTGGATGGCCATGGGTTCTTCTTTATCTCCTATAATTAGTAATATATTCATGACATATTTTGAAGAAAGATTCATAGGCAATTATAAGAATAAACCCAAGGTGTGGTGGAGATACGTTAATGACATTTTTGTGGTTTGGGAGTATGGTGCTGAAGAACTGCACTCATTCCTAGATTACATCAATAGTCAAGAACCCACAATAAAATTTACAATGGAGATGGAAAATTTGCATAAACTTGCTTATCTTGATGTACTTATAGATAGAACAAACAACACAATGAGTACAAGTACTTATCGAAAACCTACGAATACTAATAGATATTTGAATTTTCATTTCAACCATCCCTTGAATGCAAAGAAAGGTGTTGTAAAGTGCTTACATGATAGAGCAAAAAAACATATCTTCATCCACCCAAATCTTTAACGACGAAGTTAAAAGTTCAAATTTTTCAAATATAATGATGTTATTTTTAACGCTTACCTGCAATTTCCGATGGTGTTGTATTCTATTTCTAACTAAAGCATTACCTGTTTTCAACTGAATTCTAATACTACCTCCGTCTGTGAATGGCATTTTTGGTAACAACCCCATTGGAATTATTCCTTCATTTCGGCATTTTATTAGGAACGTTAAGCTGTTCTGTGATCGTGTTTGTTTTTTATTTAGGTTTTCTAATTTTCTAAAATTTGTTGTTGAAATTGGCCCATACCTCATTCGTAAGTAATTTCGAAAAGATTGTTGAGGAGGTCTTGAAGTATTTTGTCTGTTCATTGGGTTTTCTCTAATCAAATTTTTTTCCTGCAACAGATAAGTATTTAAAAATTGTATATGTAGAACAAAGTAAGTCAAATTTTTTGACAAACAACAAATTCAAGATCAAAGCAAAATTTATTTTAGAAAAAACCTCGAAAACAGCACTAAACGATTGACTGTTATTGCACAATTACTATCTCTTTGGTGTGCTTCATATAATATACAGTGTGAGTCATAAATATAGCTAAAGACGGCATACATTATTTTTTCCTATTAATGAGTAATCCTGTACGAACCAATCGTGCTGCAATTTTAACAAGACATTAAACAGATATATTATGTGCCTCTTTTTACTCAACGGGATGTTAAACTGATTGCAAGAACTATACATATTGAAAAAATGTATTTTTTTATACTACCACGTAGTTTTAAATTCTCTCCGTCAACTTTGAATTTTATTACTTTTTTAAGTTAACAAATGTTCAGTGTTTTACTGAGCAGAATATTATTAAAAATGTATTACTAGTTTTCGAGATATAGGGTGTTCTCGTAAACATCGGAAATGTCTCCTTTTTCTTATCAGATTTCTCATAACAGACGTGTATTATTTCCGTATATTGCAGGAAAGGTAATTTCATTTCGCATTATTTGACAAAAATATGGGATAAAACACTTACAATTAATTATATTTTATTACAGAGTGTTTCAAATATATATAATGTGTTTTTTTTTTCAGAAAGCTAATTTATTTATTACAACGATGAATATATAAGATGTAATCGCACAATTTATAAGAAATGAGATCTTGGACGTGTTCATATATTATACAGTGTAAGTCGTAAATATAGCTATAGTGGGCATATACCATTAATGAGTAACCCTGTATAAACTACAATACGTTAATTTGTACAATTTAGTGTGATGAATCGTAAATTTGTAAATTTAATATAAAAATTCTAGGACGCATGGTTTATACAGGGTTACTTATTAATGGAAAAAATAATAGATGTTCACTTTAGCAATTTTACAACTCACACTGTATAATGTATGAATACGTCCAAAATTAATTTCTTTAACATTATATTAACTGAGCAATTAGATAAATAGAATTCTTATGTATTCAACGTTATAATAGAAATGAATTTTCTAAAAAACATTTTACGTATATAGGAAACACCCTGTAATATAAAATATTTAATAGTAATTTTTGTGCTATATTTATGTCAAACAATGCGCAAACCACGTTTTCTGCAATAAACGAAAATAAAACACATCTATTATGATAAATCTGATCCGATGAAGGTGACATTTCTGAAGTTTAACACTCTATATCTGGAAAACTAGTCATACAATTTTAATAATATTCTGCTCAGTAAAACAGTGAACATTTGTTAACGTAAAAATGTAATAAAATACAAAGTTGACGGAGAGAATTTAAAACTACGAGGTAGTATAAAAAAATACATTTTTTCAATATATATAGTTCTTGCAATCAGTTTAACATCCCGTTGAGTATAAAGAGACGATAATATATCTGTTTAATGTCTTAAAATTGCAGCACGAATAGTTCGTACAGGGTGACTGATTAATAGGAAAAATAATATATGCCTTCTTTAGCTATATTTACGGCTTACACTGTATATTATCTGAAGCACACCAATGAAATTATTACTTTAACGAGGTATTAATTGTGCAATGTTTTCGACGTTGTAATAAAAAACAGATTTTTTCCAAAATCACATGTTACGTATTTCTTAAATACCCTGTAATCCACCAAAACTTATGGCAATTGTTTTATGAAATATTTATGTCCAATAATGTACAAATCACAATTTCTCCAATAACCGGAAATTAAGCACGTCTATCATTGGAAATCTCATATCAAAAATGCGGCATTTTCGATATTTAACACACTGTATCTCGAAAACTAGTCTTAGAATCTATTTGAGCCCATGGACTCTTTTTGTCAGAACATTAACCCCTACAACATAAGAAAATTTCAAACAATTTGGCGGAGGTCCATTTTTCCATATGAAAGGTGCCTGGTCCTTTTTTAGAACATATCTCTTGCCATGGCCGCCCAGATCACCCGATCTTTCACCCATAGAACATGTAGATAGGTAGAAGACTCGGAAATTTACTCCACCCCTTCGGACTTTGGAGGTTCCAAGACATGAATTATAGTGTTTAGATAAAAACTTACTTACTATAGCATCTATGTTTTATCAAAACAATAATAAATTTAAACTTCCCTTTCCGCGTATTACGATTTCTTTGTCAATGAGTATATTTATGAGGTTCTACAGAATATCGAGAAATATATTCAAGTTTAAAGTCTAACTTCAATCCTTGGCTTTATTACCCTTTATTCCTGATTCAGCATTAGCCAATAAGGCTCTTAATTACGTTCATTAATATTCAGAAACGAAGAAATAGTATTAAAATCTTGTTCTCAATTGTACGTCCTGACAATATTCTTATTCCAATGGCTTATGTAATATGCAATTGTACAGTCATAATATCTTATATATATCCAGAAGCTAAAGGTCGACTACGAAATAATACCCGCATAAGAGGCACTTTTGCGGCTTCAAATAATTTATGACTACAATATCAGGGAGATATAATGTCGTTTACGACAAAAGCAAATTTGTCGGTACTCCAGTGATCGGTTCAGGAATAGTTAATTCAGCGCAAAGTGTACTTGGCAGGTCACATCGGGATATTGTTGACTGTTAAAACTCTTCACTGAAGTGTATGAACTAATTTCCACGTAACTCTTCATGTCGCTAGCATGAAACACGGATTTGAGAATCTCTGCCATTCATGAAACATACAGCGCGAGAGTATAATAGACGCTTAATTAGATTACGAAGGCATTTATTGTTTATAAGTGACGTTCTTTATTTCATTGTGACAGCTTTTTAATTACACATTTCAAGGAAACCTTAATTATTACAGTTACTTTATAACCCAGTTGGGATGACCCCGTACTTTGGTTGGGTGGGCTAATAAAAAACCGCAATTTTAAGTAGAACGACAGAAAGTGTTACTGCAGTTCAGCATGCTAAAAATTATTCAATTATACAAAGAGTGTCTAGAAAGTTGATGGAACATTATAAATCAATTTTCCAGTTTCTAGTCAATGATTTAAGAAAAGTTTAGGTTTTGAAATTGGTGTGCGTGCTGAGCAAGGCCTTCGCCATAAAGAAACATTCAGAGAAAGAATTATTAATTGCTATTATCTATATATAAATAGGCTAAGGCAAAACGATTAGGTACCATTTTCTCCTCTGTCTCTCAACCGATTTTCTTCATTTTAGTTTTGTTTATTAGCTACTGACGACCTTCAGTGCAGAATATATAAAGAATCTTTATTTATTTCTTTTAAAATAAGTAATTTCAACAAAAATTATTAATAAAATTCGAGTGGCGCCCACTATGAACAAGTAGCTTAATCTAATGTTCGAAATTTGACGGCAGTTAACAGTAAAATTCCAATTACGGGCAATAAAATTCCAATTGTGGACAATACTAGCATGGTATAAAAACTATTAGTAAAATAATCGGCTTTTACTTACAAAGATGTATGTATGCCCTAAAAACCGCCTTTTCTATTCATTTATGACGTTAATTTTTTAAAATAACCCTGACGACAGCAATTACTTAAGTGACCAAATAGAATTGAAGTTTGTGCATTTACAGAAGAATCCAGATCAAAAGTTTTATGTAAGTACAGAAATTTTTTCAAGTTAATTGATACATTTGGATTCCGAACCTCGAGAGTTGAGTATGTACATTCTTGCAGTCATGAATGGTGTAGGCCAATGAAGACTGGACAACGGAACAGTGCTTCCAGGACCAAATGGCTGATCCAGACATCGAACCAATCTTGTCACGCAAAACGAGAGGGGCACCAAGGCCACGATGGAACGAGGTAGCTAGATACTCGGGCATGCTGAAATCGTTATGGGCTCAATGGGACTCTCTAAGAGTAGAGAATGGAATGCTCAAGCGAGTTTGGGAAGGCACTGATGGAAGAGAAACCAAATCCCAACTGGTAGTTCCTAAGAAAAAGGTACCAGCTATCCTGACCGAATTACATGATGGTATTACCGGGAGCCATCTGGGCATGAACAAAACCCTAGACAACACTAGATTTATCCGCTCTTCCGTATTACAAATGGGCAATATGCTCTTTGAAACGGGTAGGGCAATAGAAATAGGAAAAGGCTATTTCACTTGGTGGGTGGAGGCAGCCAAACTGAACAACATGTTGAGATCGTACTGACATTAGATTAAGAGTAGAGCTACTTGTTCATAGATGGCGCCTTCTCAAATTCTTCATCTTTAATTTACTTATTTTAAAAGATATAAATAAAGAATCTTTATATATTCTGCATGACTACGGCACATTACCTTTCGAATGGTATTCGTTTCATTATCCTCCTTACAAAATAAAGGCCAGAAAAGGGGTAGTGGGTTTCCGTTTTTACGTATTAATAATAGTATAATGATGTGATATGATATGATTTACAAACCAAAATGCAACTCTCCAAATAACAAGCTGTGGTTGCATTAGAAGTTAAATTGAATTTTTTTGTGTCAGAATGAATTATTCGAATGTTTTTTTGCGTATTTTAAACGTAAATCCACGTTAGTTTACCTATGGAAAAATAACTGTTAAACCCCACAAACAAAATATTGAATCTTTTATCTGATTTATTGCAGCATACAGTTTCTTTATGGAAATACAAATGAAAACGGCGCGATAAAAACGATTCATAAGATCTCTGTCATAACTTTTACATTCGACTGAACAACAAAAACGTTTGGGTTGGTCTTTGTCATAAAACACAATTAGTGAGGCCCGGTGCAAGGCTGTGAGGGCGCGGCAGCGGTGATGAATGCTCTGTCAGCCGTAATACAACAGGCTCACGCGACATTTTCCTACTTATTTCAATCCTAAAGTAAAGCTGAAAATATGTATAATAGCCGATGGAAGTGGCGTTTATTTTAATCAGAATTCTGATTGCTCAACTGAGGAAAAAGCACGAATTTCGGTTCTATCTGATTTAACAGCCCTTCCATGTGATCTTTTGTGGGTTTTGTGATAACGAATCAAATGTTTTAGACCGGAACGAATTAATTTGAGGCGGAAACTAGCGCACTTTACCAACATTTAATGGCAAGCGGGGAATTTTTCTATATCAAATATAATAATCGTGATGAAGTGTGGTAAGTCACATTTAATAGTTACATAGGACAACAAAAATGAACTTTTTAAATGTTATTAGAATAATTTTTATATTTTTTGTGAGCTGAATCCGAGTTTATATTCGACGTGAAATGTTATTTAGCTCTTTGGCCGGTAGATGTCGTTGTTATTCCCTTGGACAGATATAAATAGTTCAATCTTTGAACTGACAGACGTTATCATCTTACAGCTGGCTTCTTTAAGTTTTCTCTGTTTTATATTTTCCTCTTTCTATCTTGTTGAAAAAGGTTGAATAAACAATACGGCAATTGGGGCCCCTCCAATCGACCTTTATTTGAGCTGGAGACATCTATTGCTAGAAGAGCAAAAGAATGGTACCCTCAGTATCAAGTGATCGGCAAATGACATATTGTCACTGTCAAAAATTTTTGACAAACAACAAAATCCATATCAGTGCGAAATTTTGTTCAAAGTACCTTGAAAGACTCAACAAAATGATTGACAACGACTCCAGAGTCCGGAGTTGAAACGTCTTCAAACAGATAAGCATAACACGATAGCATACCATACACTATTTATAAACAGGAATACTGGTTGATCATTTTAAGGCATCTCTTTCTCTCAGAATAACTGTGAGGAAGAATTTCTGTACGGACAGCCAGTAATCCGGGCAATTTCACGAAATTGCCTTACTACAATTTGTTCTCCAAATACGATTTTAAACACTTATCTGTAGCTGGAAAAAAATTTTGAGGAGAGAAAACGCCAATGACAGACAAAATAATACAAGACCTCCTCAACAATCTTTGCGAAATTACTCACTTTAAGATTATTGAAATTTTTCAGTCTCAAATCAAAAAGTATTTTTGAAATATGTAGGTATTTACTGATATTTTAAATATTAAATTTAATATTAATTTAATATTTATTATGATGTTATTTTAAATTTTTAAAGGGATTTATTTTTGAATGTTAAACATTATAACTACATATTTGAATATATTTAAGCCAAATTTTTAAATTATTTTTAGGTAGGGAATCAGTTAGTTACTGTTTTCTGTTCATGCATATTATCTAATAAACAGTTTATTTTATATTACAAGGTACCTAAAATAAACGTCATTGACATTTTAACGATGTGTATTTAAAAATAAAGAAATTCATACACTGGTTTGTTATGGTAAATTAGGTACATATAGCGATGTAACGAATGTCCGATTTTCGATATTCGCGAATACGAATGCGAATGCGAATTTTCTCTTCCAATATTCGCGAATACGAATGCGAATGTGAATATCAGATCAAAATTTACTTATTTTGGTTTAATCAAAAATTATAACCTAAATTAAGCTTCGTAATCATTATAGAAAGTCATTCTATTTTTAATATATAAATTGAAACAGCTGTGGAATCTTTGTTGTCTCACAGATGTATAAGCACAAAATTTTGTATACTAACACCAAACCCTTACACTCAACGCTCTTTCAACAGTTAAGCTGTCATCATATAGGAGTGAACCAAAAAATTTTTTTGATTTATGAGAGAAGTTATAAGAAGTTATTATAAATAAACAGAAAAATTATGTAATTTAATTTATGGAGTCAAATAAAAACTAAAATTATATGGATTGCCAAAAAAAGGAATTTTATTGTCATGTTATAACTTATCTTATTTATGGACTCATTTACATATTTTTTAAAAAAATCAGTTTAAAAACAAAGTGACGAACGAGTCCAACCTTTGTATAGGTTTAAAAGTAAGATTCTTGCAAACTTGTATATTTCTGAGTAAAATGAGATTGAATTCATGAGAATTGGTCAAGAAATAACTGACTTATGACGAGGTATGTTTTAACATCCTGACAGCTAATTTCTCTTATTTTGCAACATTAACTAGGCCTAAACACAAATTTCGTTTCGTTGGCTATCGCTACTAATTTGAATTGACAGCTGGGTAAATGGTACTAGTTAATGACGATAAAATTTGCATCAATACTTTAAATTAGAGAATGATACATGGCGAGTTCTGCCATAATTTGTTGCTAGGCGATATAATAAAAAAGTATAACTTACAATTTTGTTAAGAAATTTCACCTATCACAGGCCAGGCGGGCGCAAAGTAGGTAGGTGCCCAAGGAGTGTAAGAACGCAAGTACGATAGTTATGGTGCTTTTATTTCAATTTATCTAACTAATGGGGTTTTATAGGCTGTGTCCCATGTAAACACATTCAATTCATTGTGCCCTTACTGGAAATTAAATTAGGGCTTTTGTAGCGATTTTATATTGTCCGTTCGTGAATGTCACTTTGACGCAACTCACGGCTTGAACCGCACAGAGCTCGTTTACAGCTCTGACCAAAGGCCTGCAGCTAGTCTGAGCATTCCACAAACACGATAGGTTGTATATTTTCCTACAAAAAAAAGAAACGTGAAACACCATAAACCGATTTTTTAGACAAACGGGCAAGTTCACTAACTATATAATAATGTCTGTCGATTTAGCGCTACCCAACGAAGCAAAATGTATTATCTGGAGATTTAAAAAATACGCACCTCTATAGTGTAATAGAATAATTATTTTTTGATAGATTCTTGAACGTGACCTCCTGTTGTATCTACAAATATTCAAGCTTTACAGTTATTTTTAAAACTAGAAGTGTGACCCAAGAAAGAAAGTAACAGCGTTTTTTAAAGTTTGTCATAGTTTAGATATGTCTGCAATTTTGTCAAGTTCGCACTCTGACAGCATCAATTGTCGAGAACCTTTATCAGTAGTGGTTCCCTCAACTAATTGAATCTCCAGAAGACTGTAGCATAATTTCATTGAAAGGTTTTCGTTAACCTAAGAATTCTTTGTCCTAGAAATCACAAGGAAACGGCGTTATATGAAGTATAACTCTAGATTTTGAGTCTCTGTGAGCTAGTTTTCCCTGAAACTTCCAAATCTCGAAATTCATTTTGCCATAAAACCCTATATCATGTTATGAAACTGACATAACTTGCTTAATTTTATTTAGCAATTAAATTGTTGATTACATATACATGTTAGGATTCCAGAAGAAATATGTACATGTAGTTGACATTCATGTCATCATACAACTGTTATTTCATATTGCAAGTACAAGTTAATACTTTTGAAATCACAAGTAAGTTATACAGTGTGCAAAGTTCCTAATGAGTAACATCATAATATTTACGCTTTTCATTGACAAACATATTCTCAAAAAATTCGCATGAATAACCGCGAATACGAAAGCGAATGCGAACATTAAAAAACACGCGAATATTCGCTAATGCGAATGCGAATATTCGTTACATATATTTTTATTGAACATATCTTTCGTTCGAAAACAGTCAGACTATTGAGTAATTATATATGGAAAAAGGGTTACCTATCTTTGATAGTTCAGCATCAGGCGTTGTTTATTATTCAGTAGTAAAATAGTCAATGTAGTAGATCAGTATTGATTTTTCGGACAAGTAGCTGTAACTTTTGTTTAAATTATTCTGTAAGTTTTTGTTGTGAATTTGATTATTTTATTACTATATTATTTTTACAATCTTCCGAAGGTGTGGTGTAACAAATTGACAATCAATGGATAACAGAAAATATATTAAATTTTGTAGTTTATATAAGGTTGTTTTTTATTTTATGAACTCGATTGAAACTGCAAATGACGAAAACTTTTAGGTAACAAAGTGTAGTCCCATCAAAAACTGGGGGTGGTTACGAATTTATATTTGATTAAATTCTCATATATTTTTTTTATTTCAATAGATTTGTCAAAATGACATGAACGATTGCGGGGGGGTTCCTGACGCTTTTTTCTCCGGTTTTTCCTCCACTTTATTTCTGATAGACATATACTTTTGACAAAGGACCCACTAGTGCATGCCATTTGCCATTCTATGTACAAATCATGAAAAATATGATCACATTAGTTAGGTTAGGTTCAAAAAGATACTAGATTGGTAGGTAATTAATTTGTACAGAATGAGCACCTTTTAATGTTTACATTTTTTACTTCCTGGGTAGGTACCTTACAACATTGAATGTGTTATTTATTTGCTAGACATGTATTTTATTATAATTATTTTTAGCTTTTTAGTTATAAGTAGAAGTCGGTTATATATTTTTTTAAAAATGTTTTATTTTCAACTTTTTAGTTTTTTTTTTTGAACTCAGGTAGTGTCCATTCCTTATTTTTTATTTTTTATGTATAACCTTAATAGACAGAACCAGGTAACATCGAAAGCGTCAACATTACACAATGATACTTTATCATTTAAATTGACAGGTAAATCTTTACGAACAAAATGTACTAGTACGCGTTGACTTAATAAGCCCAAAATATATTTATGCCTTATGGACTAGGCAATGTAACCTTTTTTCGACTGTTTTGACAACCCTGTAAACTAGATAATTACATACTCTCTTCGAGGTGTCATTCTTTTGTACGCAAGACAATATATATTATATATAAATATAAATATTCTGGCCACAATTGAATGTCCTCTCGAACACTTCTTTATGCATTTGATGCATTTCGTTAAATTTGAAGACGCGAGATGTAAGACCGACATCTAGGATTTTCAAGAGAATCAGTACACAGAGGTTCCGAATCTGGAGCCGTTCCGTGTAATTGCTGTTCTCCCTTAACTCCTAGGATAGAATGTCACGATAAAATTTTTCAGATTACTTCACCTGTCAGAGATATTGAATACTCTCTTCGAGGTGTCATTCTTTTGTACGCAAGACAATATATATTATATATAAATATAATATATATTGTTTCTGGTCGGGAACCTTCATCAGTTGCGCTTCCCACAATTGAATGTCCTCTCGAACACTTCTTTATGCATTTGATGCATTTCGTTAAATTTGAAGACGCGAGATGTAAGACCGACATCTAGGATTTTCAAGAGAATCAGTACACAGAGGTTCCGAATCTGGAGCCGTTCCGTGTAATTGCTGTTCTCCCTTAACTCCTAGGATAGAATGTCACGATAAAATTTTTCAGATTACTTCACCTGTCAGAGATATTGAATACTCTCTTCGAGGTGTCATTCTTTTGCGTACAAATTTAACGAAATGCATCAAATGCATAAAGAAGTGTTCGAGAGGACATTCATTTGTGGGAAGCGCAACTGATGAAGGTTCCCGACCAGAAACAATATATATTATATTTATATATAATATATATTGTCTTGCGTACAAATAGATAATTACACTCCAACCTATGTACCAACCAGCCTGTACATACGACTGCCCACGGACAAGCATAAATATGTTAGCTGCCTTCTGTAAACTATAGGACGGAGTAGAATCCATCCTATATTTACGGAGTCAAATCAGTCCTATATTTCAACCATAGTATATAACTCCTTGTGGGCTACCCCATAAATTATTTCCTTTTTAACATTTTATGTTATCGCCCTGTGTAACATTAATTCCTCTCCACACTTTATGCAACTTCTTATGGGCTATAAAAGAAGTAATTTTTTAATCACACTGAATAAATATAATTCAACTCCAGCATATATTTCAACTATCCTGTATATGATTTGCTTATGTCCACATCATATAACAGTTTTTTAATCACCCTATATAATTTTAATTTCACATTTTTTTCAACATTTTTATACCACCAAACGTCCAGTCCACCCTATATTCCAACCATCCTGTATATATGGCTGCCTATGGACCACTATCATTCTAGTCCGTCCTATATTTAAATCTTCATATAAATGCAACTTCTTCTATCACTTTACTTTGTGATTTTGTTTGCTATAACTAAACACCCTGTCTGTAAACGTACCAAATAGCAGTTTAAAGTTTGACATGTGTTGTCACTGAATTTTCTATTAGACCGGGAGAATGTGACAACCAAAAGCACCCACCGTCTTCGCAAAATTGAAAAATTTGCATTTAAATAGGTATTTGCCTGATATACAAACAAAACGAGCTTGGTACTCATTGATTTAAGAAGCCGAAAAGACTATGCTTTACTACCTGTATGCTTGAGATGTACATAAAAAATTTTCAGATTCGCAATTAAAACTTCCAGTGCCTAAAATTACCGCACTATTACGTTGGAATTAAAATATTTATGAGGAAATGTCCGTTATGTCATTTCGATGAAATTTTTGATAAGAATTTTGTAATTTTCGGCGATTTTCTGCAAAACTGCAAGTTTCATGTCGCAGAAAAGTATATGAGATGACCTAAGGATCTTCCTTAATAGATTAAACGTTAAAAAACTATACATATCCGTAAGGAGTTATCGAAAAATCGACTAAAATATTAGGGATATTGGTCGATTTCCATGCAAGCATGTGTTCATTCACAAATTTTATCACTTTACCAATAGAATTCTTTTCCAAAATTTGAAGTTTCACCAATCCGGATATATACTCTACTAAACAAGACCATATTCGTTCAAAACGGTGCACCACAGGTGAAGAAATCAGGTAACATACATACAAAAAAAAAAGCGAAAAAATACGCGACGAATTGATAACCTCCTCCTTTTTGAAAGTCGGTTAAAAATGTTGAAGGCACATTTTCAACGAATATAATAAATTAATCAAAATCGTAGTTGAAAATTACAGGAACTATTACATGAATGCTTTAGCATTTATTGTAATTAACGACACAAATTTAAATTATTTGCCATCTCACTTTGTTTATCTATCCAATCGAGGATCTTATTAACATTTGCTAATTAGTAGAACTACTCGTAAGTCGACAACTAGCAACTCCGTTGATATTATTATGAGAGACTGTAGAAATGTATCAAGCGATTTAACACACGTTTAAGTACTAACACTATCACAAATTAGTGTGATATGCCTCGCGTGGTGTTGAAAGCCCCAGCTCTTTGATCTCTACTAATGCGATAAGTTTCTGGCATTTTGCTAATTAGGGTAATTGTAATATTACAAAATGAATTACATCCTATAGGCCTTGACATTTATATAATTTTTGGATTTGGTTGATTTTAAAACAAAATGGGAAATAACAAGAAATTTGTTCCGAATTATAGTTATAAATGTGTGAAATTTGAAGTGACTGCATTCTTACATTTAGTTCAAGAGAGTTATTTTTCATTTATTTAATCTAATTTTTGTCTCATTTTAATTGACTCTTAATAAAATAAATAATCAAGTTCAATAAGGTAGTAGATTTAGATATGTAAGCAATGCAGGAAGTTAGGTTTGTTTGGCACCGTTTAGGTAGGTGATTAATTTATACAATAAATCATATCATCACACTACTATTAATACGTGAAGATCTAAACGCACTCCCCTTTTTCGGGATTTAGTTTGCCATCTATGAACAAGTAGCTTAAGCCTTAATCAATTCCAAATTTGACATTGAGGTAGTTGACAGCAGTCGACAGTAAAAACAATGGTGTTAATAAGAAGAATAAAATGATTTAAATAATCGACTCTCATTTAGTAAGAGTATGCTCTAAAACTGTGACGGTACTTTTTTTCGATGACAACAGCTAATATTAAATTCCTTTAAGACCAATTGTCAGTTCTATAAATTCTCCGTGTACTGAACTTTCAAAATTTCTTTTAAACATTATTCGTCCTCTTACAGGAAGTTCTGTTCCTCATCTAAAAAACAGTGCACATTTCTTGGAAAAACTGTCTCATATAGAATACAAAAATACTTTTACAATAGCAAGTTTTGATATAGTAAATCTTTATAATAATGTTCCTGTTTTCAAAACACTTCCAATAGTAAAACAACTACTAGAACGGGACTTTTCATTAAATCAACGAACTCAGTTATCAATTGATACAATAATGGAACTACTAACATATTGTACCAAAGTACATTAAGTAACATATTTATGGAAAACTTTGAACAACAAGTAATTTTATCAAAAGAAAATAAACCTTTAATTTGGTGGCGTTACGTTGACGACATTTTCGTAATTTGGGAACACAATCTTGAAGAACTGGATAAATTATTAAATGACATAAATAACAAAGAGCCAACTATCAAATTTACCCTAGAAATTGAAGAAAATAACAAACTATCTTTCCTAGACATATTAATAACAAAAACAGAATCTTCATTCGAAACAGAAGTTTATAGAAAACCAACTCATACAAACAGATACCTAAATTTCAATTCAAGTCATCCGAATACAGTGTCATGTCATTATATGATAGAGCAAAGACCAACTGTTCTGATGATAATAAATTCAACAAAGAAAAAATAATTATAAAAAATGTTCTCACTGGAAACAATTACCCCACAAAATTTATCAACAAAGAGTTAAATAGACTTGAACAGAAAACAAACCTTCCGAATCAACCCAGAACTTCTCTTAACACTACTACTACTCAAGACAACAACATTACAGTTACAACTGTACCATATATACAGGGTCTGTCAGAAAGATTGAAAAGAGTGGGCAACAGATTTAATGTTAAAACAACATTCCAAACAAGAAATACACTGAAATCTTTAATATCGAAAACAAAACCAACAAACAAAACCCAGAACTCAAAAAACTGCATCTATAAGATTCCTTGCGAATACAATAAATTTTATATTGGAGAAACATCGAGACCATTAAACGTACGAATAAATGAACACAAGAATTACATAAAGAAACGACAATTTGAAAAATCAAAAATTTGTGAACATGCTTGGGACCTAGGCCATAAAATACAATCTGACAATTCAACCATTCTTCACAAAGAATAACATAACACAAAACGAAAAATAAAAGAGTCTGCCTTAATTCTTTTGAATGAAGACGATTGTATCGCTTCTACTTTTGTATAATAAAATCGTATCTGGTTACCGACAATTAAGGAAGAAATTATTAATGGTAACCTCCTTTTGAACAACCCAATATCGGGGTAGTTCATAAGGTTTTTCCTAGGTTTTCCCTTATGACGTTAATGGGATCACTGAAACAATAGAATTCTTTGATCGCATTTTTGGCGAATGCGCTATCTTATAACAAAGTCGTATCTAGGAACGCCACTTATAAATTCTAAAGACAACTCTTTCAAATTCTTCTAATTTCAATCAATCAATAAATATAAAGCCATTGACAACGAAATCAGAAAGACTTTGAAACGTTTGGTATTCCTGCAATATATGTCGTTTTATTTCTATTGTGGTGTCATTGCCCACAAAACATAAAAGTAGCTTATATTAAAGTAACCAAATATTTCGCATTTAAAGAAGAGCCTTGAAATTTTTACGTAAGTACATTACCGTTAGAGGTTCTAACCTTAACTGATACATATCATTTCAGATTATCACGAATTCAGCATATAACCCCTTCAGTCATGTATTTATCACAGCTCTAATAACAATTTACTAATATTTTGGGAAACCATATGTATCTCTTATTATATTAAAAGTAACACTTAAGAAATGTAATATGCAAGTGTTTTGTTAATTATTTATATTTGACATGTGTAAATAGATCTTGATTAAGTTATAATAATAACATAAAACGAATTGTTTTGCAGTTTTATTTTATGTAAGGTATTCTTTTAAATTAATTTTAATATCATCTCAAATAGCTGTCAATCAAAAACTGTTTAATATTCTTTTAACGAATGATGCAAATATTTTTAACCAATAATATAGTTCATATAATTTTGTTTTTATTTGTATACATCTTAATTATATGTAATTAAATTCTCGAAAACTGCAGTAACGATCAAGTAACTGTTTTGTCAAAATTTCACCATTTTGGGGTTACGGCATGTAGAAATCGTTTGTTTGGGAAAAATCTTATTACCGAGAAAGAGCGCTTGTTACAATTATGATAGCTGAGTTTTGAAATTACAGGGTGATTTGGTAACCTGGTTTGGAACTGCTATGGAAAAATTATTTTAATACAAATTGATGTGTAGGATTTTATAAGAATTTTATCACTATTTGATATTTTTCTAGCATTACATTTTTACAACTGAACCCTTCAAGAAATTAAAGTAAAAAGTGCTGTTTAGGTAATTTTTGGATGGGTAAAATGTTATGTGTTTTCTTGTTAATTTAAGGCACAGAATGAAGTTGTCTTGAAAGTCAATCGTTATCGTTATATGATATACAGGATGTTCATAACGTTATATGTAGCTCACAGCTATTACATATGCATATTTAAATTTAGTTAGATATAGGGCGGTGATTCCAGATATGTTAGAAACAAAATGGTTTTTGGGTGGCCCATAAGCAGCTGCATATACGGAGTGTTTAAAAAATAGGGAAGAGTGCAATTATTATTACACATCGTTAGAAAAAATAATTATATAGTGTAGCCCATTAGCGGTTGAATTTACAGGGTTCTTAGTATAAAGGGGTTGTGGAAATAAGGGCTGCAGTTGACTTATATTTAATACAGTTGATGCATATATAGGGCAGATGTAATCTAGGGTGATAGGAATTACTATAGAGAGTTATTATAAAAAATGTTAAAAAAGAAAATGATTTATTTTGTAGCTCACTATGAGTAGCATATATATGAAGGTTGAAATATAGGGCTGGGAAGAATTATAGTTACCGACGATAGTTTAAACAATTGAGAAACAAGAAGAGTGGAATTATAGTATTACGGGGGCTTAAAAAATGTTAAAATACATGATGCTTGGTCCATGAACAGTTGCATATAAAGGGTGGTGGAAATATATTTTGTAGTGGAATTATTATAATGAATATTTTAATAAATGTTAGAGAAATTAAATTAAATGAATCATTTTATCTTGAGAAAAATTAGTTTATACAGCAAATGTTCGATTATCTGGTTATACGTACCAACATTTTTGATGTATCTTTGAATTTACGATTAAAGCTCGGTCACCCATGTACTGAATTTATTAAATGTACAAATGGAAATTGAATAAGTATTAGTAATGAATTAAAACAGATTTTTTTTTTAAATTTCTATATTATTCTACCGGTAAATAGCTGAATTATTTAATTTTAAGGAATTTCCTGGTAACTAAACTTTTGTTTTTAATTTCAATTTACTGTTTCTTTGCCATATTAAATTAAGAATTACGAATTTTAACATAAATAAATTTATTAATTCTGTATGAAAAAGAGGTTGAATTTCATTAGTTATTAACTCAATAGGTCGAATTTCGACCACAGGCGATTCAGTTACTAGAATGATTTTGCGATTATTACTTGTAGCTTTAGATATTTAAAAAATATAAATTTAAAAGCAATATGTCACATACATTTCCAAGAACAAGCACGAAATTCGCATGACATTTACAAATTCTGAATTCATAAACAAGCCGCTGCAAACTACTGACAGGAACAAATGCGAGACCTATGATGCACAATGATTTAGAGTAATCATGTCTGGGAAGCATCAAAATATAGTGATAAAGCCACGCCAGGACGTTTCACGCTTCTGATATAAATCTTGGATTGTCTCTGGGGATCCGGGAATCCTCTTAGCGAAACGTGTGTGTGTGGGATTTTTCTTACGCGCGCTCCGTGAGGATTACACACTGGCAAATATTCGGCAACATATCTCAGCATGTGTCTTATAGATAAATTAGCGGGATATAAGTTATTACGCTATTTTTTTCTTCTTATTAATACATCTCGATCTGATGAGATCGGGGAGCGAAGTTTTATTAGATTTTTGCTTGCTGCTGATATATTTAGTTGTGTCATGCGATGATGCTGGTGATACACACTCCAGAGAGTAAGTCTGAAATTGTTTTCAGAAATCAATTTTCGCTATATCGTTTTTGTAGGTTCTTTTTAAAGATCGAATCCTCACAGATAGGATGTCAGTTAAACATGATAGTCGATTAGATTTAATATATTTTGTATACATTGGAAATTTGTTATTTACTTACTTATTTATTTATTATTACATTTTCCAACAGTACAAAGACCAATTATAGGACAGGGCCAAACATAGAAATATAAATAATCTGGTCAAGTGCGAGTTGGACTCGCTTACTAAGGGTTCCGTACAACATTCAAGATTCTAATATTCCAGTTTCAGACAAGCAGGGAATGAGTGCATTTTCTTATATTAACCCTACTATCTTTTAAAGGAAGCGTTTTAAATTTATAAAAATTATACACTTTCATTTTCCACACATAGACTTTTTATTTTATCTGCTTCAGGATTCGCTTGATTTTTATAAGAATACATATGTATTTAATTTTATAATTTGGCCCCCAAAAATTAACATTAGAATTTTATTTTACTAATAAACTTTCAGGAAAGCCTTTTATAATTTACTGTCTAAATTTTGAAGCTCTGTAGATTGGAAGATATAGGGCAAAATAGGTCAAGTTTTAAATTATAAATTATTAAATCTATTATTCAAATTATTTAAAAATACAAATTAAATATATATTTCAAAATTTAAATATTGTAGTTTCTAAAGTGGGAATTAAGTCAATGTTTAATATTTTTGTTATTATCTTTTAAACAAATGATTTAAATATATGATATATTTGTAATTCACACAATGAACCTTTTATCTGATATGATGCGGTTGAAAATAAAAATTTTATTTTCCACTTAATTGTATAATTTGTCCCTAAAATTACTATGGGGGTTTTCTCATAATTTTTCTAATAAATTTCAAGTGAGCACCAGTACCCCTAATTATTTTCAAAATTTTAGGTAATATGGTTTCGGAAATAAAGTGAGAAATGAGAGTTTTTTTATATCTTTATGTTAATTGTCTTCTAGTCAGAATAGACTTTGAAACGTGGTTTTCCATCAAAAAAATAATTTATGTAAATATCTTTTAAACAATTAATTATAAAAATATGAATAAATATGTATTTGTATTCCTCATAATAAACCCTTTCACTTGATCTATTGCATGATGCGTTAAAAATATTTTTTTATTTTCCGTTTAATTCTATAATTTGCCCCCTAATATTAATATTAAGGATTTCTTGGTATTTTTTCTGTAAACAAAAAATTTAGGTCTTACAGTTTGGGAATAAAGGGGGAATGGGTAATTTTTTTTTAAATTTAATATATTTTAAAATATTTATTTAAAAAAAATAAAAATATATATTAGCATTTTTCATAATGAGCCTTTTGATTTGATATATTACTTGATCCGTTAGAAACAATTATAATTCTTATTTTTCCAGTAAAGTTCAGATGAGGCGCTATACCTGTATTTTTTTTTACAACTTATGGTTTCGGAGTTAAGGGGGGGGGGATGGGTAAATGTTTTTATATTTTTGTTAATATCTTTTAATTTATTTATTTAAAAAATATGGAAAAATATATTTGTTTTGGTCATAATGTGCCCTTTCATTTGATATATAACATAATGGGTTAGAAACAATTTTAATTTTATATTTTACATTTAATTCTGTATTTTGCCCCTCAAAATTAAAAGTAGAGGGTTCTCCTTATTTTTCCAATAAACTTCAGGTCAGACCCTATATATCTAATTTTTTTCAAAGGCTTACGTTTCATAGTTTCGGAGATAAGGGGCGGGGGAATGGGTAAATGTTTGTATATTTTCGTTAATATCTTTTTAATTATTTTTTTTTAAATTTATTTAGTTTTCCCCCCAAAAGTACCCCTAAAATCAAATTTTCTTCATTTACGATATGTACTCCTGATCAGGTCACTAAAGTATACATTGATACGAAATTTCAACCTCTTCCGTCCAGTAGTTTAGGAGAAAATTGCTGT
The DNA here is from genome assembly GCA_034190945.1 of Octodonta nipae. NCBI lineage: Eukaryota > Metazoa > Arthropoda > Insecta > Coleoptera > Chrysomelidae > Octodonta > Octodonta nipae. Next base: position 216,115,009 of record CM067216.1, read on the forward strand.
GATGTGACAGAGGCAGAAATCCGGAGTAATATAAGGGTATATTGTATATAAGGAACCCTAAAAATAAGCACAATTCGTTACTAACCATTATAAAACAGATTAATAGAAAAGGTGATTACTTTTATTATTTCACTTATAGGGGTCTTTAAAATGTCTAATTTTACAGAGTTACAACTTTCGAACATAAAATAAAAATGATTTGGTTTTGGCAAATAAAAATATTATCAGTACGCGAGCTTGGTCGAGGAACATGCAGGGGTAATTGATGTAAAATGTCATTGCAATCTATTTGGTTTCTAAACAAATTGCATAGAAAAACAATTTAGTGATTTCTCCTCCGGTCGAGCAGACTGAGAAACGAAAATCTCTTCAGTAGCTGAGATTGAGGAAAACCTATGAAAGATATGAACCGTCAATTTAAATAGATAGAAATTCCAAAAATCGCCTCTGAATAATTTCGACCATCTCACTGTACTTATTATACCCTGGGTGCCAAACCAAAGCAGCGTATTCAAGCCGAAATGTCACAAAAGCGTTGTAAAGTAAAATCAGAGTCCTTGGGTCTGAGAAGCCCTCAGAGTTTGGATTTATAAAACCAACACCTTTATAAGCTGCTTGTACAGTATTTCCAACATGCAAATTAAAATTTAATTTGCTATCAAAACTAACACCAAGATCTGTAATATTGTTCGGTCTTGACAAAGTAACACCCTCTATCTTGTAGTCTAACAAAATAGGGGTTTGCCGTCTGGTAAAACACATGGCGTGACATTTTGATGCATTTAATGGCAGATCGTTTTTTTTACATCATCCATTCACATTGTCAACACTTTTCTGTAGCCTAAAACAGTCATTTACAGTTTCTATTACAGTATAGATTTTAATATCATCAGAATATAGAAGATATTGAACATCAACACTAACAATGTCATTTATAAAGAAGGCAAATAATAGTGACCACAATACGGAACCTTGCAGAACTCCCGATGTGGACACAATTTATGTTGACTTGAAACCGCGGCACTCAACGTACTGAGTTCTGTTTGTAAAATATGATTTTAACAATATAATAAGTGAGGGAGATACACCAAAATGTTTAAGTTTGTTCAGAAATGTACTGAGTTAAACAAAAAAGGTTAGTAAGGTGGATCTTTCTTTAATAAAACCATGCTGGTGTACTGTGATTTCACTTTGTACATACAAGAAAAGCAGATTATGAATAACCATCTCAAAAACTGGTAAAATTACAGATGATAGTAATAGGTCTATAATTTTCAATATTGCTTTTGTCTCCTTTTTCAGCACTGGAAAAATCCTCGACAGTTTCTAAACAGTAGGAAATTCACCGGTTATTAAACAAAGATTAAATATCTTTGTCAAAGGAGTAACAAGAACAGCTGCACAATCGCGAATTATAAAAGCTGGAATCTCATCCAGACCGTTTGTATGCTTAGGCTTTAGTTGCTTTAGGGGAGCTAAAATTGCGGAGGTTGTAAATTCAGTAATATTTAAGTAGCTATTGTTTGATTGATCATCAGCCTAATAGTTATTATTTGAAGGGTTCGTGTATGCAGTGTTGAAAAAGTTAGCAAAACCATCAACGATTTGTTGTGTGTTTAAACAATCATCATTATTGAATTTCATATTTGGTATCCTTTTTAGAGTTTATGTAAACTGGTTCAGATAGTTCAAATAAGCTTGATTGATGTCTATTTTTATTTTTGTTCTTAGAAATTTAAATTCTTGATAGCTAAAAACACTCGACTTTTGTAACACCATCATGTAGGTACGTTGACAGAATTTGCTCCAGTACCACTTGTAGTTTTGTTTATTTTATTGTATTCATGGGTTCTTAAATTTGCAATCTTTATCTTTACATTACCCACCGTTATGTAAATGTTCTTACATTACATACTTCTTTTAACTGTTCGGTAAGTTTCATGTAACTTTCCTGTCGTGTTACTGGATTTTTATATTCAGAACATTACACATTGTATAACTCTGGCCTTTGTTCATACAAATAGATTAGGTTGCTTATGTTGTATCATTTCTGTTGAATGTGAAACCACTTTTCGACAATTTTGAAAATAATTTTTGATGATTGTTGTTCTGTTTATATTTTTGCTGATCTCAAGTGACAGATGTGAAATGACATCTAATACGACAAGCGTCAAGATGCCAACTATAAAACAAAACTGTTGGTTTTTTCGTTATCAAAGCTAAAAAAATTGTGGAAAAATCTTAGATCATTTGCAATCTAGATACAGCCTGTCAAGCATAAAATCGTTTCAACGCTAGAAAGAGAGGGCAATAGAGAGAGTAAGAGGCTATTTCACTTAGTGGGTGGAAGCAGCCAATGAACAACATGCCGAACGTATTTCATTGGAAGCAGCTCCCAACCGCTGCTTACAATGAAATACGTTCAGCATGTTGTTCATTGGCTGCTTCCACCCACTAAGTGAAATAGCCTCTTACTCTCTCTATTGCCCTCTCTCTCCTTAGTTTTACCACGACTTTTGTGCACTGCAGGCTATCTCCAGAAAGTACATGCTCTAAGGGAAAAATTGGTACGTTAAGGTGGAAACATTATCGTCACGTTACCTGAGCTCAAACGATGTTACATCGGCGAAATCTCACATGCTGTCATGCCTTAGAAACACACTATATTCTCTTCACATTTATTACTTTACGTTGTGAGTCATGATGGAAGGTGAAGATTGTAGCTCGACGAGTTCCCCAGAATTCGAAGACATTAAAAATATATAAAATTTAATTTTTCTTAGTGTTTCAACTTATTATTATTCTTATTTTACACGTGCTATCCCAAAAGTATAATAACCATTTCCTATATTTAAACCATGGTATATAACTCCTTGTGGGCTACCCCATAAATTATTTCATTTTTAACATTTTATATTATCACCCGGTGTAACATTAATTCCTATCCACACTTTATGCAACTTCTTATGGGCTATAAAGGAAATAATTTTTTAATCACACTGTATAAATATAATTTAACTCCAGCATATATTTCAACTATCCTGTACATGATTTGCTTACGTCCACATCATATAATAGTTTTTTAATTGCCTTATATAATTTTAATTCCACCAAACGTCCATTCCACCCTATATTCCAACCATTCTCCGTCCTATATTTCAGTCATGATATAAATGCAACTCCTTCTATCACTTTACTTTGTGATTTTGTTTGCTATAACTAAACACCCTGTGTAAAAACGCACCAAATAGCATGTTAGAGTGAATTTTCTATTAGGCTGGGAGAATGTGACAACCAAAAGCACCGTCTTCGCATAATCGAAAAATTTGCATTTAAATAGGTATTTGCCTGGTATACAAACAAATCGAGCTTGGTACTCATTGATTTAAGGAACCGAAAATATTATGCTTTACTACCTATATGCTTGAGATGTACAAAGAAAATTTGTTGGAATTAAAATATTTATGAGGAAATGTTCCTTATGTCATTTTGATGAAATTTTTGATAAGAATTTTGGAATTTTCGGCGATTTTCTGCACAATTGCAAGTTGCACGTCGCAGAAAAGTATATGAGATCACCTAGGGATCTTCCTTAATAGATTACACGTTAAAAAACTATACAAATCCATAAGGAGTTTTCGAAAAATCGACCAATATGTTAGGGATATTGGTCGATTTCCATGCACGCATGTGTTTATTCACAAATTTCACGGCTTTACCAATAGAATTCTTTTCCAAGATTTGAAGTTTCATCAATCCGGATATATACTCTATCAAACAAGACCATATTCATCAAAAACGGTTCACCACAGGAAAAGAAATCAGGTAACATACATACAAAAAAGCTGTATATTGAAAGAAAAAAAATAGCAAACGTTTCAAAGTCGATTCTGACTTCGTTGTCAAGTAGGTAAATCGGTGTTTCATTTGCAATTTATTTTTAGAAACCTCTACAGCTCTTTTTATTCCTTTATTTGTTGAATTTACAACACCTGATTGAAACATATCGTATACTAAAGCCTCCGTATAATTTTTGACATTCCATTACATCTGTTTTTCTCGCATATCATGCGACATTTAAGAAACATACTTAATTTCAGGGGAAAATAAAACAATTTATCAATGGAGGACATATATTACTAAATCCTAATACATGATTAGAGAGATTTTTCATACACATATAGATAGATACAACAATCAGCTGCAAGACTACTGAATTAAAAGCTCTATCATGTAACTCACAAGGCAAATTTCTCAAAATCTCTCAGTGATTGTTTATCTTAGAGAACATTGGTCTTACATTTTAAAGGGTTATACATTTTTTTTCATTATAGTTAGTATAAATCGAGATATTGATTAACAAACATTTACAATAACATTAAGGATATGTTTTGTTATTAATAAACTTTGAAGAATTCAAAATAAGCACAATTTTTTCTCTAGAGCAAATGTATATATTAGTATCAGTACACACATATCTTACATTTTTTTTGCTGCAGCTCTTTTTAAAGGTCCAAGTTGCAAACGATAGCTTAACAATTACTATTAACACAGCAATATCGACATACTAACAACTACTTGTTAATACGACTTTCTCATCTTAAGTATAATCCACTACCCTATAATATAAATCTTAGTTTTATCATAAAATTATTTTATCTTAATGATAGTTCAGATGATATGTCATTTTTTTCTTTACACAAAATATTTACAAATGGCTTTCATTTCTACCTTCTGTTTGTATGTTTGTACGCTAAATTTGTTGCGTTCCAGAGTAGTGTGTATAGCTTGATGATGGATGATTGGTCGAAAGAAGTATTGTAAAGGTATTATGTTCAAAGTTGAATAAACTTTTTAAATCAACCTAAATTTGTCTTCTAAACATTGTTTGTGGCATATTCTTCATTTTTTTTATGTTTTTTTGGTCAATAATAGCACAATCGAAATAAAACGACGTATATTGAAGGAAAACCAAACTTTTCAAAGTATATTCTGACTTAGTTGTCAATGGCTTTATATTTATTGATGTAAATTGCAAAATGAAAATTTGATTTATGACATTTAATTGACATTAGAAAATTTTTTGTTTTTAGATATACAGGTAGCACAAAAAATTCTAAATATCATGTATTATAGTTAAACAGCTTTCAAATTAGAAAAATTTGAAAGAGTTGTCTTTAGAATGTATAAGTGGCGTTCCTAGGTACGACTTTGTTATTAGATAGGGCATTCGCGAAAACAAACTCATACAAACAGATACCTAAATTTCAATTCGTATCATCCGAATACAGTGTCATTAAGTCCAACTATTCTGATGATAATAAATTCAACAAATCAAAAATAATTATAAAGAATGTTTTCACTGGAAACAATTACCCCACAAAATTTATCACCAATGAGTTAAACAGACTAGAACAGAAAACAAACCTTCCGAATCAACCCAGAATTTCTCTTATTAACACTACTACTACTCAGGACAACTACATTACAGTTACAACTATACCATATATACAGGGTCTGTCAGAAAGATTGAAAAGCGTGGGCAACAGATTTAACGTTAAAACAACATTTCAAACAAGAAAAACACTGAAATCTCTAATATCGGAAACAAAACCAACCAACAAAACCCATATCTCAAAAAACCGCATATACAAGATTCCTTGCGAATGCAATAAATTTTATATTGGAGAAACATCGAGATCATTAAACGTACGAATAATTGAGCACAGAATTACATAAAGAAACGACATTTTGAAAAATCGAAAATTTGTGAACATGCTTGGGACCTAGGCCATAAAATAAAAGAGTCTGCCTTAATTCTTTTGAATAAAGACGATTGTATCGCTTCTACTTCTGTAGAATTTAATCGTATCTGGTTACCGACAATTAAGGAAGAAATTATTAATGGTAACCTCTTTTTGAACAACCCAGAATGGGGATAGTTCATAAGATTTTTCCTAGGTTTTCCCTTATGACGTTAATGGGATCACTGAAACAATAGAATTCTTTGGTCGCATTTTTGGCGAAAGTGCTAGTCGTACCTAGGAACGCCACTTATAAATTCTAAAGACAACTCTTTCAAATTCTTCTAATTTGTGCTACCTGTATATCTAGAAACAACAAATTTTCTAGTGTCAATTAAATGTCATAAATCAAATTTTCATTTTGCAATTTACATCAATAAATATAAAGCCATTGACAACGAAGTCAGAACAGACTTTGAAACGTTTGGTTTTTCATCAATATACGTCGTTTTATTTCGATTGTGGTGTTATTGCCCAAAAAAACATAAAAACAACCTAGATTTAGTTTAAATTTAATTTAAAATAAAGATATTAACGATGCCGTCAGTAGTTTAACAAGTTTGGCTAGGGTTGACGTTGTATCAAAATTTCATAGTTAAAACTATGTTTCAGAGGGTATGGAAGTTGTGGCCTAATGACTAATAATTTATATTTAAAAAAGAACCGACTTCAGCTTACTTAAAATAAAAACTGTGTACAATCAATCACTACTTTCATTGAATCAGAATCATCCGTTCTCTGATAAGGAGACAATTGATTCAAATGAACCACCTTCATCAAAATGGCCTTTACTACTCTGGGGGTTGGACACTAGGGTGATTCGTTTCCGCAAAAAAAAAAATTCTCGGTGCTCAAGCAAAATTTTAATCTACCCATAGAAACAAAAATTCTCACCAAGATTGAGCTCTTAATTTTAATTTTAAGTCCTTGCAATTTAAATATGAAGTTTTCTCTTTTAAAATGCACGTAAAAAAGTATTTTTTTTTAATTTCTAATGCTCAGACACCTCTTAACATTTTGTGAATCGGTTTTATGGACCTTACGGGAAATTCCACGCTCTTTAAAATTGCTTTAGTATTTTTTCCGTAACTTGCACTGGTTCGTCAGTAGGAGCGATCAAAGTGCAGTTTTTGGAATAAATTGTTATTTTTCAATTTTTTTTTGAGTGAATCGCAAAAATTAGGGAGAAAAAAAGAACTGACTATGAAAATAATAGTTTTTTTACCAATATTTAATGAATTTACAGCCATTTTTAGGCCTTCAAACGTAAGAAATTGATAAATACTAACTAATGTTGCTCTTCCTTTCAACTTTTTTCTTGATTACTAACATGTTTCTCTACAATAATAACTTTTTCTAAAGTTATTATCGTCTTTGACCTCTTTTAAATAAAAAAACAATTCATTTAGTAATAAAATAACAACAAATCTAATACTGTGGATCTTGCGAAAGAAGAAATAATAATTGGCCCCCCGAAATCATTACAACCAAAAACAATCCAGAATAATCCCATTAAGTGCCTCCTACCTTTCTTTTACCTGAACTTTCGGGGGGAGGGGGCAATTATTATTTCTTCGATGCGAGATCCAAAGTATTAGTCATTTACAATGTGTGTATCAGTGTGACAAGTTTAATAAAGTGGAGTTTCAAAGTGTGTTTGTGAGAAAAAGATTAAACGAATGGAGTCGCCGTAAGGTAAGTAACAGTTGTTTTGTTTTTCTCATCCTTGAAAAAGCTTCTTCTAAGTGTAGACGATACGTTGGGAAGCTTGCTTTATATGCTGATTTCAGATATATCAATAAATTTATTCGAAAAAATGAGGTTGCCCAAATCAGGAAAAAGCAGAATCACCTTAATATAGTATCAAAATCTGCGAAATAGTACCTTCTTGAAGGTGGCCGGTCTCCAAACTAAAGATATAGTGATCTTAAAAGACAACTAATTACAAATATTGTTGAACTTTTGTTATATAAAAAATGTGTTACTAAATTCAGATACAGCCTTTAATTTGCCAATTTTAAACGAGAAATGATTGATACAGTCGTCAACCCTGTACAATTTGAACTTATAATAATGTACAAAATAAAATTTCGTACTTGTCATGGATGATAGAAAATATCAAAAGCGTTTTAAAATTATCCAGATTTTCCTACCATTCGTTAAAAAGGCCAAACGTGATTGGCATCTCCGTAAAATATTAAAGTGAAGGTTAAAGAATCTGAACTCGGGAGCGGAACAATGAACTAAGGTAGGGATAAATATTTAATTTAGGCTATAATGTCGCTTGCAGTGGAAAGAGGGATCGCAGGGGTTGGAAAAGGGTACCGGAGTGTGGGAGCACTAATAGGGTTGTTGCTGGAGCTTGGGCGAGAGTCGTGTGTGCCCTTGGGCTTTCCAGCCGTCACTGTTGTCGGTGTGCGGGGCAGTCGCGCCCAGAGGCGGCGGCGATGCTCCCAGCTGCGAGCTCGCAGGTGTGCTAACGATGCTCAACGCATGCATTATGCAGGTCTTCGGAGCGGACTCGACGTCCATCAGGTCCTCGAGTTCTTTGTCGTTTCGTGAATTCGCCGAGTCCGGAGTGCCTGTGAGGCCGTCGCGACCGTTCTCTAAGAAGTCCTGCTCCTCGTGATCCCCCATGCCGTTCTCATTGCCGCCTTCGATCGCCAGGTCGTTCCTGTTGTCCTGTAACAAGATGCAGTGCTTTATTACTCAGTAACAGATTCGTGTATGTTATACAGGGTGGTTCATAAGTTGTGGCCGATAGAAAATGGACGAAATATGCGTTCATTTATTTAATTAGCTTATGGCATTTACAAATATTCATAGATAAATAATAGATATAAAACATTTTAAAAATAATTTGGTCAAGTGCGAGTTGGACTCGCACACTAAGGGTTCCGTACCATCTTCAAGATTCTAATATTTCAGTTTCAGACAAGTAGGGAATGAGTGCATTTTCTTATATTTACCATAATATCTTTTAAAGGAAGCGTTTTAAATTTATAAAAAATATACAGTTTCATTTTCCACACACAGACTTTTTATTTTATCTGCTTCAGGATTCGCTTGATTTTTATAAGAATATATATGTATTTAATTTTCTAATTTGGCCCCCAAAAATTAACATTAGAGTTTTTTTTACTAATAAACTTTCAGAGAAGCCTTTTATAATATACTGTCTGAGTTTTGAGGCTGTGTAGATTGGAAGATAAAGGGTAAAATAGGTCAAGTTTTAAATTATAAATTATTAAATCTGTTATTCAAATTATTTAGAAATACAAATAAAATATACTTTTCAAAATTTAAATAGTGTAGTTTCTAAAGTCGGAAGTAAACAAATGATTTAAAAATATGATATATTTGTAATTCACATAATGAGCCTTTTATCAAATATATTACATGATGCATTTGAAAACTGAATTTTTATTTTCCATTTAATTGTATAATTTGTCCCTAAAATTATTATGGGGGTTTTCTAATAATTTTTCTTATAAATTTCAAGTGAGCCCCAGTACCCCCAATAATTTTCAAAATTTTAGGTAGTAAGGTTTCGGAAATAAAGCGAGAAATGATTTTTTTTATATCTTTATGTTAATATCATGTAAACATTTATTTTTAAAAATATGAAAAATATATATTTGTATTCCTCATAATAATGCGTTAAAAAATATTTTTTATTTTCCGTTTAATTCTATAATTTGGGCCCCAATATTAATATAATGGATTTCTTCATATTTTTACTGTAAACAAAAAAATTTAGGTCTTATAGTTTGGGGAATAACGGGGGGATTGGGTAATTTTTTTAAAATATTTTTTTAATATATTTTAAAATATTCATTTAAAAAAAATAAAAAAAACGTATTTGTATTCGTCATAATGAGCCATGTGATTTGATATATTACATGATCCGTTAGAAACAATTATAATTTTTTATTTTCCTTTTAATGCTATAATCTGCCCCCCAAAATGAATATTAGGGGTGTCTTCTTATTTTTCCAGTAAAGTTCAGGTGCGGGGCTATACTTCCATTTTTTCACAATTTTACAGCTTATGGTTTCAGGGATAAGGGGGAGGGAAAGGGTAAATTTTTTTATATTTTTGTTAATATCTTTTAACAATTAAAAATATGAAAAAAAATTTTTTCGTCACAATGAGCCCTTTCATTTGATATATAACATGATGGGTTAGAAACAATTTTAATTTTATATTTTCCATTTAATTCTGTAATTTGCCCCCCAAAATTAAAAGTAGAGGTTTCTCCTTATTTTTCCAGTAAACTTCAGGTCAGAACCTATAAATCTATTTTTTTTTCAAAACATTACGTTTAATAGTTTCGGTGATAAGGGGGGGGGATGGGTAAATTTTGGTATATTATTGTTAATATTTTTTTAACTATTTTTTTTTAAATATGAAAAAAATATATTTGTGTTTCTAAGAATTAATATTAATGGTTTCTCCTTGTTTTTTTCTGTAAAGTTCAGACAACGTTCTATATTTCCTATTTTTTTTCAGAATTTTAGGCTCAGTAGTTTCGGAGTATATTTTCAAATAAAGTGAAAATATTATTCAAAAAATATACAGAATGAGTTTTTTTGATGATCAGTATGGGGATCTCGGAAACTAGCGGAGATAGAGCAATGGTTAAATTGGGAAAGATTTGCAGTTTTACTGGCCCAATTTAATGACACTTTCGGATTTTTGTAAAAAGTCATGGCTTACTAGATATTTTGAAGTAACGAAATTCTGTCGATTTAGTCAAATCCCTCTAGCTCCTTTGTTTTTGAATTTATAAAAAAAGTGTAAATATCAAAATTGAAGGGAATTGTATACCGATTATGATTGTCATACCCTGTTGCGTGACAGCTCTCGTTTTCGAGATATGACACAAACTATCTTTTTTGAATGGAAACCATAGTTGGCTATGACCTTAAAAAATCGGACATTTTTAGAGCTTTTCAACGATATATACTCGATATAGTTATTCATAAAAATAACGGAGTTATGGATGCTTTTCTCTCTTATTTTCACTTTTAACCTAGGTAGTTATGAAAAAGATTGTTTTCACGTTGACGTTTCCTCATTTGAGAGTAATTTCATTAGTAGTGCTGAACTGACAGTCGATATTGACAAGTTTTCGTGATAAAATGGAATACTCGAAGAAAAACTGAATATGGTAGAATGTTATATCATATGCCATAAATATTCAGTTCGTGCAGCTGAGGAATACTTTTCATAGATATTTTAATCGTCGTCAACCTGCTCTATGTACATTTCAGAGGCTTTACGATAGTTTAAGCACATATGTATCTTTTACTAAACCACCAAAGGAACGTAATCAAATTAACGAAGCAACACAAATAAATGTTTTGACAATGATATATCAAAATCCATCTACATCAACTCGTGACACAATGAGCATATCTGTGATAAAGAAAACCCTTTCCATGTAGAATGTTTTGTGTGGTATCATAGGGACTACTATTCGGGGGCCTTTTATCTATGACGAATCACTTACTGGGGAGCGCTACTTGCATTTCTTGCAATACACTTTTCAAGACATGTTGCATAATTTGAATTTGAGAACTCGTTTAGAAATTGAGTGGTTCCAACATGATGGAGCACCTGCTCATAACTCGTTATTAGTAAGACAACACTTAGATAATATCCATCCAAACTCTTGGATAGGAAGAAATGGCCCTCGCGAATGGCCACCCCGGTGTCCCGATATGGCAGTTATAGACTTCTATTTATGGGGTGCGCTAAAAAATAAAGTATACAAAAGAAAGTATCAGACAGTTGGTGACCTAAGGGAGGCGGTATTATAAGCAATTGAAGATATTGATAGGCGGTCTGTGAGGAAAGCGTTAATGTCAATTTTAAAAAGATACAATTTTTGTCTGAATAACTTTACTTTACTTTCTTAAGTTTTTAGTAAGTACCTACTTATTTAGTTTTTTCGTTATATCTGATATACCTAAAAAAAATCGTTCAATGTTTTTTGGAATAGTTATTAATAAATCAATCTATTTCATTGCTAACTACGTTAATAGTGAAAATAAGAGAGAAAAGCATCCATAACTCCGTTATTTTTATGAATAACTATATTGCGTATTATATCGTTGAAAATATCCGATTTTTTGAGGTAATAGCCAAGTATGGTTTCCATTCAAAAAAGATAAGTTTGTGTCATATCTCGAAAACGACAGCTGTCACGCAAACGAGGACATGACAATCATATTCGGGATACAATTCCCTTCAATTTTGATATTCACACTTTTTTTATAAAATCAAAAACAAAGGAGCTAGGGGGATTTGACTAAATCGACAGAATTTCAGTTTTTCAAAATATCTAGTAAGTCATGACTTTTTACAAAAATGTGAAAGTCTAATTAAATTGGACCAGTGAAACTGCAAATCTTTCCCAATTTAACCATTGCTCAATCTCCGCTAGTTTCCGAGATTCCCATATTGGTAATCAAAAAAAACTCACCCTGTATACATTACCATAGATTTGTTTAAACAAATAATACATCAGAGAAAAGCCAAAAAGTGACGGGACTAACTTATCCCAAAATGTCACATGTGCCCAAATGATACCCAGCATGAACAATTTGTTACATCCAGTAACTGTAACGATGTAAATCATCCAGCACTAATTAGTGCATCTATTATCGTTACACAACCGACAATACGTTGTACGAGAAACAATTCAGAGGCGCATTCTGCCGATGGCACGACACATAAAAGGCACTTTACTCTTCTTCTCGAAAACTAAAATTTCATTGCACCTTAGCTCTGGAACATTTTCCACTTAACAAGCACGGTATAGCGTAAATTGCACGTCAATGTGAATGCCTGAGATTTGCATGAACGATGTTATGTACCTGTTTGAGGCTCATCTGAAACCATAGTTTGCAATATACAGTAACATGAACAAAACACACAACGAGATAATTATTTCTATCTCGGATCCCCTAGCCGCATCAAGACGGAAATAATTACGATAAGGTAGAGACTAGTAGCTGAGCAGACAACGACGTCGAGCTTGTAATGCGAGAGAGAGCCTGGAGAACCACTTACTCGGCCATTAAGAATCCCGTTTTCGGTTGACAATTAGAAGACATCTTTCGGGATCCTTGTGTTTCCCTTCTCATGCAAAGAAATCTCTTTGCCATAATGACACTCTACTTTTTGTCTTACATTATATTCTTATTGCAGATGAGATTTTTTGAATCATTTAAACCAAGAACTTGCCCACTATTTATGTAAATTTATAACGGTGAGAAGATGTGTAATCTTCTATTGCACAATTTTACTTTAAAGGCTATAAGCTAATTTTTAATACAATTTTATGACCGTAACCTATACAGTATGGAACAAGCAAATGGAATAAAGTAGGGCATGTTGGGAAAAATGCTCGAACACTTCGATTTGTATTTCTACATGCGCATTTTTTTTAACAAAAAATTATACAGGGTGTGTCATGAGATAGTGGCCAATACCAATGCAAACCCCTGTATATTAGGGTTCCCTATATACAATATAGGCATCATCAGGACAAAACCAAAACAATGATTTGGTAACTGCTGATGATGACGTGCGTTTTGTTAAAAAAGACAGGGTTGGTGTTAGGGTACAAAACTTTGTGAGTATACATTAATATGAATATATGGGTTACAGAACAGAAGTTTAGTAAAAAATGTGGATACATATATACAAATATTGGACGAAATTAACCATTTTTTCAAATTTCAAATCTTTTATATTTATTGAGAAACACTTTGTAATAATTTCATTTCATATATCTCAACCACTCTGTATGTGGTTATGGACCACCCATTACAAAATTCTCTTCTAAAATTTTTTGAACCACCCTACATAACTATAAAAGTTTATGTTCCCACCATCCTGTATATCTATAACAATTTATAATCCAACCATTATGTATATGCAACTGCATATCGACCTCCCTATACTCATTTTTTTTTCAAAATTTTCTAATAGTATTCCGCCGAATAGCCAAAAACCAGCAAAGCATTTCCTTTTTTAACATTTTTAACTACTTTACTACTGTATAACTATAATTCTGCTCTACCATGATTTCGAATAATGCTATTTAATTTCATTTTTAGGGTTCCGTATATACAATATATGGATACCCTTATAATATCACTCAGGATTTCTGCCTCTGTCACATCACAGCCATTTTCTCCTAAACTACTGGACGGAAGAGCTTGAAATTTGGCATAAATGTATAGTTTGGTGACCCGATCAGGAGTACATATCGTAAATGAAGAAATTTTTTAGGGTTACTTTTGGGGGGAAAAACTAAAAAAATCGACCATTCCCCCCGGTCTTCGAAACTACTGAGTCTAAAATTTTGAAAAAAATGGGAAATATAGATCGTTGTGCGAACTTTACAGGAAAAATAAGGAAAAAACATTGATATTAATTTTGGGGTGCAAATTATTGAATTAAATAAAAATTTTAAAATAACAATTTTTCAAACGCATCATGTAATATATGACTTACAGGCAGTCGCATATACAGAATGGTTTACCGGGTGGTTCAAAAATGTTAAAAAATATTATGCGTGGTCCATGAGAAGTTACACATACAGGGTGGTGGAAATATATAATGAGATGGAATTATTATAATGAGTATTTATAAATAAATTATATATAAATGTTAGAGAATTGAGTGCAATTATTGTTATACAGGGGGGTTAGAAAAAACAATTATGTAGGATAGCCCATTACCGGTTGAACTGTTAAATTAAGAATTACGAATTTGAACAAATAAAGTCCTATTAATTATATCTGAAAAAGAACATGAATTTTGAAGACACGAGATGTAAGACCGGCATATATATTGTCTTGCGTACAAAGGAATGACACCTCGAAGAGAGTATTCAACATGAATTTTGTTACTTATTTGTAAAAGCGAGATGTAAGATCGACATCTAGGATTTTCGAGAAAACTAGCACGCAGAGGTTCCGAATCTGGATCCGTTCCGTGTAATTGCTGTTCCCCGTTAAGTCCTAGAATAAAATGTCAACATACAATTTTCGGGGTACTTCACCTATCAGAGATATTGACACAATTGGTCGAATTTCGCCCACTGGGCGACAGCTAGTTATGATAAAATGATGACTCATTTCAATCAAGTAACGCAATGTTACTCCTGGAAAATTGATATTTTCAACTGCAAGAAACTTCCACAGGTGTTTGGTTTGTTATTGTTGATGAAGGTATAGACATATTTCATAAAAAGCATTCTTGATTAATTATATGGGTGCTTTAAAGTAACATAAATCACAATTTTGGCAGCTTTTGTAACTTTTTTGTTTTGTAAGTATTCTTATTAGCTACTAGATGATTGATATAAACTTAAAAGTGAGCCTTTTTCAGCCGTTTATAGTTATTGTTCAAAAAACTCTGAAACCAGACAAAAAGTTAGTTCTTGGATATGTTTCACTGATATGGTTTCAGATGGGTGTTGGTTATAGTTTTAACGATCTTATGATATAATCGTTTGAGATCCGACTGCAACTTTACTTTTAATAAGTAGGCCTTTTTTTAGTTAGGGATGTGGCATAAAAATGGTTTGTTTCTGGTAATTTTATAGTTTTATATGGGAAAATATATTTTCAGAAACTCAATGCTAAATAAACGTTTTGGCATGTTCACTTACCTTAATTTGGATAATTTAAGGTTTTTGTCGACAAATTGACCTACTTTGAATTTTTAAGGCATAATATCCAGATCATTACTCATAAATTGTAAAGTTATGAACTAGTTTTAAATTGTTACAAATTTAATCATATTTTTGTAGTCGTAATTAGAGTAAGCAGACTTATTTGTTTTGTCAATGTCGATAGAACAATTTCTTTTTGATTATAAGTCAATAATAGGCAATGATTTAAACTTTTTGGTGCCCTGTAAATAAATTGTTCCTTGTTTAATGATCATTTAATCCACACCTTAAAATGTTTCCGATGAAAAGCTGCCGACTACACATGTGAGTGAATCAGGGTAAGTAATTATGTTAAAGAATACCAAGTATAGGTACTGATTTTTGTTATAAATTTATATCTCATCTTATCCTTATGAGAAATAAATTTCTGCCAAATTTTGCGGAAATTGTAATATGGGTTTGGAGTTTAGAACACTAGTTCTTATTGTCACCAAATTTCAATTGCCACATTTTTATGACATGAACTTGAAGCTTATGCTCGTCTGTTCTATTTAAGTTATTATTGCGACTCAATTAAAATAATGGACACCTCATTTCATTTCATTTTTCAATATTCCTTTTTTAAGTCTGGAGAACAGCTCGTAACAACTATCCAGTATTATGAAAGAAATAAATCACATTTTCGCAAAAAAACTAGTTCTTTTTTTTAAATCGATGTTTCGCAATATTTTAAAGTTACTTACATTAAAACGGCGACATTTCCTTTATGATTTATTTAACATGTCGGATTATAAAGCGTATCCAGACGCTTTTTATGGTTTAAATAAAATCTCGGGAAACTTGTGGATTTTTATCGTAATTCACAAAAACTTTATGAAATTGTTGAGTCGGAACAAGGTTAGCACGAGACACGTTTTATGGTTTCACGGCGTTCTGGTGAAAATATTTCGCATTCTTTATTTCTTTCAGTGGAATAACTCAGGATATAGTGAGTGCGTAGTTGGAATTTTAAAAGGATGTACCTCTCGCTAAGTAGAGTATTATGCAGGGCAACAAACTGGGAATAATGAGCAAATGTCAGTTTTAAAAACAATAGTGGGTACCTTTTGTGTGAAGGATTAGCCATGCTCTTCCATCATATAAAATCAGATTTTTAAGTACCTTAGGATAAGGGGATTTTCACTGTTAAAGCGGGTATTTTTAATGAAATATTCGGTTGGTTGGTTTTAAGTCCCGTACTTTTAAAATATTAGAAAGTTAGCTTGGATAGTGTCTGGGTGCCTATTTAGTTGGGATGAAAGTGACATCAGCCTGTTTGTTGAAATGTAGGTATCATTTTAAGTGCGAAAAAGGTAAACAATTGGAATAAAACTTAGGTTGGGTACAGTTTTCACATTTTTTTACCATAGAACCCAAACGTAGTGATTCGTTAACATTTGTAGGCTATAATTGTCCATTTGGTGTTTTCAAGATTTTTGTGAAAAATGTTCATTTAATTTTTGATCGGAAATTGTTACATCTTCAAAAAGTAGTCTGGTGCTTTTTGAAGATTTTTAGGTTAGTAGACTTTATAATTCTTTCAGCTTGAAACACAAAGTTAGTGACAGTTTAAGTTAAAGGTTGCTTTTAGTCTTTTATCGTAGTTCTACATATCCTGAAACATGCTGTCGAAACTATATATTAAATACAAAAAAAAATTCTGTAATAGTGATTATGAAGTCAATTTCTGAATACTGAATGAAACTTTGCCAGCACGTTCGTGTCGGTGATATTGATTCGGGTAGTTTCGGCTCTAATCGACTGCAGTAAGCAAGGCATTAAATCTGAACTTTAGTTCTCTAGATAGTTTGTGTTGGATAGTAATCTAAATTATATGCTTACATCGGGGATAATAACACTTTTTAAGAATAAATTCTTTTTTTTTTTGAAAACTATTTTTTTGTTTTTAATTTAATATCAAATTCATCATTCCTTCATTTTTTGAGTAAACATAAACAACGTTGTTTATGGTCTATTCTAATTTTGCAATTTGGATGTCAATAACTGAAAGAAATACTTTTATAAATTAATTCTTTATATTTCTTGAGGAAGTTGTATTTATATTCAAGGAGTGATATAATTACAAGGTACTTACTTAATTTTGAACAGAATTATTTGATTTTATTATAGGTAAAAGGATCAACTAAAGAGGTTTATTAAGGGGGAATTATATTTTTGTGTCTGGTCGTTTAACAAATTATCGGTATTTTTTAGTTTATTAATCTCCAATGATTAAAAGGTTTAATTTATTGCCTTTATTTTCTGAATGTAATAATTTATAATTTTCGTCGAAAAGATGATTTTCTGTTACTAAATGTTCTGCATAATTGGAATCTGTTTTTTGATTAATGAAAGAATTACCGTGCTCAAGAAACTTAACGTAGTTCTATTAAAGTGTTGAATATAACGAATATGCATATTTCGGATAATTTTTAGTTATACAAACCAATAAAGAAATTTAACTTAAACAGATTTCAAACCAAATTCCATTTGAACAGACAAAAAAAAAACGTAGAAATATTTCAAGAATATTAGCCTTTTAAATAAAATTAATGGTTCTTGTTTACATTATGTTAACAATATTTGAACAAATGGTTTGGAAAATTTTCTTTAGGATTGGGGAAGCCACGGGCGATAGAAAATTCAATAACAACAGAGATCTATCTAAGGGTTCGATGATAAAGTGCACAGGCCGAAGTCAACGATGCGTTCAAGTGTTACGGGTAGATGCGTTGGAAAAACATTATTTAAATTCAGGGGAGTTCAGATAAAGATTGTGTATTAAAACTGTCCAACCTAAGGCTGTGTATTGAGACTGCAGAACAATGTTTTAGATAAAAGGTGTTATTAACTCGGACTTGTAAGCCTAGGATTTGGGAATTACTTTATACATGTGAATGACTGGACAACCTATTGGATTATTTGCTCTTTTTCGATTGTTTCATTATTAGACTGTCTCTTTATACTATATTATCACTCCATCTTTTATGGGTCGGTCTAAACCTCTTCTATCTGCTGGCGATTTGTCTCTTACATTTCTTACTACACTATTGTCTACCTTTCTGCAAATATGATTGCTTTATTTCTTTTGTTTTTTTTTATGTTTGTTCACCGATTACTCGGAAACGGCTCAAAGAATTTCGACCGTTTTACTCAGTCCTGTTTAGGGGGATAGCGAAGTGGTCCCATATTTTTTTCATTAAGATAGCTTGTACCGTTTCTTAGAAAATGGGGAAAAACTATTTTTACTCTATGTCTTGGTGGAAGCGCAGGTGTTATTAAAATTTGAAAAATTTTATTCGGAACGTAAGACAAATTGAAAAGAAATTGGATTAATTCCGGGATATCCCCAAGTGGTCAGGTATTTTTTCAATAACATAGCTTGTATAGTTTCTTAGAGAATGGGGAAAAACTTTTTACCTATTTACCTATACTATATGTTTTGGTGGATTTGCCAGTATTACAAGCTTTGATGCAGTTGCTGGTATTACCTGTTCGGAACTTATGTAAATTATGAATAAGATGAATTAATCAAAATAAATGTCAGCTAGTATGTATATACAGTGTGTATTCATAAATCAAACAATTTCTTTTATAATTAAAAATAATTTTAAGAGAAAAAGTTATTCTTCACAAACAGATGATCTAAAACGTAAACAGTAATCATTCCATGTTAAGTTTTTAACTTGATTACAAATTATAGTATCTTTAGTTCTGTTAAGATGTAATTTAAAAGTAGATTGAAAATAAATCCCAATAAAAGTCAGTTAATCAACTTCAAGGTAAAGATTCTTATTTGGTTTCTATAATAGTGTGTCTTCATAAGTTGAACTCAAACGGAAAACGTTCTTATGAATATTATTTAGAGAAAAAAATATTCTTCAAAATCATTTTTTGTTGCAAAGCTTATAGTTGGACTTATAAAATGTGGCATACATTTTTATCATCATAAATTGACAGGAACGGCAGATATAGGGGCAAAACTACTACTATTTTCGGTACACCTCATGCACCAAATTTTAGATACTTGAATCAGCTTAGGTTTATTCAAAATTCAGAATATGCCAATGTAACATGTTTCGCTTAAAAAAATTCAACTGATATTTAAAGTGAAATTTTAAAGAGTGTTCCATATATAGCATAGGTAAAACTTAGAACGTAGTTGAATTACATGTATTTAAGAAATCGTGAAAAAAAGGTATATTAGGGGTCCTTAAGTAGCTGCATATATACAAAGTGGTTGAAATAAAGGGGAAGTCATACGGGGTGGTTCGAAAAAGATATATTAAAACGGGTGAAGTTGAATTATATTTATGGAGGGTGAATAACAAAGTGTTATATTGTTAGGGTCATAAGAAGTAGCATATACTATGTGGGTGAAATAAGGATAAAAAGGAATTATATTTATACAGGGTGGATAAAAATGAATGTTATGTAAGCAGTTAGAATGTTTGAATTTTCTTGAGCTAAGTAATGAAATGGGTTGAAAAAAAATTATAAAGTAGTTCACAAGTTTTCAAGTAACATATTATAGGATGGTTGAAATATATAGCAATATATGATAACAGCTATACGGGAAGGTTTAAAAAATATTAAAGAGGAATATTATGATTCACAAGCAGTTTCACATACCGGATAGATGAATATAGGGTGGACTAGAATTCTAAGTATACAGAGTGGTGAAAAAATGTTATATTGGGTGGCCCATAAGTAGTTGCATATGCAAGATTGTTGAAATATAGCGTGGAGTAGAATAATAATTATACAGTGTCTTTTATAATCTACTGTCTGAGCTTTGAGGCTCTGTAGATTGGAAGATCAAGGGCAAAATAAGTCAAGTTTTAAATTATAAATTATTAAATCTGTTATTCAAATTATTAAGAAATACAAATAAAATATATTTTTCAAAATTTAAGTAGTGTAGTTTCCAAAGTTGGAATTAAGTCGATGTTTAATATTTTTGTTAATATCTTTTAAACAAATGATTTAAAAATATGATATATTTGTAATTCACATAATGAGCCTTTTATCTGATATATTGTGTTTGAAAATTGAATCTTTATTTTCCATTTAATTGTATAATTTGTCCCTAAAATTACTATGGGGGTTTTCTAATAATTGATTTTCCGTTTAATTCTATTATTTGGGGGCCAAATAATAGAATTAGGGCTTTTTTCATATTTTTTCTATAAACAAAAAAATTTAGGTCTTATAGTTTGGGGAATAACGGGGGGAATGGGTAATTTTTTTTTAAATATTTTTTAATATATTTTAAAATATTCAGTTTAAAAAAATTTAAAAAAATGTATTTGTATTCGTCATAATGAGCCCTGTGATTTGATATATTACATGACCCGTTAGAAACAATTTTAATTTTTTTATTTTCCATTTAATTCTATAATTTGCCCCTCAAAATGAATATTAGGGGTTTCTCTTTATTTTTCCAGTAAAGTTCAGGTGAGGGGCTATACTTCCATTTCTTCAAAATTTTTCTGCTTATGGTTTCGGAAATAAGGCGTGGAAATGGGTAAAATTTTTTATATTTTTGTTAATATCTTTTAATTAATGTATTTTAAAAATATGGAAAAAATATATTTGTTTTCTTCATCATGAGCCCTTTCATTTGATATATAACATGATGGGTTAGAAACAATTTTAATTTTATATTTTCCATTTAATTCTGTAACTTGCCCCCAAAATTAAAAGTAGAGGTTTCTCCTTATTTTTCCAGTAAACTTCAGGTCAGAGCCTAAACCTGTAATTTTTTTCAAAACTTTACGTTTTATAGTTTCGGAGATAAGGGGGGGGGGAATGGGTAAATTTTGGTATATTTTCGTTAATATCTTTTTAAATAATTTTTTTAATAGGAAAAAAATATATTTCATTTGATATATTACATGATGCGTTTGAATTTTTTTTATTTTTCAATTTTTATTTAATTCTATTATTTGCCCCCCAAAATTAGTTTTAATGGTTTCTCCTTATTTTTCCTACAAAGTTTGGGCAGCGTTCTACATTTCCTATTTTTTTCAAAATTTTAGGCTCAGTAATTTCGGAGATCAGGGGGGGACGGTCGATTTTTTTAGTTTTTCCCCCAGAAGTACCATTAAAATCTTTTTTTTTCTTTTACGATATGTACTCCTAATCGGGTCACCAAACTATACACTGATAACAAATTTCAACCTCTTCCGTCCAGTAGTTTAGGAGAATATTGCTGTGATGTGACAGAGAAATCCGGAGTGATATTATAAGGGTATCCGTATATTGTATATACGGAAGCCTAAAAAGACTACACATAAAAGTTCAATATAATTTCTGCTCTATTTGAATATTATGTAAAAAACAAAGTTATACATAAACTGAATTCATCTACTACTGCTCGTAAATGGTATGAGTGAAATAAAATAAATGTAGAAACGTTTTCCGTAAGTTTCAGGAAAGCTATCGGTGATTTCTCCACCAAGGAATTTCCAAATATTTCAAATACTATTAGGATGATGAAGCTTGAACTGATTCGTGAGAAATCCATTCAAGAATTATTGAAAGCGTAGAGCATTAAAAACGCGGAAAAAGAATTGAAAAGTAACGTTGCATTTGCCGCTTTCTACTTGCATCACATTCGGCGAGCTTCTCTCCGTTAGAAGCTGCGAGGAAAGCTATACATGAAAGCACTCGGCTATTTACTGATTAGTTCTGATAGGGATGCCAAGAGATGGCAACATAAACAGAGTGTATCTGAGTGGCAATTTTCTTTTTTTTGTTTTTTAAGCTGCTGTGTAAATACGCTCTTGCTTCCTTCAAACTCTGTTTGAATTTGGTGTCTTTGTTTTTCGATTGAAAAGGCTGGCAGCAGCCTCTGAATGAATTCCTAATTTATATTCGCGAGGAATACAGTTAAAAGCTTCTAAATGTGAAGAGACTAAACTTGCAGATGACAGTTCAACAATAACAGTTCAAGATCGCCTTTTCCGATTCACATTTCTGACAAATTTTAAATTCGGGTTGTTTATTCAAATTAGGAAATAGCTTTTTGTTTCAACGCAGAAGGATGTTTACACAACCACGAGTTTGTCGACAGCTCGGGCGGATGTCATTCACTTTGGGCAGATAATCGCGGAACAAAACTTTCGTTTTAATAGCAAATGAGTTACGAGGCATTCCGGCAAACTTTAATTCGTGTTGACAAATTTATGGGTGTAAATTAATTATTAGGTAATTCCCCGTTTGATTGTAGAGTTTCAGCTAAACAATATAATGAGAAAAGTTCTTTGAAGGCACCTTGATACGTATTTCGTGAAGAAATGTAATGCCAAAAACGCCGGTATTGTCTAGATGTAATGGCTAACCTACCACCTTATTACGGCCCATGTGGTAAACGTTGACACACCAGGGTGCACGGCAGCTTCAGTGGAGACGGGAGTGGGTTAACAAACAAGGGCCATGCCAACTGTAAGTTAACTTTCCAATATAAATATGTTCTGTGCGCCAGGTAGATTCTCTGCCTCTTTACCCCAGCTAACCGCCTAAGATAACCTACCAATCCTCCGCGGCAACAAGAAATCTATAGATAAGGGCTTAATGGCTAATAAAACCTCAGTATATTGTCAGTTACATCACAACAAACCTACTTCAATAAAACTCTTCATAAAACAGTAAATAATTTAATGAACATTTAAATTATTTCAATACAATCCTGCAAAAACATCAAACACAAGTCGACCTGTAGCCAACTTCCTGTACCTACATACACATATCTATAGTTAGTTCAACCAAGAATCAACATTAAAAGTCTTACATACGATGTTCAGATGGTGATTGACCAGTTAGTCGACCAGGAAGGCCAACGGGAGTATATGCAAATATTCAGCAATCAAATCCTGACAAATGAGAACGTGTTTCCACTAATTTCCAAAACATCAATTAAACGTTGCTGAAACTGCAGATCCACGAGAGAGTGAGTGATGAACTTTTCTTCAATCCTCACACGAGCATGGTTTCCGTTAAAATCCAAAATATCACAAAACTAATAACGGAACCAACGAATAAAGTGTATCCAACTAAATCCCAAACATGGATGGCACAAAATTGCCATTATAAACTCAGATAACACTTGTAGACATCTATCACCACATTTCACCATAACCTCTCTTCCCAAGCACTACACACATCCTTACACTAGGACGGTCAACAGGAAACAACCTTTCACGAGGACGGTCAGCGGCCGACTCCTCCTGCCGACAACTGACATCTCACAAGTCCTACCAACCTATCCAAATCTACTAACATCGTCTTAAATTCCCTACAATTCCCTACATACAACGCTCTTCTTCTACGACATTCCACAACATCTATGCTAAAAATGTCCCGTGCTCGACTCTACTTTTCTACCTCTTCTTCCCATAAATGCCATTAACCTATTTAGATCGTATGATTCCGCCCTTAGCAAAATCGCCTCGAACCTCAAGAAAATCTAACCAATAATCTTAACCTAGAATAAGTCAACATCAAAACAAATCAATACCAAATACAAAGCGAGAATATTTCCAATACGAAAAACCCAAGAAGCCTATCGCAATAACAAAAACGTTACAGCATAATAAAAAAGGTACGTGTTTACGTTTAAAGATAATTTTATCCTATCCGTTGGTGTTAATATTCGAAGTCAATACTCGTGTTTTAGTTACGAGAAAACAGTTATTGTAGATACATGACACATCCAATGTCCAGTTTAGGCTATTTCAAATACGTTTTGCATAATTCGAACCTCAGATATTTCGTCGTTTACTTGTTCTTTTACGGGTTTATGGAATATACTGCGAGTTATACTTTGCGGCAAAAATGTAATGTTACAGAACTTTTTTAAACGACTGGCAAAATTGCACAAACAAATTAACAATTAATTATTATTTAAGCCCTTTGTTCGAAAACAAAGTTTTCTTTTGAAAAAGTACCTAAAGAGAGATGCGTTATGGCGCACTCTAACGGTTGGTTTAGTCAACAGCGTAACCTGGCATTAGCATTACAACTATTAGTCTATGAACCAACAGAACACTTAGTTGGTAGCAAAGAAACCTGTACACAGGAGTTGCAGCGCGGTAATGTGAATGATGTCGTCGTGTAGCATAGTTTGTAGATTGCTTATCTAAAACGATGCAAGGGTAGTTTTAATGGTAGATATTTAGTTTTGTTTTTCAACTAAGGTCGTAAAGCATTTTGGGAATGAAGATTGTTGAAAGAAACAGTGGTAGTTAATACTTCGAAATACTAAATCGTCGCATTAGTTTAGTGAATTGTAAAAGTTCTTGGAAGCAACATTAGTAACACGTTGTTAGTTTAATTTGGATAAAAGCTCGTTTAGTTCACACATCATTGTTCTTAATGCATTGTGAATGTAGGACAATTGTTGGAAAAAATGTGATAAAGCTTCTGTAAGTAGAATTTTCTTGCACTAAAAAATTGCAAAAGGCGCCAGTTGGCCATTAAAGTTGTAAAATTCTAGACTTTTCAGTTCAGCCTTTGAGGTCAATTCCACGAGACCAAGAAGTAAGTTCGATATCTACAGTCTGGATCGAATTCGGGGTCTCAACATGACGTCGTTTCATTATTGACTGACGTTCAGTCAACTAGTGAGTGGCGTTTTCAGTCATTTAGTCATCTGATGGGGTGTTGGATACGAAAACATTTACAAATGGGAGAAGACTATCTACAATAAAACGCAAAGAAATGATAGTGAGGGTGTATAACGGACTCCTGAGAAAGCAGGTCTTTCCGGCTGAATGGAAGATTAGGAAAACGATCCTTATTCCAAAAGGTGGACCAAATGAGGAGGGAGTGTTAAAAAACAGACCTCTAACATTGCTAAATACTACTGACAAACTTTATGAACAACTGATAAGAGGAAGGTTATTTAAGGAGATGGAGGAGAAGGGAGGAATAACACAGCAACAGTACGGCTTTACTCCAGGGAGATCGACTTTGGATGCTCTACAGCAGATCATGAGATTGGTGGGCGAAAGTATAAATGGGTGCTCCTAATAAACCTATACATTAAGAATACCTTTAACAAGGCAGGATGGAGCATCATACTTGATCATACTTGGGAGATTACGAGAAATAGGGGTTAGCCGAAATCTCCAGAACATAATAACATATTACTTTATAGGGAGGAAGATCAAAGTGGGAGACAGGGAGAAGGAGTTGACATAGGGTGTACCACAGGGATCTGTGCTAGGGCCGAACCTATGGAACGTATTATATGATCCGGTACTACATATAACGTTGCTGGAGTGGTGTCAGACCCTGGCCATGCAGATGATTTGGTTGTGAGAGCAATGAACAAGGAGAAGGAGAAGGGAGACGAGGCGATTCGTAGGATACTTGGGTGGATGGAGAGCAATTGCCTGGAAGTTGAGAAGGAAAATACGGTGGCGGTAATCTTGAAAGGTCCGAGGGAAAGAGGGGAGATACAGTTCAATTCTGGACAGAGGGTGGAGGTGCCAGGTTAAACAGTCAAGTATCTGGGAATTATTTTAGATGACAAACTGATTTTTAAGCACATGTCAGGATTGTCACGACGAAAGCTGCAAAAATGGGTGCAGCTCTGGCTAGGCTACTCCCAAACGTGAATGGGCCTCGAACGGCGAAAAGGAGGCTGTGGTATGGGGTACTGAAGTCACCTTGTTGTATGGGGCCCCTATATGGCACAGAGCGATGAAGGTGAAGACCTATCGCAGACTTATGGAGAAAACGGTTAGACCGATCCTCCTAAGAGTCATATGTGCATATAGAACAGTAGCGATAGAAGGGTGTATGTGGTTACTGGGGAGGTACCCTAGAGCTTTTGGTTGAAGAGAGAGCGAGAGTTCAGGGTACAGATGGAGAGGGAATGATGAGAGAGAGAGAACGGACCATAGAGTAATGGCAGAGTAGATGGGATGCAATTGTGGATAAAGCTCAGTGGACCAAACTACTGATAGGAAGGATAAAGGAATGAATGAGTTGTAGTTTTAGGGAATTGAATTATGGGTTGACCCAGGTTTTAACTGGACATGGGGCGTTTAGGTCCTATTTGATGAGAATGTGTATATATTGCCGAGAGGTCGACACCCCGCAGCGTTCGGTAATGGAGTGTGAAAGGTGGGGCGCCCAGAGTGGAGTGCTGATAACAGAGCTAGGGAGGGAAGTAATCATTCGCAAAATATAGTGGAGTTTATAACCGCCAACCGTATAGGGTGGAACAAATTTAGTGACTATATGATAAACATCATAACTATTAAAGAACGGGAGAAACGGGTGTACTTGACTGTGGGAGAAGTAATAGGTGAATAGTCACTTCGCCAAGTTACCTGAATATATATCTCCGATGACTTCCAGACACCTACAGGACAGTACGCAACTGGAAAACACGTGCGGCTGTTAGTTCGGTTAGCGAATTTCACCTCCGCTGGAAAAAAAGTATAAAACGCACAGACAGTTTTTAATTTTCACAATCTCGTTCAGAAATCACCTTTGAAAATACCAAATGCGAGTTTGGTGAAAGGTCAGGTTAAAAGTTGTTCTCAGACCACAAATTTTCATCAGTTGCGCTTTCCACTAAAGAATGCCCGTTTAAAAATTGAATATGTTGACGCGAGAAGTAAGTTTCCACATCAAGAATTTTAGGGAAACTAGCAAACAAAGGTTCCGAATCTGGAGCTGTTCCATGTCATTCCTCTTACCCCTTAATCCGTAGGACAGAATTTCAGGCCTGTCAAGAGATATTCAATAGTTTTGGTGTCTGATTTCTAAATCTGTGAATCAAATACAAATACAACACTGTCACACAGAATAGACAATTAACTCGGATGTTGTTACCCGAACAATTACCGTAATTAATGTTCGATAAATGAAAATCTAAAACTTTAATATTTGTCACCGGGAAGTAGAACCGATAAACAGTGAAACGCCACAACTAATCAGAATGCATTTCCGGCGCGACATTTGATGCCCATAAAATAAACAACATAATTAGATAAATTAGATACGCATTCGGTTGCGGAAAGCTCAATCAATCATTCATTCAGGTCAATTTGATAATCATTTATTAACAAATTAACCTATCTGTCTATATACTAAAAGGGATGAGAAAGTCATGTTTTTTCAGATAACTAAACACGAGGGTGCGGCAGACGATCTGATACGCTCTTTAGTTTTTTATCCTTGAACCTAATTTGAAGAGAGGCATAACTCCCCCCGGAGTTATGCTTTCATATGTATAAGAGGATAGACTTGATATATCATTTGGAAGTGAGTTCTTGAGATGTCATGTAATAACAACAACTACAAGGTATTTGAATATCTTGAGGTTACATTTTGTAATGACAAACGTCATGACAAAGATATAATGAAGAAAATAGGTAGAGGAAAGAATATGATAAAGCATTACATCGAATCCTGTGCAATAATAACAGATTAATTATGAGATATAGGTCTGGATTATGTAAATGTAAACAAAAAAAATGTACAGTATTGAATCGGCACACCTTTTGCGAAAAATATAGGCAAGTTCCAGAAAAAGTGACTGAATGGGCACGCATTTTGGACAACTCCATTGTTGGATCTGTTTTCCTCAATACAAACTTAACCGGTGGATGTATTTCAAATGTTACAAAATGTAATTGAGCTGCTTCAACAAGATGGTGCCCCTGAATATTATTTGGGTGTAAAACGTTATGTGGATGAAGAATATCATGATAGATGGATTGAACGGCGAGGTCCCATAGAATGGCCAGGTCAGATACTCGACATGACCTTTTGATTTTTTATGTGGGGGTACTTGAAATCCAAGGTTTACGCGACGGAACCAGGCACTATTAAGGTTTTAAAATAATGAATAATTGTAGAATGCAGGGCATTTTAGTTGAGACATTGATACAAGTACGACAAGGATTTAATAAGATGCATTTATTTCAACATTTGCTGTTAGAATTCGTTTAATTAATTATAGTGTAAAGGGCCCAAACCCAAAGAAAATTAATATGTCTGAGTAGGTATTTTCAATAGTTTTCAAATGTGCTATCAGTTGAAATAAGGTCCTATTTAAAATTATTGGTCAAAGTGGCCCTGTGACGTCATATATTACTATTACGTCATCTGTTACTAGTAGTAGAGAAGTTTCCAATCGTTTATTTTCACCCTCCAAAGTTTATTAGTGTAAGTATAACTGTTCAAAACATACGAGGGAGGAGGAAACTTTTGACTGGCACTGTATAATATTAAAGTAAGAATTTATCGCTATAATGCAAAATACTTAGATTGAATGGCAGTGGCTCACAAATTAATTGAACCATAATTTAGAAGTTCAAATGCCATAATCTGCGATTTTGACTATATTTATATGCGCTATAAAGGATTCTCGAACATTTAGTTTTCTATGGAGTATTCTAGTGAGTTCTGTACCAAAAGTCAGAGACGAGGTAATGTTATAGAAACGCGTGTGATATTCGCGTAGGTTAAGAGATATCGTTTTTAGGGTTCCGTATATACAATATACGGACACCTTTATAATATCACTCCGGATTTCTGCCTCTGGCACATCACAGCAATTTTCTCCTAAACTACTGAACGGAAGAGGTTGAAATTTGGTATCAATATATAGTTTGGTGACCCGATCAGGAGTACATATCGTAAAAGAAGAAATTTTGATTTTAGGGGTACTTCTGGGGGAAAAACTAAAAAAATCGACCGTTCCCTCCCTGATTGAAATATAGAACGTTATTCGAACTTTACAGGAAAAATAAGGAAAAACCATTAATAATAATTTTGGGATGTAATACGTCAAATGAAAGGTCCCATTCTGAGAAACACAAATATATATTTTTTTGATATTAAAAAATATTAGTTAAAAAGATATTAACGAAAATATACTAAAATGTACCCATTCCCCCCACCCGTTATCTCCGAAACTATAAAATGTAAAGTTTTGAAAAAAATTAGAGGTATAGGGTCTGACCTGAAGTTTACTGGAAAAATAAGGAGAAACCTCTACTTTTAATTTTGGGGGGCAAATTACACACTTAAATAGAAAATATAAAATTAAAATTGCTTCTAACCCATCATGTTATATATCATTATGACGAAAGCAAACACTTTTTTTCATTTTTTTTTAAATAAATTAATTAAAAGATATTAACAAAAATATAAAAAAAAAATTACCCATTCTCCGAAACCAGAAGCTGGAGAATTTTGAAAAAAAATGGAGGTATAGCTGCTCACCTGAACTTTACTGGAAAAATAAGGAGAAACCCCTAATATTCATTTTTGGGGTGGGGCAAATTACAGAATTAAATAGAAAATATAAAATTAAAATTGCTTCTAACCCATCATGTTATATATCATTATGACGAAAGCAAACACTTTTTTTCATTTTTTTTTTAAATAAATTAATTAAAAGATATTAACAAAAATATAAAAAAAAATTACCCATTCTCCGAAACCAGAAGCTGGAGAATTTTGAAAAAAAATGGAGGTATAGCTGCTCACCTGAACTTTACTGGAAAAATAAGGAGAAACCCCTAATATTCATTTTTGGGGTGGGGCAAATTACAGAATTAAATAGAAAATATAAAATTGAAATTGTTTCTAACCCGTCATGTTATATATCAAATGAAAGGGCTCATTATGAAGAAAACAAATATATTTTTCCATATTTTTAAAATAAATTAATTAAAAGATATTAACAATCATATAAAAAAATTACCCATTCCCCCCCCCTTATCTCCGAAACCTTAAGCTGGAAAATTTTGAAAAAAATGGAGGTATAGCCCCTCACCTGTACTTTACTGGAAAAATAAGGAGAAACCCCTAAATATTCATTTTGGGGGACAAATTATAGAATTGAATGGAAAATAAAAAATTATAATTGTTTCTATCGGATCATGTAATATATCAAATCGCAGGGCTCATTATGACGAATACACATTATTTTTTTAAAATGAATGTTTTAAAAAATATTTAAAAAAAATATCCATTCCCTCCGTTATTCCCCAAACTAAAAGAACTATTTTTTTGTTTACAGGAAAAATATGAAGAAATCCCTAAATATTGGGGGCCAAATTATAGAATTAAACGGAAAATAAGAAAAATAATTTTTAAACGCATCATGCAATACATCAAATGAAAGGGCTCATTATGAGGAATACAAATATATATTTATCATATTTTTAAAATTAATTGTTTACAAGATATTAACATAAAGATATAAAAAAATCATTTCTGGCTTTATTTCCGAAACCACACTACCTAAAATTTTGAAAATAATTAGGGGTACTGGGGCTCACTTGAAATTTATAAGAAAAAGTATTAGAAAACCATAATAATTTTAGGGACAAATTATACAATTAAATGTAAAATAAATATTCAATTTTTAAATGCATCATGTAATATATCAGATAAAAGGCTCGTTATGTGAATTACAAATATATCATATTTTTAAACCATTTGTTTAAAAGATATTAACAAAAATATTAAACATCGACTTAATTCCCACTTTAGAAACTACAATATTTAAAATTTGAAAAATATATTTTATTTGGATTTTTAAATAATTTGATTAACATATTTAATAATTTATAATTTAAAACTTAACCTATTTTGCCCTTTATCTTCCAGTCTACAGAGCCTCAAAATTCAGACAGTAGATTATAAAAGGCTTCTCTTAAAGTTTATTAGTGAAATAAAACTCCAATGTTAATTTTGGGGGCCAAATTAGAAAATTAAATACATATGTATTCTGATAAAAATCAAGCAAATCCTGAAGCAGTTAAAATAAAAAGTCTATGTGTGGAAAATCAAAGTGTATATTTTTTATAAATTTAAAAACGTTTCCTTTAAAAGATATTAGGGTAAATATAAAAAAATGCACTCATTCCCTGCTTGTCTGGAACTGGAATATTAGAATCTTGAAGGTGGTACGGAACCCTTAATATGCGAGTCCAACTCGCACTTGAGCAAATTATTTTATTTTCTTGAATTGTAGAGGTCCCAATAGTTTTCTGATGGATTGATTGGGAAAATGGCGGACTTCGAATGGCCCACCACATCACCCGATTTAAATCATCTTGCTTTCTGTTTGGAGGGACATCTAAACCTTGAACATTTGCTGTATTATTGTATGGAGGTATAGGGCGGACATTTATAAGATTATTATTATTAATATAACACTTTATTGGTG
This sequence comes from Octodonta nipae, assembly GCA_034190945.1. Taxonomy (NCBI): domain Eukaryota; kingdom Metazoa; phylum Arthropoda; class Insecta; order Coleoptera; family Chrysomelidae; genus Octodonta; species Octodonta nipae. The sequence goes on from CM067216.1 coordinate 216,146,759, forward strand.
TCTCTTTTGGTATTTGTTATCATTTAGGTCAACCATAATATACTATATATTTATTTAAATTTTCTAATTTGTTCTTATAACTCACTTAAGTTTTTACACATCTTTTTCAAAAGCTTATATATTTTATAATAAAGTAAAAAATAATAATTTACGTCCACAGTGCCGCCAGATTACGTGGAAAGAAAATCGTAAGACGGATTGACTCGAATGAGAAATACAAACTAAATTAAACGAAAAACTAACAAATTTCCTTTGGTTCTAAAGTTATTCTACATTATCATGATATTGAGAACTCATGCACAAAAAATTATATTATAGAATAATGACAATTTATTGGGTACTCGCAAGTTTTTATAAATAGACTTTGTCAACTAAAATCTGAAATTTGTATTGCGTGGCAACTGAACAATGTTTTTCCGATAATATTTTATTATGTTAACATTACACTATTAATTTATATTGTTTCTGTGTTAAAGGCTAATAGTTTCATACAATTTAACTAAGATTACAAAGCCTATGATATAAATACAAATAGTGAAATTGAAGATAAATAGTTAGATCTGACATCATGGCAATGGTTCTAATTTCTCGACCAGTTCACGGCCAACCATAGATTGAATTTCAGTTTGGCATTTCTTAACAATGTAAACCACTAGGTTAAGATACCTTCTCAATGCAATCAAAAATTTATCAATGTATGATTTTCAAAATTTCAATTTCAATGAACTTACAAAAATTGTCAACAAATAAATGTATTATTTAACATAAATTAACAGGTGGTGTATTTCTTAAATGATATAATCCCCCGATGAAAATTTTTACGTAAGTAAACTAACTAGGTATTGAGAGATTATAAAGCTAATTGATACATTTAATTTCAGATCCTCTCAAGTTGGATGTTTTTTTATTTTATGCCATGTGCAAATGAAAATTGAATAAGTATTAGTAATATATTGCTGTTTTATTCGATCTAATTCGATCTTTTAAATTAATTTAACATGTCGTCTAAAATATTAGCAGTCAATCAAAAAATGTTAAATGTTCTTTTAACGAGATGCGATATGCTGCAAATATATTTTTAGTTATTTATCTAACAATATAATACATATAATGTTTTGTTTATTTACATATATCTTATTATATGAAATTCTCGCAAACTGCACTATGATTGTCTAAATTTCATTTCGGGGTTTTGGCGTCTACAAATTGATTGCTCGGGAAAAATCGTATTACCGAGAAAGAACGAAATTGTGACAATAATTATGACAGCTGGGTTTTGAAATTACAAGAGTTTCAATACAGGATGATTTGGTAACATATTTGAGGTTGAAACTGCTCTTGAAAAAAGATTTATACAAATTAATGTATAGAATCTTATAAGAATTTTATCGCTATTTAATATTTTTTTAAAGTAAAAATTGCTGCTTAGGCGATTTTTGGATGGGAAAAAAGTTATGTGTTCTCATGTTCTAAAATAACTGAGATATAAGGCGTTGTATATTATAATTACACACGATGATTTCAGATATATTAGAAACCATTTTTTTCGTGTGTGGCACCCAAGCAGTTGCATATATAGGGTATTTAAAATATAGAGTAGAGTGCAATTATAACTAATAAAATAATTATATAGAGAAGCCCATTAGCTGTAGAAATTATAGGGTTCTTGGAATAGAGGGCGCAATAGCATTACAGTTATACAGGGTGATGCAAAAAATATTATACAGAGATGCATATACAGAGTGGCGGAAATGGAAATGCAACATTTCGTAACGCATAAGCAGTAGTATATACAGGGTAGATGAAATATAGGAATTATAGATATACAGGATGGTTATAAAAATGTTAGAAAAGGAAATGATTTATAGAGTAGCTCACGATGATCCATATATATGATGATTGAAATATAGATCGGAGTAGAAGTATAGTTACAGAAGATAGTTAAAAATTTCCTAAAGAAAAAGAGTAAATACGGTCGCTTATAGGCAGTCGTATATACAGAATGGTTTACCGGGTGGTTCAAAAATGTTAAAAAATATTATGCGTGTTCCATGAGCAGTTGCATATACAGGGTGGTGGAAATATATAATGAGATCGAATTATTATAATGTGTATTTATATATAAATTATATAAATGTTAGAGAATTGAGTGCAATTATAGTTATACAGGGTGGTTAGAAAATATAATTACTAGGGTAGCCCATTAGAAGTTGAGTTGTTGTCATATTAAATTAAGAATTACGAATTTGAACACAAATAAAGTCCTATGAATTATATCTGAAAAAGAACTTGAATTTATCGTTACTTATTTGTAGAAGCGAGATGTAAGACCGAAATATAGGATTTTCGAGGAAACTATAACACAGAGGTTCCGAATCCGTTCCGTGTAATTGTTGTTCTAGGATAGAATGTCACGATAAAATTTTCAGGTTATTTAACCTGCCAGAGATATTGACACAACTGGTCGAATTTCGACCACTGGGCGACAGCTATTTTTATAAATACAACAAAAATATACTTGACTTGTTCATGACGAGCACCTTCATTTGATTCATTACTTGAAGCGTTTTAAAAAGCTTTCAGAGATGCTCTATATATTTTATTAAGACTCTTTAAGACATATTTTTTCTAATATATATCAAGTAATTATTTTTCATTTCTCAAGGAACTCACAACTTTCAACAAAACAATTACTGAACTCCTCCAGTGACTGATAACCCGAGGCGAATTCTCCGCGGCTATTTTGAGAACGCAACTAAAGGTTGAAATCCTAGTTGAAAAACAAAAAAAAAATCTCGCTTCTCTCTACCTTGAATATTCATCATAACAGAGACACTCCCTCGAATTCCCGTAGAGCTGGTGCAGTCATTAGAAAATACGCTCAAGGCACAGTAAAAGCGTCATGCAGAAACACCTCCTCCCTTTCGCCATATAATGTTACTAATTGGACCTTTGAAAGGATTTCGTGTTGCCATCCAGTGGGGTCGTTTTGCTGTTCTGTTAGTGCTAAGAAAGTATTCGATCAAATTTTTATATTACATATTTATTCGTAAAGAGCTGATGTCTTGCGAAAACACAATAAAGTAAAAGTATGTTTTATAGCATCATGTCTCATATTACAGTAATTATTTATAATCCTCAGAAGGTTTTCTAAAGGAATGCAAGTGATTCTTGGGGTTGCAGAAGTGTGTCATAAGATATTCCGAAATAATACACACAGATGGCGTTACGAAATTAAAATATTTGACAATGTGGATTATTTGATTTCTGACGTCATAAATCAAATAATACACATTGTCAAATATTTTAATTTAGATCTTAGAATTGTGCCTTTTTTATCCATAGTTTCTTAACCATTGACAACGGGGTCTGACCTATACCCCGAAACGTTTGGAGTATACAGCAATGTGATGTTATTTCCCAAGAAGTACTTAGACATTAAAAAATATGCCACAAATATCGTTCCGAAAACTACATAATAATGGGTACAATCGAAAAGTTCACCATTGTTATTTAGACAAAACTTGCATCTTTTTAAGATTGACATTTCCGCTTTCCTCACAGACCGCCTATCAATTTCTTCAATTACTTGCAATACCGCCTCCCTTAGGTCAGCAACTGTCTCATACTTTCTTTTGTATACTTTCTTTTTTAGCGCACTCCATAACTATAAGTCTATAACTGTCTATCCTATCCAAGAGTTTGGATAGATATTATCTAAGTGTTGTCTTACTAATAACGAGTTATGAGCAGGTACTCCATCATGATGGAACCACTCAATTTCTAAACAAGTTCTCAAATTCAAATTATGCAACATGTCTTGAAAAGTGTATTGCAAGAAATGCAAGTAGCGCTCCCCAGTAAGTGATTCGTCATAGATAAAAGTCCCCAAAATAGTAGACCCTATGATATCACAAAAAACATTAAAACCAAATTTTATCTGGGGTCGTCTTTGTTCTACATGGAAAAAGTTTTCTTAAGCCCAGATATTCTGATTGTGTCTATTGAACATGCCGCAGTTAGTAAATCTAGTTCCATCTGACCATACAACTTTTAATGAAAACTGTGGATTGTCAAGGCATATGTCTCTAAACCATGTACAAAACCAAATACGTCGATGTTCGTCACCAGCATGCAAAGTTTGAGAAACTGAAAGTTTGTACGGGTGGAACTTGTGAGCTTTCAGTACCTTAACTACAGTTCCTTGAGATGTGCCAGCTTCCGCAATCTCACGAGTTGATGTAGATGGATTTTGATTTACCATTGCCAAAACATTTATTTGTGCTGCTTCGTTAATTTGATCACGTTCCTTTGGTGGTTTCGTAAAAGATTCATATCTGCGTAAACTATCGTAAAGGCTCTTAAATGTACATAGTTGACGATGATTAAAATATCTATGAAAGTATTCCTCAGCTGCACCAACTGAATTATTATGGCATATGATGTAACATTCCACCATATTTAGTTTTTCTTCGTTAGAATATTCCATTTTATCACGAAAACTTGTTAATATCGACTGTCAGTTCAGCACTACTAATGGAATTACTATCAAATGAGGAATAGTCAAAGTGAAAACAATCTTTTTCATGGCTACCTACGTTAAAAGTGAAAATAAGAGAGAAAAGCATCCATAACTCCAATATTTTTCTGAATAACTATATCTAGTACTATATCGTTGAGAAGCTTAAAAAATATGAAGACGCGAGATGTAAGACCGACATCTAGGATTTTCATATTTAACGCGTCTTCATATTTAACGAAATGCATCAAATGCATAAAGAAGTGTTCGAGAGGACATTCAATTGTGGGAAGCGCAACTGATGAAGGTTCCCTAACCAGAAACAATATGTATTATATTGATATATAATATATATTGTCTTGCGTACAAAGGAATGACACCTCGAAGAGAGTAAGCTTAAAAAATGTCCGATTTTTTGAGGTCACAGCCAACTATGGTTTCCATGCAAAAAAAGATAAGTTTGTCATATCTCGAAAACGAGAGCTGTCACGCAAACGAGAACATGACAATCATATTCGGGATACAATTCCCTTCAATTTTGATATTTACACTTTTTTATAAAATCAAAAACAAAGGAGCTAGAGGGATTTGACTTAATCGACAGAAATTGGTTTTTTCATAATATCTAGTAAGCCATGACTTTTTACAAAAATCCGAGTGTCATTAAATTGGGAGAGTAAAACTGCAAATCTTTCCCAATTTAACCATGGCTCTATCTCCGCTAGTTTCTGAGATCCCCATACTGATCATCAAAATTACCTATTATACAATTTTTAGTGCCATGGCATAAGTAGATGCAGTTTTTAATTCTAATTACTTCTATTTGATAACATGTTTTTAGATATTAACAAAAATATAGATACTTTACTTTAATCAAAATTCATATTTGATGCCAGACCTCGTCTATAGTTAAAAAAATGTTATGGAATGATTACAGTGTACGTTTTAGACCATACAAATTTGTCTATGAAGAATAACTTTTTCTTTAAAAATTATTAATATAAAATTAAATCCAATTTCTTTTCAATTTATCCCATGTTCCGAATAGAAAAATTTAAATATTTTTTAATCCCGCGCATCCACCAAAACTTACTGTATAAGAATGTCGTTAAAAAAGTTTTTCCCCAATTTCTAACAAACGGTACCAGACATATTATTGAAAAAAATATGAGACCACTTCGCGATCTCCCCGAACAGGATCCAGAATGTACGGTCGAAATTTCTTGAGCCGTTTGCGAGTTCTTGCTAAACAAACAAAAAAAAAACATAGATAGAGACGAACCTAATCTAACCTTCTTTTTGAAGGACTTTAAAAACGGATTTGCGTTTCAAAAACTTCAATGATTATTTGTGATCACTCACTACATTTTACATTGTTTTTTTTCAATTAAAACATACTCTAATAAAATTCCAGAACGTTCTAGTTACGTATGTCTCCTTCAAAGACCGACATTTTTTTTGTACAATATTCAATTCCAGAACCGCCTAGTTTTTTTTTAAACCGTGAATATATCTGATTCGAAATGGTAACTTGTATTCCAGTGCGAGTCAGAAAGAGACAGAGCCAAATTATTTCGAACATAGCTTTCCTTGATATGAACGTTCGTAGCAAGATCAAAGGACGTTACATCGTTAATGTCATTAAAGAGAACTCAAAGAAGAAATGGGCATCTTAACCATGAGCTCATTTTGCGAAAAGGAAAATAGTTAGGAAGCGATAAGGTATGTGAATGGGTCTTGATATTAGTTAGCAGTGCCCTCGGAAAGAAATCGTACACCATGTAAATTGAATTGCACTATTATGTATTTAAAAAGTTAGTTGAAAGTCTGACGAACTAATATAAATTTTTGAAGTGCTTGCGCTTTTGACAGCCTCCGAGAGGGTTATCTTGATAATTTTGAGACTAAATAAAAATTCTAGGCAGAGAAGTCTAATTTTCAATTTCACAGTTCTATAGTAATTAGTCTTAGTTTTGATAGGTAGTTAAATGTAATAAACATACCAACCTGCCGTGTTATCAGTAATAATTACAGTTTTAGGTTTAGTTTCTTGGTTCGAAACGGCTGTCATACGTTGAATGATATAGTTCTAAATATGTGGATATATATCTGTATATATATTTAGTTATGTCTTTTTATATAAAACACTCGAACCATCTGTCAAGAGTATGGTATATGTTATAGCATAGTATGCGTTTATATAGTTAAATTACTCAATAGACGGTAGATGTCACCGACATCTGTTAGGTTCAATACACTGACTGTTGTCTTACTGATGTGTATAACATCCAAGTATTTCACTTTAGAACTTGTCATTCAAGGAAGCGTATCTGACGAGAATTCCTGGTTTGAAACGGCTGTCATACGTTGAATGGTATAGTTCTAAATATGTGGATATATATCTGTATATATATTTACTTATGTGTTTTTATATAAAACACTCGAGCCATTTGTCAAGAGTATGGCATATGTTATAGCATAGTATGCGTTCATATACTTAAATTACTCAATAGACGGTAGATGTCACCGACATCTATTAGGTTCAATACACTGACTGTTGTCTTCCTGATGTGTATAACATCCAAGTATTTCACTTTAGAACTTGTCATTCAAGGAAGCGTATCTGACGAGAACTCCTGGCTCGAAACTGCTGTCATACGGTGAATGATATAGTTCTAAATATGTGGATATATATCTGTATATATATTTGCTTATGTGTTTTTATATAAAACACTTGAACCATCTGTCAGGAGTATGGTATATGTTATAGCATAGTATGCGTTCATATACTTAAATTACTCAATAGACGGTAGATGTCACCGACATCTATTAGGTTCAATACACTGACTGTTGATGTGTATAACATCCAAGTATTTCACTTTAGAACTTGTCATTCAAGGAAGCGTATCTGACGAGAACTCCTGGTTCGAAACTGCTGTCATACGGTGAATGATATAGTTCTAAATATGTGGATATATATCTGTATATATATTTCTGTTATATGGTTATAAAATTTTATTTTAAGCTGCCAAAATAAGAAATTCGAAAAAAATATCGTTCTAAATAAAAACTAAAGGACCCGGTACATTCCTTATGGAAAGTGACCCCAGGTGGATTTGGCTGGAAGTTTTATATTTTATAGATCTCAACAAAATGAGCAAATGTCTTCATGGCCGCAAAGTCCGATGATTGATGGTTTTCAAGTTATGGTTAATTTTAGATTTATGGTCAGAGTATACCACGAAGAGCTGGGGTGGTATGTATGTGAGGAACTACTGGAAATATTAATGTGAAAATTAGTATACTGGGGATTTTCGAGGAGCCGGTTTTAGTTACAATTATTTCAATTGTTTACGACTTCCGGTTCTACCCAAACTTTTTTTTTTTTAATGGAAAATCCTGTTTTTTAAGCATTTTTAGAATATATGATGAATTTTAAGATAACTTTATTGGAAACATTATATGTCTTAATGGGTCCGGTTAAAAGTTATTTCAACATTTTGAAAATTTTGATAGATCCAGCTATTAACAAAATATTATTTTTGTGGAAGCAAATAGGACCAGATCAAAAATTACCAGAATTAGTCTGAATAAAACTTAAAGCTTCCTAAATCTTTGAAAATTGTTCGAAAAAAAAAAAAAACAAAAAAAACGGAGAGCTCAGAAATTGGTACTGAATCCGAAAATCGTATAACTCATTTTTTTCAAATGGCAACTCCATTTTTCCTCAAAACCATTGGAATCTAAGCCAAAAAGTAGGAGTTTATGCTTACAAGACTAAATGAAACAGTTTTTATGTACACTTGGAGAAATTAAAATTCCCGGGTAGCTATTTATATAATTATAGTAGGTTTTTTTATTACTTTACTTTCTGAACCATTTATGTACAATTTGATATGGTTTTAAAAAAAGTATGTGAAACCTTGCGAGATCCATATAGACCAAAGAATACTCATAACACCATGACTCAATCATTTCCTGGCAATCTACCTTTGTTATTAGCAGTGCAGCATTGACAATATTGATTATTCGACCCAAATAAAAAAACTAAAGAGTGATATCGGGAGAACGAGGGGGCCGTCGATGAGGTCCATTATTGTCTATCCAACAATCTCCAAAATTTGAATTGAGTTGGCTGTTACTTGGTGCAAGTTAATATTCATGATGAAATAAGTAATACAACTGATTACACACTTACACTTTATTGAAAAACTGTGACATGTTTCGCTTCCGATGGAGCTTATTCATACAATGAGCTATATTTAGAAATGCAACATTTTGAAAGTGATTAAATATATTTTAAAGGAAGGGATTGCGAATATAATACTTTTGTTTACTATTATCGTAAAATGGTTGTAATACGAATAATTATAAAGAGATTAAGGTTTTTACCCCAGATGTAATTTTGTACAAAGTCCCATAAACTGAAAGATTTAAACTACTAAGTAAAAGGTTAAACCGACCATATCTAAGATGCGTTTGTTGAATTTTATTAGCGAATATAATATTGGATAATTACATAAAAAACAAATTTAGTAATGGAGAACTATTAATATCTATTTGGTCATTTAATAATTCATCAGAGTTTTTTAAACGATTAATTTCAAGACTCTCTAATAAATTTAATTTTATACCCTTATTTTCGGTATGCAGAATTTTAAAATCGTGGTCAAAACTGTGATTGTATTCTTGTAAATGTTTTGCATAATTAGAGTCCTGTTTATTTTTTATAAAGGAGTTTTGATGTTCCTTTAATCTAGTCTTAAATGATCTTCCCGTTTGGCCTATATAAGTTTTAGGGCAATCTTTACAAGAAAGTTTATAAACACCTGAAGAGTTTAGTTTATTAGTTTTACTTTTATTGTTTTTAATTAATTTACCTAAGGAGTTCTTTGTTTTATAGGTAACTTTGATATTTTGTTGATTTAAAAATTTTGAAATATTGACGCTTGGTGAACCAAAGTATGTAATGGTTTTATATGTTTCTTTAGGGTCTGTGCTTTTGGGATATATCATTTGAATTGCTTGATGATATTGTTTTTTCTGTAGGATCGAATCGACGATATTAGTGTCATAACCATTATTGTATGCTATTTGTTTTATTATATTAAGTTCTGTATTGAAATCGTTTTTATTTAGTTGTATTGATGTTAATCTATGAATCGCACTATGGAAAAAGGCTAATTTGTGTTGAATAGGGTGGCAAGACGAATTATGAATAATGGTGTCGGTGTGTGATGGTTTGTGATAGATAGAGAAAACATGTTTGTTATTAACTTTTTTGATAGTTAAATCTAAAAAGTTAATAGAATTATTCTGTTCTTCTTCTATTGTGAATTTTATGTTAGGATGGAGATTGTTAATAAAGACAATGAATTTGGATATTTGTCTATCCGTTCCTACAAAACACGTTATAATATCATCCACGTATCTGTGCCAGTAAATAAATCGCTTAAACAGAGGGTGTTTTTTTATTTGCTCTTCCAAGGTATCCATAAAAATTTCCGCTAATAGCGGACTAAGAGGATTACCCATGATTAAACCTTCATTTCCAATGTAAATGTTGTTATTGAATTCGAAATAATTTTTATGTAATTATCCAATATTATATTCGCTAATAAAATTCAACAAACGCATCTTAGATATGGTCGGTTTAACCTTTTACTTAGTAGTTTAAATCTTTCAGTTTATGGGACTTTGTACAAAATTACATCTGGGGTAAAAACCTTAATCTCTTTATAATTATTCGTATTACAACCATTTTACGATAATAGTAAACAAAAGTATTATATTCGCAATCCCTTCCTTTAAAATATATTTAATCACTTTCAAAATGTTGCATTTCTAAATATAGCTCATTGTATGAATAAGCTCCATCGGAAGCGAAACATGTCACAGTTTTTCAATAAAGTGTAAGTGTGTAATCAGTTGTATTACTTATTTCATCATGAATCTCCAAAATGATTGTCTAAAAAGTTATTCACAATGCAATATTATATGATGCAGTCATATTGAGACCACAGCTGTTTCTAAGTCAACTCTAATGGATGTAAACCATTTTCTAAAATTTCGAGATATCTCTCACCTAAAAATAACGTGTGGATTAGTATCACTCCAGTAATGTGGTTGACTATGCCATAAATTTTGCCTCATGCGTCCAAATCATTTTGTGTAGAAAATGTTCCTCTTCCTGAATTTTGATTAATATGAATTCGAAAGATCATTCCGTCTTTGAGTGTCACCCGCTCTTAAATTCTTAACTAATGAGAATGCAAAAGGATGATTCCTATGTTTTTTAGGATCCTCTGAAAACTAATCATAGATATTCCCAGATCTCTTTCTGCATCTACTGAGGAATTTTCTGAAAATATTCTTAAGCATGCGAAGATTACAATTTTAGGTTTATTTTTCTATTATATTGTAACTTAATTCTCTTTATTATCTACGACAGGTTTCCCTTTTTCTTGCTTTTTCACAAACTGTCCATCTGTTTTGCAATTGTGAATGGGCCCCGTCAGTGTGTTATGAGTGGGTGTTGGAGTATCCGACTATAGCGAACGGAACTTAGTTACTAAATCCTAAACGGGACATGATAAATGCTTTCCATATAATTGTGCTTTAACACCAAATTATTACCAAATATTGTTTGATGACGCTTCAGCATTTGTTTCTTGTCGATTTGTTCAAAAAAGCCTAGGGATAATTCAGATATCTTTCAAACCACAAAAATCCTTTAATTTAGGTATGAGGATTCAAACATAAATTCGGGGCCAATTTCTGAACGCTTCGTATACTCTTTTGAAAAGTTTCCAAAGATTTAGAAAGCTTCACGTTTTATTCAGGGAAATTCTGGCAATTTTTGACCGGACCCTCTGTGTTTCCAAAAAAGTATTTTTTTTAGAAAGCAGATGTCAAAATTTTCGAAAAGTTAAAATAACTTTCAACTGGAGCCCTTCAGACATATGATATTTTTAATAAAGTTATATTGAAATTCATCGTAGATTCTAAAAAAGCTTTCAAAATTTATAAAAATAAAGTTTGGGTCCACTTCCAGTAGAACCGGAAGTCGTTGATAACTGAAATTATTTTAACTGAAACCAGCTCATCGAAAACCCCCTGTATACTAATTTTCAGATAAATAGTCCTAGTAGTTTCTGATATACATATCGACTCAGCTCATCGTGGTATACCCTGACATTAAATATAAAATTAACCATAACTTGAAAACTATCGGTCATCGGACTTTGCGGCCGTGAAGACATTTGTTCATTTTGTTTGACACTTTCCATAAGGACTGTGCGGGGTCCTTTGCGAATACACTATAAAAGCCGGTGAAATACCGAGTGAACAATAACAAATGTACTGAGTTGGCAACACCAAATTTGTCTATTGCAGACACTGGTTCTAATTTTCGACATGACAAATGTCAACTGCATAAAATGACACCGGTGTTTTTTTTATGTTGGGCGAATTTTAGCTATTGTTTGATTTCTTCGTAATTATTTTCATATGAATGTAAGTTTGCGGTACAAGAGGAGATTTTTATTGTGATGGCACATTTCTGTGGTACTACTTCAATAAAGACCGGATATCAATTCGCCAAAAACGATCATTACCAAGGCGTTTGAAGAGCTGGACAAACCACCTAGGCAGGAAGAGGACAGCACGGTAGCAACTCTACTATTACCGTATACTAAAGGCTTGTCGGAGAAACTTTGAAGAATTGCACACAGCTATGGAATGATAACAAGAACGAGGCCCGACGCACCAGCAATACCAAATAACTGTATATACAGCATACCGTATGAATGTGGCAATCTTTACATTGGAGAGATAAAGCGACCGCTGGACACCAAGATTAAGGAACACTGCACAGCTACTCAAAGGGCAGAGGTAACGAAGTCTGGGCTAGCTAATCACGCATGGACGGAACACCATAATATCAACTGGGACCAGACAATTCACAAGGAAGAGCATTGGTACAAAAGAAAATTCATAGAAATATAATCTCGAAGGAAAATATAATTAGCGAGCCCGGCGTCTAAATCAAAAATATTTGGAGAGCTCTTCTTCGGCCTCTGCCGCTACGCATCACTGGCAACCAACCTCCAGGTACGACGACGCTGATTGGACCAGATAAGACCCAATAACCATGACCGGCGACGCATGACCGGTTAAGGGTACAATATAAATACAACCGATGCTCTGAATTTTAGCAGAGTTTAGTTTTTGCATATGATTGAAATTGGTCATTATGTTAATTATTACTTCATTATATTTCTTTGACAAACATGATTTTAATTTAACAATTGATTATTGTTTTTTTTTCAGTTCACTATTATGTTCCCTAGAAGTTCTCTGGTATCAAAGTCAATCTATTGGGTTACACCGAGTTTATACTCTTAATTTTTAGATAATAATACACTATTTTCTTTAATAACGTCATTTTCTTGGTTGCTAAGGTCATTTTCTTGGTTGCATTTTCTGAAATGTTTCAGGTTATTTCAACAAGAAGTGTTCAATTGTGCCAACTCATTATTATGTGTCTTTATTTTCAATACCAACTGAACATTGTTGCCACAAGAAGTTATGTATTGCCAACTCAGTACACTTCAGATTGATCAGCCGGTAAAACAAAGCCGACAAGAAAACGAGTCTCGGAAATACAACGATAGTAAAATAAACCACTTCGAGTTCATTCCGGAATCAGACATTATAAACGATTAGCCTACCAGAACAGAGAGAGAAACATCTTGAAGATGACGAAGGTATAAGAAGGTGAAAGCGCGACGCCCCGAGCAAAATTGTAATGAATCGACCTCGTAGAAGCGATCATCTGGTTAGTATTAGTCATCGTTGTTGATTGTGATATGTTGTAAATTATTTAGGTTGAATATATACGATTATAGTAAGTGTAGAAACCCACGGAGTCTGTAACAAGTGGTGTTCGAGAGTAAGAGAGAAATAATTATAAATCTCAGTTGGTTTATGGCGACAATTTGAAGTATGGCAGAGATGAAATCTTGTCAATAAAATATATAAAAAGCAACAAAACCTAGTCACTAGTATAGATGAAAAATTAATTGAAGGTTTATTTTCGCAATTTGAATTAAAAAGTCAAGATGATTCAAAGATATAAAAGGAGCAATTCAAATAACTGATGTGATCAGTAAAACAAGTTAACGAAGCAGTTAATCAGAGAATGTTAATAGTAGAATCTTACATATAGTGATGAAATTGAGATTCTTAAATGTTGAATGCATAGTTATGAAAATAAGTTCAAATATGACACCAATTTAATTCAAAAAAGTACAATGTTAACTTAAACTGTCCAAACTCAAGTGGAGACAGTGATTAACGACATGCAACAGGGCTTACACTGAGGGAAATATCAGAACACTGTAAGTACCAAAGGTTCCTGTATAAAAAATGTAAAAACGTTTAAAAAAAAATAGTAACATACAATATCCTATTTTTCCTGCTTTGTCAGAGGATTACTGTATGTCACCTGTCTATATTTATTGAAACAATTTGAATGAGTTGGCTGTAGTAGTAGAAAAAGGTTACTATGTTCTTGCAATATCATGGAAGTGATAGGTAAGTTACCAAATTTTAAGTCGGTTAAATTTGTGGGAATTGCTCATATCACGAAATCAATTAGAGGTGACATGATGATCAGCTGCAGATCTTATTGAATTCTAAGTAAGAAAACTCAAGATTACGTCATCTTTCAAACAAAATTTTTACCTCTGTCCGCCACCTTCATGGCAACGCTCTAGGCAGACGCCTCTCCGGAATTTACTTATATATATCACAATCTGGTATGCAGCCAATTTTGGAACATTTACTCGATGACGAGCATGACCAAAAAAATTACCATTTTCACACCCTGTAAGTATTCTCGGTTATCACTTCAACTGCCGCCTGTCTAGAAACGTGTTGTAGTTCAGGAATACGATACATTCTGTCCATTTTCAGGATGATGAGTAAAATCCCGCTCTATCTCTCCTACTATAATTCCTTCCCCATGTGGCGATTCATCTTTGAATGCCTTAAATACATTTTTACGTGTTTTAGTTATTCCTGTAAAAGTTTATATTTTCAGCAACTAAGGATTTCACTTAGATAGGATACAATTCCTGCATCGAGACAATATTCAGCTTTTCCGAATACTAAAAAAACGCAAAGTTTGAGATTTTTTTTTAACAGCACAGCGCACGAGATAAAATTCCCAAAGCAGAAGACATCACCTCGTGGATTAGCGCCTGTGCGACTGTGATTAAAAAGACGAGTCTGTAATTTATTATTCTCCCTATTCTATTAGCGTGTGGTTGTTATTCCGGACAAGGTGAAAATTGCTTGTTATTTGATACTAATTGGAGAAATTTCAAAGGGACTGCAGCAGCGTTCCTCATTACTTTAAAAAGCTATATAGTTCCAGAAACCTTAAACTCTGATAATGTGAAGAAGACGTGATGAAAATTTTATTAGGGAAAAAAGTGTCATTCGACACAAAAATAGCTCTCAGGGCATAATTATGTTGTTGGAAGGCTAATTGTCGTCGACATCGATCGATTTTCGATTCTATTATAAATGTATCTGTTTAATAAAAAAGGAAATATGAGTTCATAGTTCATCATATTGTAATGTTTTTATTTTCATTCTCGGGTTCTATTCAGGTCTTGGATTCATTTAAAAACACTCCACCTTACTCCAATTTATTTCCATTACTTTAACACATTTTATATTCACAGAACTATTTACAATTTATCTCTACTGAAATATACGGCAGTCGAATAGTGAATGAATCCTATCGCTAGCTGTCCGTATTTATAGATTTCTCTCGGAATTTTCTAGTGAGTCAACGAGCCATAAGGAAATGTGTTCTCGAAGCTTCGACAAAATTCGACGAATTCACATTATCGCTAGCAGTCGGCCTCGGGTCGATAGACAAACAATATTTCGGCTTCCCAGAAATATCGAAGGAATGTCGCTTCTACCAATTGGATGATGGACGATTGCACCAGCTATCGGATTAATTCTCGTAACAATATAGTTAAAAATAGAAAATTGTGCAGTTTTAGACTCTTGTGACACTCCTTGGCGGTGTTGTCAAACATATACAAGATGGGGAACAACAATTTAGTAATAAGCCTGAAAAAGATATGCTAGGATATATGTTGTACCCCCTGTACGATTTTAGCAAACTAAAGTATAGAGAAGTCTTGTTAAATTAATATATGATAGAGCAAAGCCTAAATGATGTCAACAAATTCAGTGAAGTGTGGTTGATGGAATATGTCTTCTTTTTTTGTAAATATGATAGTCGCTTGTTTTTCATAGCGAGTTGCTGACTGAGACTCAAGTTTGCCTAAAGACATAGTTCCGACTAACTAAATCATGTCCATTGCTTTTGAATACTACGTAAGAGCCAAACTCTCACAGCTAATTACTATTAGACTCCGTCATCATTTACACCGTATATGCTCCTTCTAAACCTTCCTCAAATATTTTGTCAACCCTAACCCAAAATTCCCTTTTATAATAGACACAGAGATCATTTTCAATTCTTATTAAATTCTTATTATGACCGGCTCCCAATTCTTGCCAAAGGTTCATCATGAACTCATTGCTTTTCCATGTCATCTCTTTATTTCCATTACATACATTTTTATAGGAGGATTTCCATTGATAAGCCGATGCGCCTCAGCAGAGAATATCGTATGTCCAGGTCCTGTGCCAGACCAGTGCTCCTTATAAGATCACACTGTATCGTTTGGCAAATTTATTCTCAAAGCTCCCAAGGATATGGTTACATTCCTTCTGGTCTCTCTCAAATGTCTGCTAAAGATGATTTTAAGAGCTTTTTTTGTAGGTTAACAATAACTTATAGTTACAGTAAATACCGAAATTGCCTAATTTCCTTATTCATGATATCAACCTTCCTACCTCCCAAGCGATGAGGGAAAAGTCACTGGTATAAACTAAAGTTACACACCCTTCCAGCATGGTACATTCAAGCACCTCTTGAAGAAGAGTTTGTAATCTCTCACGGCATTTCCAAAGTGTTGGTCTTAGGACTGGCGTTATAGAATAGTAAACTATTCCACGCCACGCCAGTCCTAAGACCAACCCTTTGGAAATGCCCTGAGAGGTTACAAACTCTTCTTGATCTATCAATTTTTTTTCATACTTTTCGTGAGGTAGATGGTCAGTATATTTATCAAGTATTTACAAATTCCCATATTCTAAATGCTCAACATCATCGCCATTTGAAATATCAAATTTTAATTCAGATTATAACCACATTACCATAATAACAATACCTGCCATATACACAGTTTCTGTTAGACAGACCGAAGTGAGTAGGCAGTAGATTTAATATCAAAATCACATTCAAAACAAAAGAACTAATATCAATCATAATGAAAACAAAATCCTAAAATACATCTCAATACACAATAAATTGTATTTATAAAATCTCTTGAGAATGTCATAAATTTTATATTGGAAAAACGCATAGACGTCTAAATGTAAGAATAAACAAACACAAACATTACATAAGCAATCGGCAATTCGAAAAATCCATAAACTTGAAATCTAGGTCACAAATTACAATTTGAAAATTAACCATATTACAAAAAGAAGAACATAAACCTAAACAAAAAAGACCAGTCTGCTTCAACTTTATTAAATGAACGTAATGGCATTGCTTCCACTTCCTTAGAATTTAGCCATTCCTGGTTGTCAATAATTAAGTATTAAATTGGCAATGGGCCATATATTCAGTTTTTTTAAATTTTCACTTAAAACTTAAGGTTTACAAGGTATAAATTTTCAAATAAAGACCTATCTTCTTAACTCACACTTGCGAAACGACAACTCTTCGTCGGGGACATTTGGGCGTGGGTTAGCTAATCAAAACTAAAATTTATTTGAGGGGACCAGACAGTTTAAACATCTGAAATGTGAAACCGATATGAGGTTAGGATCTTCAACTACCACCGGCTATATTTTACAGAAATATGCTCCCCAACATGAACTCATCATAGCTTTCATGGATCTGCATTCAATATTTTTACTAGTGCTTTATTCAAAGAAACATCTACTGTAGTGCAACTTATCAATTTATCACCCAATAGGATCAGGTTAAAATACACAAAATGAAAACAAATGAGAATTTAGTAAGAAAAAACAAACATAGATATAGTACCAAAAAAATTATAAAAAAATATCTCAATAAAAACGTTAAATGATGTTAAAAACTATGCACAACTTACTATTACTAGTGTTTTATGACACAAAGTATTTTAGACATGGTTCTAAATGTATAGGTATAATGTTTTAACTTGTTCAACCTTTATTCCTTATTTAAAAAAATATAGGTACTGTATTTTACAAATTGTTTTCAAAATAAACCTAAAACCATTTGATCCATCGAAATTATAGTCTTACTTCAAGACTTTATAGCAATCAAAAACTGAAACCAAAAATCTCCAAAACCATTTCCAAAATGTAGGAGCTTCCAGCTAAACGGTTGTGTACAATAAACCATATCCAGTGTTCCATTACATAATCAACCAAAGCATATGCAAAATTAATCCATCCACAAACAGACAAACAGTAAAAATATCCCAATCAGCTAAACTGCTAAATTAGCTGTGGATAAATAACCAGACTGTTCAAATATGACCCGACTCAAAATATCTGCCTGGAGAAATATAACACCCAACAGAATAAATGGTCTTATAGTAAAATAATTACGGCCAAATAGAAAAATATATACGGCCCTAGTCAAGAATAAAGGTCCATGCTTAAACCCTAAAATATTACAAAGCTTCATGACAGTTCCAATTCAAAATGGCTTCACACTCACCTTCTAACAAAAGGTTATAATTACAATCTTACAAATTCTTTGCCCATCGGGTCATAGTGGTAGAAATTTAACGATGGCAAACAATAAAGGGCCTCCACAATTATATTTAACGACTAATATTTCAATCTAGCCGGTTTCTGAAATGCTAACTGAAAGTATTCACAATGACGGTAAATTCGCAATAAACGGTCCGACGTACTATTAGGATTACAGTCGAAATCAGAAGACGATTTCTTTCGTATAAATTCTGAATAGATTTCTTCTTTCTATATCTCATTTTTGTCACAACTAGAAGCGCTCTAACTAGACAACTCTATCGAAATCTTGAAAACAGTTTGGCTGGTTGTATATGATCTCAAGATCCTACAAACAACCTTCAGAATACATTAAGAAAACAGTAACCCGTTTGGTAAACACCCCGTAAAATAACCCAGGGCTTACACTCGCTTATTTTACTTTCTATAATTTCCGTGCAAATACAGTAAAAAAAATACAAAAGCATGTTTGCCCCATTTAAACAAATAAAATTATCATCTAAATCACCGCGAGAGCGGCAAAACTTGGTGGTTAAATTCATTTTTAAAAGGAATATATTTATCTGACTTAAGTTCATTAAAAGGTTAGCGGTTGAAAAATTAGGGCTAGAAGTTAATCAACATTAATTGCGCTCTGGGGTGTAATATTTTACAATACAAACTTGAAACCGACATGACCATTAACTTAAAGGTACAGCTTCAGCCTCCATTAGAATGAAGAAGACGGAAAATCAAAGTTGAGAGAAGCGGGTTCGGGTCGAATTTTCTTATGAAAGAAGCGTATAACTTTCATTAAGATAAATTTCCTACACTTTTCTGTAGTTCTGTGTGGAAAATATTAATAAACGTTCATCGATTTTGGAAGTCGTATTGTTTTAAAGACACAAGAATTTTCAGTTTGTTAACAAAACTTATTTATCTTCGTGAAACATTCGCCCCAAATAATAAATTGCCGAAAGTAATGTATACATAAATTATACTCTTGGAAATATAGATTGATGAAAATGGTGTTTAATGTCGCTTGAAATGAAATTCAATAAAGGACCGCGTTTTTGTTGCTTAAAATAACATGAAATTAATAATCAATAACCCGGATTAATCATTTATTTTGTGCAATGTTTTTATGTGGAAACAACATGAATACATGAGTTGATGCCTGTAAATGATTCAGTAAATAAATACAGTGTTTTGTACTCTAAAACCAAACATGAAATGTGAAAGTTTGAACAAAAATTTTGTATTATTTTGTCTGTTCATTGGGTTTTCTCTCCTCCAAATTTTTTCCTGTAATTGATAAGTATTTAAAAATTGTATATGTAGAACAAAGTGTAGTAAGGTAATTTCGTAAAATTGCCCGGATAACTGGCTGTCTGTACAGAGATTCTTCCTCACAGTTATTCTGAGAGAAAGAGATGTCTATAAAATGATCAACTAGTATTCCTGTATATAAGTAATGTATTGTATATTATGTAATACTTATCTGTGTATGGAGACGTTTCAACTCCGAGTCTGGAGTCGTTGTCAATCGTTTAGTGTTGTTTTCGAGGTTTTTTCTAAAAAATTTTCGCTATGATCTTGAATTTGTTGTTTGTCAAAAAATTTGACACTGACAATTTGTCGTTTGGTGATCACTTGACGCTGAGGTTACCGTTTTTTTGTTCTGTTAGCAGTAAATTCCTCCAGTCCAAATGAAGGTCGGCCGAAGGTGCTCCGATTTCAGTATTGTTTATCATCATAAAGCTGGCTTCTTTAAGTTTTCTGTTTTTAAATTTTCTTCTTTCAACAAAATCTTTGTTTTATCCTAGTCTATCCTATGGCTGCCGGTGCTCGTTAATACATGATTGGCCAAATTTGATTTGTCCACATGTCTTCTGGAAATGTTATATTGCTGTTCTTTTTTCCTTACTTCTAAAGGTCTTGAAGTTTCACCGGTATTAGAATGGCCACAGTCACACAAAACACTGTACACACAATTTTTAGAACTCTGGGTTGCGTTGAACGGTTTGGTATGTGTGAGTATAGAGCGCAAGGTATTATTTGTATTAAAAATAGTTTTAACGCTGTATTTATTTCCTAACCGCTTAATTTTTTCCGATACACCTCGGATATATGGAATTATATTCATAATTTGGTTGTCTGTTTGTGTTTGGTTGGTATTAGTGTGATGGTTATTTGTGCTGGTTTGTTGTTGCGATTTTCTTTCTAACTGATTTATAGTTCCAAAATTGCAATTGCATTGGTGCTGATGCAGGCAATGAGGCAGGCTCTTGCATCGATAATATTTTCATCAAAACTTTAGATTCTACAAATTACGGAAAATGAGAAGAATAGCATCAGAACAAAATTGGGAATCAATATTGTCACTGCAAGACCCTAATATAGCTATTGAATCGTTAATAAGCGTTATAAAAAAATTTATTAACCTGTCCAGTATTAATAAAAAAAAGCAAGGAAAATATCATGGGTTAGAGCAGAGATTATAAGCTCTTGCAAAACTAAAGAAAGCTTATATAAGAAATGAAAAAAAGAACCAAAAAATGAACAAGCAAAGTTTGAATATAAAACTTATGTAAAAGTACCTGATAAGATACGACTGTCATCAAATTGAAGATAACTTGAGTAAATCAAGAAATTTATGGCAAATTATAAATTCTAAACTTGCAAAAAATACGACGATATTAAATACATTTTTGATGAAAACAAACAAAAAATTCATGATCCTATAAAAGTATCAAATCTCATGAATTCGTATTTTTGGAATATTGGCTCTGAACTCAGGAAGAAAATTCAATCACCTAGTAGTAAAATTACTCTGCTACCTACTAAACCAAAGTCCATTTTTATTAAACCAACAAACGAAAAAGAAGTTATAAATATTATTACGAATATGAAACGTAAAAGTGGCGGTATTGATAATATTAGCATGAAAACAAGAACGTCGACAGCTGCTCACACACACCCAACAGCTTGTCTATAGTGCTAATCACCCCTGCCTATACATAATTTGTTAGATCACCTGGCAGGTAGAAAGTCCCACTAAAATAAACTGCTTTTTTGAGAATCTTATTTTTTGGTTATAAACAATACCGGTACTCATCAGCCAGGTCTTCAGTTCCGTGTTGTGGTATGAAAATAAAGGTAAGTGATAAGCCTCATAAATTGGTGCCAGCTCTAGGTCTAATACTGACCAGTCCTATCACTTGCCAAAATATCTGAATTACAAAATGTTCGTTCGACCCTGTATACATGAAGGATTGAGCAAAAAAATGCAAATAGTAGATAAAATCTTCTTCTGATCAAATTCTGGATCTGTCAAGATGTTTTGAAAATGTTTAAGAATTAATATAATTAGGTACATAATATGGCTAGTGTGCAATTTTGAATAAATGTTAAGTTAAGTGCCTTAAAATCATACAAGAAACAATTTCGTACATGACTGACATTGAAACATACTGTTATATCGTAGCTTAGATAAATTTCTACTATAAAAAATTGTTTTACTGTTATTAGTTTTTTGTTAATTCATAAGTAAAATGCTCACCTAATTGTATAAAATTAATTGTTAAGAAAGGAAATTCTACGGGTTGCAGCACCAACTCAATTTTAACATGAAATTCTTATTCAAATGAGAATTGAAAAATCAGAATATAACATATTTCATGGCCTTTATTTCGTTCTACATATGTAAATCTCCTTTACATTAGACCTTTGAATAAAATTTTTTCCTTATAACTTTTTTTCGGATCCTGCTTGCTGAAAATTGGCATCTGCATTGCTTGTCTGGCTTGCGTGTTTTCGAGCGACCGCTTTACAGATTCAGCCTCTTTGATTTTCTTCCCATTGTTTCCAAACGCAATTTCGTAAATATCCTTTTCGGGCGCCTTTTCTTTTTTCATCGCGAATTTGAAATGATGTGTTGCATTATCGCTTACCAAAGAATCCAGTTTTTCTGTTTCATCTTTTGTGTCTTCGTTAAGTTTGTTGTTAACGTTAAAAACTGTCTCGTTGTTTTGAGGCTTTGAGAGCGGCTTCAAAACAGTGGAAGGTGTAGAATCTGTAATAAGTGGTTTCGTGGCATTTTTGTTCTTGTACGATTTTAAAAGGTTCTTTTTCTTCTTCATTATCTTAGTTGAAAGCTCTGGATATTTACGATATTTGCGGTAGTTGGTTTCTTCTAGTTTTTGATGCCAGATTGAATCATCGCTGTTATTCTTTTTTATATGATGCAAACTGGGACTGATTGACTTTAGAGAAGTGTTAGCAGTACTAGGAGATACATTTTCGTGTATTGTAGTATTTCCTAGAGACTCGTTTTCCTTCTGTTTCAAATTTTGCAACTTCTGTTCAAAACTATATGATTCTGGTAACAAAATAGCGTAGTTACCCACAGCAGCATCTTTGAAATCTAGAATAAACTTCTTCTGATGGCAAATATCTGTTAAAATCCTATGCCGTTCATCTCTCAGACGCTTCAATTGAAGCAAGTATTTTTCTCGATCGGTCTTTAAACGTTGAATGTATTTTTCTCGGATCAGTTTGATCCTTTGCTTCCTGAGCGACCCTTCTGATTCGTTTTCTTTTACGAAATGGATTTCGTTCTTGAATTTTTCTTTAATCTTTTGGATTTTTTGTCGATGATTCTCACCTAGGGTTTCCCATTCATTGTCTAGTTCCTCAAATCGTCTCTGGCATTCACTTTTTCCATTTTCTTGGGTTCTAATTCCACTATCATTGTTGTAACGTTCATTTATCTTTTGGATGATGTGACTGTCAGAGTACTTACTAGCAGATTTCGGAGTTGTTACAGATACTGCTTTAGTATTATCGTTCTTGTGACAGCTAGAGTTTTTAAATGCTTCAAGATTTGCCAATTTTTTTCTGATTACCTGGTCCAGTTTTCTGGAGAATTTCTTACCAAAAGCTTTCACTGCTGGAGGTGAAGTCTTCTGCTTATTACGCTTTAAGCCCCCTTTCTTTTGACTTGGTTTGCTTTCATTATTTGTACTGTTTTGTTTATTAATTTGCCTCAACAACTGTATGAGGCAAATATCTTGCATAAAGGCACAAATCAGAATGTGAAGACTTCCGTTTGTAAAAGCGTCTTTTAGCCCTCCAACAAACTTATTAGTAGCATTTTTAATGCTGTTCATGTCAAGTAACGAAGTTGTTTCTTTCTCAAACTCCCCGATTTCGTGTAGAAGTTCATCGATTGAAGGTTTATAGTTGTTGAACAAGTCATTGAAGCCTGTGTTAGATTCAGACTCGTTTTCATCCATGGCGCAAATACCTTCATCACTTGAGTTTCCTTCAGTGCCATGGGTCAAGTTCAGATCGTTCAAATCTCGAATGAGATTCAAATTGTATTTGCTATAGTTGTATGTTGGAAAATTGTAGTCACTAGTTTTAACTGGCTTACTTGCTTTCAAGTTGACATGATTACTAGCAACTGTATCAAAATGCAGTTCGTTGTCTTGAGGAAATAAGGTACACAATAAAGTTATTCCAGTGATTGTTAATACAGCTGCACAGATTGCCAATATACTCAAAGTTTCTGGCTTAGTTTTTTTTGTCTTGTGTTTATTCTGCTTGGATTTGTGCACTTTGGATTTGCCGCTTTCACCATTTTTGTTTTGGGAATTAGTATTGCGTTCCGATATGGATTCAATATTTTCATCAACTCTTTTGGGAATGTTTATAAAGTCAGTATGATTTTCCAACTGGTTTTTCTGGTTTTTATTATCCTCTATAATGACATTTTCCAAAAGGTTTTCTAAAGAGGAAGTTCTTGATGGCTCCGATTCTTCTATCACACTCCATGATGAGTTTGAGTCCAAATCAGAGTTGCTTAGTGTTTCTATAGGTTCGCACATGATAAATTTTGATATTGAGAAATAACTGAAAATTTGGAACGGTATATGAACTTTCACAATGACATGATGTCAACGGTTGTTTAGTAATGAGGTGTAGTGATTTCAAAAGCAAAGTACAAGGTGTTTAAAATGTTTATTCATTTAAACAATACGGAATTAATATAAGCAGTGTATTAGATTTTACAAATTGGGAAGAAAAAGAAAAACAACCAAGAAAAAAATAAGCCGTAGTAAACAGAAGATTAGGATTTTTTACAGTGAAATTAAGACTGAGTAGAAGGCTAACATTTTAAGAGACCCTGGTTTTCTGACGAGTAATGTGGGTGAGCTGATATCACATGAAGGTAAGATTATTAGAAAGTGGAGAGACTATTTTTGTTAGTTACTCAATACAGAAACCAATATGAAAGAAAGATGAAACTATCATCGTTTGAGAAAGTTTAACCAGCCATTTATACCTTGAGAAATAATAATTCCCTTGGTTACGATGGAATTAATTCGTAATTGTTAAAAGTAGGGGTAGTGTTGTGCATCAAAAGTTGTAGGAATACTAGGAATTGTATAGTACACAGAAACAATGCCAATGCAAGTGTGTGGTTATCCCTACACATAAAAAAAGTTGTTAAGAAGTTACGAGGAAATGATAGGAGAATATTCTTGCTTAATTAGGGTTCCGTATATACAATATATGGATACCCTTAAAATATCACTCCGGATTTCTGCCTCTGTCACATCACAGCAATTTTCTCCTAAACTACTGGACGGAAGAGGTTGAAATTTGGTATCAATGTATAGTTTGGTGACCCGATCAGGAGTACATATCGTAAACGAAAAAAAAAATGATTTCAGGGGTACTTCTGGGGGAAAAACTAAAATAATCGACCGTTCCCCTCTCTGATCTCCGAAACTACTGAGCCTAAAATTTTGAAAAAATAGGAAATATAGAACGTTGGCTGAACTTTACAGTAAAAATAAGGAGAAACCATTAATATTAATTTTGGGGAGCAAATTAAATAAAATTTTAAAAATAAAAGAAATTTCAACCGCATCATGTAATATATCAAATGAAAGGAGCACAAGTATGTTTTTTTCATATTAAAAAAAATAAAATAAAAACATATTAACGAAAATATACCAAAATTTACCCAATCCCCCCCCCCCTTATCACCGAAACTATAAAACGTTAAGTTTTGAAAAAATTAGAGGTATAGGTCCTCTCCTGAACTTTACTGGAAAAATAATGAGAAATCCCTAATATTTATTTTGGGGGGCAAATTATAAAATTAAATGGAAAATATAAAATTAAAATTGTTTCTAACACGTCATGTTATACATCAAATGAAAGGGCTCATGATGAAGAAAACAAATATATATTTTTATATTTTTAAAACAAATTAATTAAAAGATATTAACAAAAATATAAAAAAATTTTTCCATCCCCTCTTATCTCTGAAAGCATAAGCTGAAAAATTTTGAAAAAAATGGAAGTATAGACCCTCACCTGAACTTTTCTGGAAAAATAAGGAGAAACCCCTAATATTAATTTTGGGGGGCAAATGATAGAATTAAATGGAAAATTAAAAATTATAATTGTTTCTAACGGGTCATGTAATGTATCAAATCACAGGGCTCATTATGGCGAATACAAATATATTTTTAAAATTTTTTTAAAATGAATATTTTAAAATATATTAAAAAATATTCCCCAAACTATAAGACCTATTTTTTTTTGTTTATTGGAAAAATATGAAAAAATCCCTAATTCTATTATTTGGCCCCCAAATAATAGAATTAAACGGAAAATAAATTATTAGAAAACCCCCATAGTAATTTTAGAGACAAATTATACAATTAAATGGAAAATAAAGATTCAAAACGCATCATGTAATATATCAGATAAAAGGCTCATTATGTGAATTAAAAAAATATCTTATTTTTAAATCATTTGTTTAAAAGATATTAACAAAAATATTAAACATCGACTTAATTCCCACTTTAGAAACTACACTATTTAAATTTTGAAAAATATATTTTATTTGTATTTTTTAATAATTTGAATAACAGATTTAATAATTTATAATTTAAAACTTGGCCTATTTTGCCCTTTATCTTCCAATCCACAGAGCCTCAAAACTCAGGCAGTAGATTACAAAAGACTTCTCTGAAAGTTTGTTAGTAAACTGAAACTGAAACTGGAATATTAGAATCTTGAAGGTGGTACGGAACCCTAAGTATGCCAGTCCAACTCGCACTTGACCAAATTATTTTATTATTAATCTATTCTCGAAGATTCTTCTTCTTCTTGCTGGGAGTTGGTACGTCAGGTGAAAATTGTATAGAAAATTCTTCATTCTTACACAAGGGTGACAACTGCCTTTAAAATGCATGTCGGTCTCAGGATTCAAGGAATAGGTATTGATTTTAAGAAAGAATAGTGTCAAAATAAATTAATTATTTTATCACCATTATGTAGGTCTCTAGGTTATACAGTGGAGGTCTTCGAATTTATTGTGACTGTCCTAGGTGAGTCTTTTGTGTTTTATTTAGAAGACACGTTTTGTTTTCATATCCAATTTTTTGTTTTGTTATAAAAGTATCATCATCATATGCAGCTATATTCAACCAAATTTTCTCTGAAGAATTGAAAGATTGCAGAGGAAATTGAAGAGCTGTGGAAATGTGGAGACAGAGAGATAGATAGACAGGCATACAGACAGAGAGACAGACAGGGACAAATAGAGACAGACAGAAAGAAATACAGAGACATAGAGTGGCAGAAAGAGCCAAGAACTCAAGAATTTGATATTTTTTACCGGGAACTCAATGCTAGAGGTTGAGGAATTGGCAGGTGAATAACTATACTGGTGAAGAAATGGGGATATGAGGCGTACCTTACCACGCTGCCTTAGTGCGGGTTGGTAAGTGGCAAATGTCCATTTCCCTGATTTTTGCCATTTACGCCAGAGACGACTGTATCCTCAGAATTGTATTACAATTTTTTTTATTAATGACTTTCCCAATAGGCCTTCGGGGGACTCATTAAAAGTATGTATATATTGTAATGAAATTTCCTTAAGCCGGCCCTGGTTTCATTCCAGCACGACACCGATCGGTATTAGGAAAAAAAAAGTTCTCGAAATGGCTCGGTAGCTGTCGAATTGATGATTGATTGTACGAGAATTTTCGATGCTGGTTTTAAAAGGATGCAGCCCACCATCGCAAGTTAGTTAGACAGCGACGACGAGTGTATATTGTAATGTTATTGTGAATCAGCTATTCTGTATAATTTGATGTAAATACAGTTCTAGAAAAGTGAAAGTGAATATTAGCTGTATAGTTTTTAAACGAACACATGAAATGTATAACAAACTGTAAATCCGTTTTGTCTCAGACCGAAATATACAAAGAGTCCTAAAGTCAAAACCGAGACAAACAGACGAGGAGCATGAGACACCAATAACCAAGGCTTATTTACCGTATGTCAAGGGGACCACGGACAGTATCGCAAGAATTCTAGTATACTATTTTCAATTCAGATAGAAAAATAAGCACGGTGTTGACGATTCCGAAGACGAGGATCCCTTTAGAACAACAGGGAGTGTACGAGATTCCATGTGCAGACTGTCATAAACCTATGTGGGGTAAACTAATAGAAGAATTCAAGCTAGACGTGATGAACACCAGAACGCTGTAAGAAAGCAGGAAAAAACAACATCCATTGCGGAACACGCCACCACGATGTCACACCGAATAGACTTTGAGAACACCAGAGTACTGGCAAATATAGAACACCCGAAATCAAGACTCGTAAGAGAGGCAATTGAAATAGCGAAGAGGCCTCACAGTCTAAATGCACGCAATGAAATTCAGCACTTATCGAAATGTTGGAAAATCTTATTAAACACCGTACCGGCCCGGACCCGTCCAATAACAACTCAACCGGAAATAACAAATCAGCAGGATGGAGCCGTGCCCACTGAGCGCCAAAGCCCAATCACACGCAGCCGTTCACGGTGCCAACCGATAGGCGCCGAGCCGCGACTATATAACAGCGCGCGCGCTTCAGAAAATCTTAGTATTCGAGTAACTAGAAGTGAAAGCAGAAGGCTACGAGAATTATGCGAACCGACCTGAAGAGGGCAGATGTGACTCTGCCGAAACGTCGTTTTTACCATCGATCCCGGCAGGGATCAGTTATCAACTAAGCGGATGAACTCCCGGAAACCACCTAAAACATTTAGTGCCCGCGAAAACTTAAAAACATATATATATATATATATATATATATATATATATATATATAAACACTGATAATGTTATTAATGTTTAAAGACAACCAAATTGTGAATTATATCATACAATAGTTCTCTTACCTTATCTGGTGTCGTATTATCTCTAGGCGATGTACAATTTCCTATACCATTAGGTACGCCCAATTCGTAAATGTTCAACATATGTGCAGCTTGTGCATGAACCATGAGATCCCATGCATTCTGGAAGGCGTCTTTACATTGAACACACAAAAGTGATGCTGAGGATTGATCTTCTAATGGAGACTCTGAAAATTTGGTTTGTATTAGTATGGTTGATTATGGTTGACGTTAAAAAAAAAATAGGTACAATTTGCTTATTGAGCTCTAGAACATTGCTCCAAACTAATAGAAAATTAGTCCCGGTCAAATTGCTTAAAAATGCAATATGTTCTCGTTTAAAACTTTTAATGGACACGAAGATCAAAAGTTTATAGGTTTATTGTTGTTGACATGCACAAGTTCAAAGTGTCGATGAAAATTCTCGCTTTTTCATTCTTTCGCTCTCTCTTTTTGCCCTCCTTACCTTTTAACTGCATACATATATATATATATATATATATATATATATATATATATATATATATGGATGTACAAAATCGGTATATAAATGTCGTGCGGCTTTTATCTTGAGACAAAGTAAGATCTAGAATGGGTCCAGTTTTTCCGAAAAAAAAAGTTTTTAGAAAAATCAAAAACAACTCAAAAAGCATAACATATTTTCATTTTTCTTTCAAAATGCTCCGTAAAAATTGGGTACTTCCATTTAAAGAACACTTTCGACCGGGAAATGCAATTTCCTACCTATATAGGAAGTAGCAATATAGCCGTTTGACTGCCTGCGCGAAATCCTACAACTATTTTTGAAATAATAATGGAATCAACTCGAGATATTTCCGTGTCTCAAAATTCTCAAAATAAAGAACACGTAATAATTGATAGCTAATTTCTGGCCAAAATATGGATCAGACCGAAAAACTAGCACGAACAAAAATCATTTGATATTCACTTTTCCATCGAATTCCGTGTAAAAAAGAGCATTTTCCTTAAAAAAGAGAGACAGAGACATACATTTCGACATTCAGGCAGGCAGACAGGCAGACAGAAAGAGAGACAGACACAAAGACATACATATAGCATTTTGGAGGCTCTTGCCAGGATGGAAGTTCCGCAGTACTTGCGCAGAATGGTTTCAGCCTATTTCAAGAACCGCATCTTGTTGTACCAAACTGAAAATGGGCAAGTAGACTATAAGATCACAGGAGGTGTACCTCAGGGCTCTGTTCTTGGCCCACTCTTATGGAACGTAATGTACAACGACCTGCTCCTGCTCGGTCTGCCTGAGGGCGTCAGGCTAGTGGCATTCGCCGATGATGTGGCATTGATCATAGTGCGCAAGCACATAGAGGAGATACAAACAACCTTCTCATTCGCTATAGCCACAATTCAGCATTGGATGCTCGCAGCGGACTTGAGTTTAGCAGAACAAAAGACCGAAACACTTCTTGTTAGCAGTCGAAAGGCAAGGGAAACCATCACCCTCAAAATAGGCGACTCCTACATACAGTCGCAGCCCTTCATCAGCTATTTGGGGGTGCTCCTGGACACACGGCTCAACTTCAAAGAGCACATAATCGCGGCCAGCAAGAAAGCAGCTGGGGGTACAGGGGGCATTATCTAGAATAATGCCGAATGTCGGAGGCCCTAGACAGATAAGAAGACAGCTACTGGCAACAGTAACTACTTCTGTTTTGTTGTACGGGGCACCGGTATGGGAGAAATCGCTCGAGCTACCATCGTACCGCCGGAAAATGAAATCAGTCCAGCGGCTCTCAGCGATTCGAGTGGCATCATCCTACCGCACTGTGTCTTACGAGGCGGTGAGTGTGATTGCCTCTACCCTACCAATCGACATCCTGGCTGCAGAAAGGGGACGGCTTTATCGCAGAAAGTTAGAGAAAGACCAACCGACAGGAAACATCGATGAAAGAGCCATGAGTCTAGGGCAATGGCAGGAGAGGTGGGACAGCTCTACTAAAGGAAGGTGGACATATCGATTGATACCTAACATCAGTCGTTGGGTCAACCGCCAGCATGGGGAGGTTGGGTTCTACATCACTCAACTCCTGACTGGACATGGATGCTTTCGAGCATACCTGCACAGGTTCAGGAGGGCAAACTCCCCAAACTGCCCACACTGTACGGACGTGATAGAGGACGCGGAACACGTGTTCTTCTCCTGCCCCCGGTTTCAGGATCAACGTGCTGAAGTGGAGAGGATTCTGGAGACTAATATCCTCAAAGAACTCCGCAATACGTTCGAGGAGTAGGCTTTAGAGGCTTTCAATGTAAGAGCAGTAAACATCTGCAATGAACCACCCTTGCGAAGTAGTATTGACTAAGAGTGCCGCAGGGGACCATGGTTGTAGGAGAAAGAGGTTAGGGTTTTAGCGGGTATACGGTATACTGGTTTCAATGCAACGATTTACTCTTGCTTTGAAGTCATTGCATCGGGAGTCCCGCACGACGGCCAGCACGTGCTAGCTAAGTACGGAATGTATTTCCCCCCTCTTCGGATAAAAAAAAGACAGACAGACAGAAAGAAAGACAGACAGACAGAAAGAAAGACAGACAGATAGACAGATAGAAACAGAGACAGACAGATAGATAGAAAGACAGTCAGACTGACAGGCAGACAGATAGATAGAAAGACAGTCAGACTGACAGGCAGACAGAAAGACACACACAGAGAGAGAGAGAGAGAGAGAGAGAGAGAGAGAGAGAGAGAACTGTGTATCTCAAAAGTAACGAATATTTGGCCCTCATGCTCATTGGAACTTTTGATCGGAGCATGGAGAACGACAACTTTCTCCATATTCAGACAGACAGATAGACAGTCAGAAAGACAGACAGACAGATAGAAAGACAGACAGAAAAACAGACAGACAGACAGACAGGTACAGATAGAGACAGAGATAGACAGAGACAAAGCGTGGTAGGGACAGCCAGAGAAAGAGAGACAGAGAGAGAAAGAGAGGGAGAGAGAGAGGGGTACGTAGAAGGCAGATACAAGAAATCACCGTAACTAAAAAATAACAAATATTTGGTCCGCCTGCCCAGTGGAACTTTTGATCGGGGCATGGAGAACGACAACTTTCTCCTTATTCAACAAATTTGATCAGGATTACTTGCGGGGTTCTTTAAGCCATACAATTTAACTTATTGCGATTCAACCACCTTTCTATAACTAATTACGCTAAGCAATGATAAATGTCATGTCAAAATCATACATCAAATAATTTTGTTAATTATTGTACTAGGTAGATTTAAAGGAAACGTTCAATTATTCTAGTAAAATTTTAACAAATTATGTATTGCAAAAACTGATTAGAACAAATACAAAACGGAAAAAACAACAATTTCTAGCTTTCAATAGTACCAAAACGATAAAGAAGTTTTTTTTTTCGTTTCCCGAGAATCTCTGGAAGCTCTTAGATTTAACATAGCCAGCCTGAGTGTATAAAAGTGATCATGAGCTGATAAGTAGTAAATGGTTAACCGAGCAAACCCTTCTGAATGAACCTACGGGCAATAAAGTGAGATTTAAGGATTAATTCCGGGGAAATTTACAGAGAGACACAGGTGGCCATCTTAAGCGAGTTTGTGAATTTATGGGCAAAGGAACAGGATACGGAACAATTACACCAAAAAAGAAAACATCCAAGGGCTATATCGTGGGTATTATATATGTGAAGTTGTATTGCAACTGAAATAAATTTTCTACGTTAAAAATGTTGTAAAATAATACATTTTTAAGCATAATATTTAGAAAATGTAATTCAGTTGGTAGTAAATAATTATTCATCGGAATATTTTTATGAAATAAAATTTTTCATGCTTTCCAATCAACCAAAAACGAGGCATTATACTGGAATATTTGTTTTAAGTGGGGTTTGTGATAACAACACAGATTTTTCATTGTAATAAAATTTAACGGCAAATACCAATATTTGAGTAACAGTAAAAGTAAATTATATAAGCACTAAAATGCTGCAAAAAATATGATTTTTATTTTTACTCTACCAATTTTTTAATTATCGCTTAATGGCTGATATCGATTATAATAACTTTGCATAAGTATGGTTCAAAAATGTAGGCAGGGCTGAGACTATGATATTGCTAAATAAGACACTTGCAAAAATTCTGTAGGGTCACATGTTGAGTACAGCTGTTCTGGACTTCAGAAGGGTACTACAAATAATGAACTTCTTCCGATGAACGTACAAGCCAATCCAAGGCTTCGGTCAGTTTTGTGGGATTTCAAAGGTGCAGTTTGATTTAAGTATTTAGAATTAACAAAAAAATCTGCATGAGTGTAGGAAAAAGTGTTGATACGTTACAATTATGCATCGGTACAGATTCTCTAACCCAAAGGTGCCATGCTACTAGCATGACATATACATACATACAACTGTAATTGCATGATGCTTGTACAGTTGTATGCGTCACGGTTTTTTTTCTTATCGGGCTTCGAATTCAATAAAACTTGCTGATTTTTCCTGCTCCAGTTCCACATTTCTGGAATATGTACTAATAAATTGGCGCAGTCAGAGTTGTCGAGGGCAAAAAATTTTAATAGAGATGTACGTTTTTCTTTGTATGAATAATACGTACATTTCAAATTAGCGAGGCTCATGCTGCTATTGACGCTAATTAGCTAGAATAATCTGTAAATTAATTCACCAGAGTCGTGTTCGTGGTTGAAAAAGGTGAAATTGTGAATTTTCGTTGAATTCGGACTTCTACAAAAAAAAGCACGGGATGTTGGCCAAGGACGCGTTCTGATTTGAAAGGTTTGGCTTGGTTTATAAATCAAAATAGTGGCTGTCTTCTAAATGTTATTGGTGTCACATTATTGATTATTTTTATGTGTTCTTGAGAAATAACACCACAATCGAAACAAAAATCTGTATATTCAATGAAAAATCAAACGTTTCCGTGTCTATTCTGACCCCGGCTTCAATAGCTTTAAAGATGTGTTGAAAATATATAATGCAAAATCATCCGAATACAGTAAAGAAAGGTGTTATTGAGTCATTATATGATAGAGTAAAGACCAACTATTCTAATGATAACTTCAACAACAAAAAAATATATATAAAAAATCTTTTTACTGGAAACAATTACCCTACAAAATTAATCAACAAAGAATTAAACAGAAAAACACCATCGGAATCAACCCGGAACTTCTCTTAGTAACACTAGTACTCAGGACAACAACATGTAGTTACAACTATACCATATATACAGGGTCTTTCAGAAAGGCTGAAAAGAGTGTGTTGCCCACGCTTTAATGTCAAAATAGCATTCAAAAGGGTACACTGAAATCGCTAATATCGAAAACAAAATCAACCAACAAAATTCAGAACTTAAAAAACTGCATATACAACATTCATTCCGAATGCAATAATTTTTTTATTAGAGAAACATCCAGACCATTAAACATATGAATTAATGAACACAAGAATTCCATAAATAAATGACAATTTCAAAAATAGAAAATTTGTGAACATGCTTGGAGCCTAGGCCATAAAACAGAGTTTGACAATTCAACTATACTTCACTAAGAACAACATAACACAGAACGAAAAATAAAAGAATCTGCGTTAATTCTTTTGCAGAATTCAATCGTATCTGGTTAACGACAATTAAGGAAGAAATTAGTAATGGCCATCTCCTTTTGAACAATACAGTATCGGGATAGTTCATAAGGTTTTTTCTAGTTTCCCGTATGACGTTAATGGGATCACTGCAATAAAAGGATTGTTTGATCACATGTTTGGCGAATGCGTTTTCTTATAACAAAGTCGTATCTAGGAACGCCACTTATAAATTTTAAAGACAACTTTTTCAAGTTCTTCCAACTTGAAAGCTGTTTAGAACTTTTTGTGCTCCCTGTATATCTAGAAACAACAAACGAGATGAGAATAGATCTGGAAACGTTTGGTTTTCCCTTGAATATACAGATTTTTGTCTCGATTGTGGTTTTATTTCCCAAGGACACATACAAATAAAATCGTGGTTGGATGAAAATAAATTAAGTTTTATTAATAGGTAGTAGTCTAAATAAATTTCTATTCTGAAAAATTTCGGAATGATTAGTAATTGTTGAACTTCCACGTGTATAGGTTCAAAATAAAAAAGAAACATTATTTTCACTGAACCACCAGTCTTTCATCAAATCACCATTTTTATAGCCAGTGTAAATTTTGAATATGTTGTGTCTCCTAGCTACGTTTTTTAAAGAATTTGATAAGTTGAATAGTATGGTACGTACTTGGTTTGGTGTCGCATTTGCAGGTGAAGCGTAGCTTGCAGTAGGTTTTTTTGTGTTCTAGTAGATCATGTAATTCAGAGAATAGTTCTCTACAGTTACCACATATCAGTATATCCTGATTACCTGTAACAAAAAGAGAAAAAAATAATATCACAGTTCTTCAAGTTAATCTATATATAAACAAAACGATTAGGTACCATTTTCTCCTCTGTTTCTCAACTGATTTTCTTCATTTTTCTTTTGTTTAGTAGCTACTGACGACCTTCAGTACAGAATGCTAATCTTAATTTATAATATTGGTTCATTCATTAAATAAAATATAATAAAAATTCATTATTTACGTCCATAATGTCAATGCCAAACAACTGAATGTGCCGCTGCCGCCAGACTCAAAACATTGAGTAATTATATATAGAGGGACCAATGCTGTTATATACTTAGAGCATGTACTTCTGGAAGTGGCATGCTAGCGTTGTTATTATTGTTTAGTGGTAAAGTAATCGTTGTATATTATAATTATACAGGGCGATTCCAGATATGTTAGAAATCAGTTTTTTCGTGGGTGGCACCTAAGCAGTTGCATATATCGGGTGTTTAAAATATACAGTAGAGTGCAATTATAACTAATAAAATAATTATATAGGAAAGCCCATTAGCGGTTGAATTTACAGGGTTCTTGGAATAGAAGGTGAAGTAGAATTACATTATACAGGGTGGTGCAAAAATTATGATACATAGATGAATATACAGAGAGGAATTATAGGTATACAGGATAATGATAAAAAATGCTAGAAAAGGAAATGATTTATAGAGTAGCGCACGAAGATTTCCATATATATATAATGATTGAAATATAGGTCGGAGTAGAATTATAGTTACAGAAGATAATTAAAAATTTCATAAACAAAAAGAGTAAATATGATGGGCCAGATGTAGTGGCATATACAGAAGGGTTTACCCGGTGGTTCAAAAATGTTAAAAAAAATTATGCGTGGTCCATGAGCAGTTGCATATACAGGGTGGTGGAAATATATAATGAGATGGAATTATTATAATGAGGATTTTAATAATTGTTAGAGAATTGATTGCAATTATAGCTATAAAGGGAGGTTAGAAAAAATAAATATGTAGGGTAGCCCATTAGCGGTTGAATTCTTGTCATATTAAATTAAGGATTACAAATTTGAACACAAATAAGGTCCTATGAATTATATCTGAAAAAAACTTAAGTTTCGTTACTTATTTGTAGACGCGAGATGTAAGACCGACATCTAGGATTTCCGAGGAAACTATCACACAGGGGTTCCGAATCTGGATCCGTTCCGTGTAATTGCTGTTCTCCCTAAAGTCCTGGGATAGAATGTCACGATAAAATTTTGAGGTTACTTAACCTGCCAGAGATATTGACACAATTGGTCGAATTTCGACCACTGGGCGACCGCTAGTAAAAATAAAGGCATTAATAATTATTGAAAAAAATTGAATTTTAAGAACATTAATACAAACCATATTCAAAAAATTAAATTTTACGGGTTTGGAGACTCCGATTGTCAATTTTTTTTATTATTATGTTGATATACTTGTCCCTGAAGTACAACACAATTTTCAGCTAAGCCGTTAAGGTTAGACGTATTCTAATGTGCTCAGCGATTTTAGATTGTTAAAAAAAAATTAACAACAGAATTTGTATTAAATTTTGCGTAAAAATTTACAGGGCGAAGTTTGTGTAGCAGAGTAAGTAGCGTAAATGTGAAAATTTTAAAAGTTGCCGGAAAAATTAGAGATAAGAGCACCGGACAAAATCCTTTAATACTTGTTGTCAGTACGCATGCCTATCCTTTGCTAAAACATATACAGAGTGTTCGTAAACTGGGTTAAATATAATGGCATAGAGGGTGTAAGTATACAAAGTTTAAGTTCAAATTCGTAAATTTATATATTGGTAGCAAATACAGTGTAAGTATACAGGGGAACAGTTTACGAGATGTAAATAGACATTCTATTTAGGTTGCGGGGAAAAATGAGGGAAATGAGCGTCAGGCAACGCCTCTGTTTGGACGACGGTCAAATATACCGAGCGTTGGTAACTTGAGAGTAAGTATATTAGGTGTTACAAAATAAAGTAGGATAGAAGATTTACGTTTACAGACTGTAAGATTACAAATTATCAATATACAGGGTGGTAGTAAACACAGGGTCAGTATACAAATGTGGGATAAGAGCACAGGATAATGCCTTTTGAATTAGTTAGGATTGAGCATGCTCATCCTTTGCCTATAGTGTTTAGCCGAGAGGACAGGCTACAGGGTATTAGTAAGCTGAGTGAAAGTATTCTTCGTATTAGTAAATAGAGTAGCATACAAGGTGTATGCATGTAAACTGAATGTTCAAAGGGTGGTAGGAGTAATAATTTATACGGGGTGTAAGTATACAGAGTGCAATTGTACAGGGCGTTACTATACAGGGTGATAGTAAGCAGAGTGTGAATATACAAGGTTAGTAGTATACGGGGTGTACATGTATAGGATGTAAGTATAGACGATTACAGTATACATGTTATAGGAACTGATGATGTTTGTAAACAGGTGTAGAAGTATGGTAAATTTATATATCAAGTGTGTATATAGGGTAAAGCATTTATACCAATATGTATAAGCACATTATACAAAGTATTAGTAAATAGAGTGTACATATGCAAGGTATCTCGTGATTGTCCTTCATTTACCAAGTGTAATCTGTATAATTTTACGCGTCATACGTAGGCGAATCCGCGGGTGACGGCTATGAGGTAAAGAAAAGAGATTTTGCAAAATGGGTACTAGGATGAAATTTGTCAGTTTCTCCTAGAACCATAAAAATCAGCTTAATGGCTTAATTAATTAATTATTAAATCAGGGCAATCACATTGAATTTTATTTTTTATTTTAACTTAACAAACTCATAGTTTCTGCAGAATGTTAGCTCGCATAAAAATTAAAATTTTTCATATACAGGGAGAGTTTTTTTTGATGATCAGTATGGGGATCTCGGACACTAGCGAAGATAGAGCAAGGGTTAAATTGGGAAAGATTTGCAGTTTTACGGGCACAATTTAATGACACTTTCGGATTTTTGTAAAAAATCATGGCTTACTAGATATTTTGAAAAAACCAAAATCTGTCGATTTAGTTATATCCCTTTAGCTCATTTGTTTTTGATTTTATAAAAAAAGTGTAAATACCAAAATTGAAGGGAATTGTATCCCGAATATGATTGTCATGTCCTCGTTTGCGTGACAGCTCTCGTTTTCGAGATATGACACAAACTTATCTTTTTTTGAATGGAAACCATAGTTGGCTATGACCTCAAAAAATCGGACATTTTTAGAGAGTTATGGATGCTTTTCTCTCTTATTTTCACTTTTAACGTGAAAAAGATTGTTTTCACTTTGACTTTTCCTTATTTGAGAGTAATGCCATTAGTAGTGCTGAACTGATAGTCGACATTGACAAGTTTTTGTGATAAAATGGAATATTCTAGCAAAGAAAAACTGAATATGGTGGTATGTTATATAATATGCCATAAAAATTCAGTTCGTGCAGCTGAGGAATACTTTCATAGATATTTTAATCGTCGTCAACCTGCTCTATGTACATTTAAGAGGCTTTACGATAGTTTACGCAGATGTGGATCTTTTACTAAACCACCAAAGGAACGTAATCAAAATAACGATGCAGCACAAATAAATGTTTTGGCAATGGTAAATCATAATCCATCTACATCAACTCGTGAGATTGTGGCAGAAGCTGGCACATCTCAACGAACTGTAGTTAAGGTACTGAAAGTACACAAGTTCCACCCGTTCAAACTTTCAGTTTCTCAAACTTTGCATGCTGGTGACGAACTTCAACGTATTTTGTTTTGTACATGGTTTAGAGACATGTGCCTTGACAATCCACAGTTTCCATTAAAGGTGTTATGGTCAGATGAAACTAGATTTATTTACTACGGTATGTTAAATAGACACAATGGGCATATCTATATCACAAAGACGACCACAGACAAAATTTGGTTTTAATGTTTGGTGTGGTATCATAGGGTTTACTGTTTTGGGGCCTTTTATCTATGATGAATCATTTACTGGGGAGCGCTACTTGCATTTCTTGCAATACACTTTACAAGACACGTTGCATAATTTGAATTAGAGAACTCCTTTAGAAATTGAGTGGTTCCAACATGACGGAGCACCTGCTCTTAACTCATTATTAGTAAGACAACACTTAGATAATATCTATCCAAAGTTTTGGATAGGAAGAAATGACCTACCCGAATGGCCACCCCGGTCTCCCGATTTGGCTTCTATTTATGTGATGCGCTAAAAAAGTATACAAAAGAAAATATGAGACAGTTGGTGACCTAAGGGAGGGGGTATTACAAGCAATTGAAGAAATTGATAGGCGGTTTGTGAGGAAATTGGTAATGTCAATCTTAAAAAGATGAAATTTTTGTTTAAATAACAATGGTGGACATTTCTAACATAAATTGTAACCATTATTCTGTACTTTAATTTCTTAAGATTTTAGTAAGTACCTACTTATTTAGTTTTTTCTTTATATTTGATATACCTAATGGAAAAATCGTTCAATGTTTTTTGGAATAGTTATTAATAAATCAATCTACTTCATGGCTAACTACGTTAAAAGTGAAAATAAGAGGGAAGCATCCATAACTCCGTTATTTTTATGAATAACTATATCAAGTATTAAATCGTTGAAAAGCTCTAAAAATGTCCGAAGTCATAGCCAAATATGGCTTCCATTCAAAAAAAGATAAGTTTGTGTCATATCTGGAAAACGAGGACTGTCATGCAAACGAGAACATGACAGTCATATTCGGGATACAATTCCTTTCAATTTTTATATTTACATTTTTTTATAAAATCATAAACAAAGGAGCTAGAGGGATTTAAAAAAAATCGACAGAATTTCGGTTTTTCCAAATATCTAGTAAGCCATGACTTTATAAATAAATCTTTCCCAATTTAACCGTTAGTTTCCGAGATCCCCATATTGATCATCAAAAAAAACTCAACCTATATATGAACTGCTTAACAGAGAGCCACACTGTCATTCTGTTTATGTTAAATATGGTGATTAAACAATCTCACTAATATTTTCCCGTATGAAGTGCCACTGCACGAGTCATTTTAAATATTTATTTAATTGAGCACAACAATGTGTGGTTATCAAGTTTTGTGCTCCTAGTTCTGCTCAAAGTTCCGCTATTGTTACAATTTTTTTTCGTTTAATGCCAAACATTATGGGTAATTTTCGCCCACAGTATGCACAAGTGTATTGTTTGGAGCGAAAAAGCCAATTGTAATAATAGTTATTGTTATATCTTATTAAAGGAATTTCTAAGTGGTTAGTTACTGAAACATGAAACCGAGGTTCATTATGTTCCAAACGTAAGCGAATAATAAAACATTTATAATTAGATTTAAATTAACTTGTTAATATAATATAGAGAAGCATATGAAGTGATGTTGGTAGTCTAGGAAAGTACAACGATGTGAGGAGAAAACAGGGTTGAGTATATCTAATATAATGTTTCGTTTAAAAAGAGGTGAGAATGGAAATTGTAATAAAAAGCGGTTGTACTGACAACAAAATATGCAGTCCCTATTCTAAAGTGGTATGCTATTTATTTATTCATTTATCAGAACGTTTACAATACTTATACATTAGGTATAATATAATAAACCCTCCAGAGGTAAACTCAGTTACCTGTTCGCAGATCGATAATCTTAACACTAACCTTAGTGATAATATTCTATAAAATCTTATTACTAATATCCTACAAATTTGTTGTTATTGAAATAATTATGTGATACTAATCTATATACAGGGTGTAAATAGTTTGACTGCATATATTTTAGGTGCAGATAGTACCCACCAAACAAAACAAAATACTCCTATAACACTATGGTCTAAAGGCCTTAATAAGCAAGAAAATTTGAAATACATGTTAAGTAAATTATTGTCAATGTGGCAACGTCGCGCTAAAACCAGATTTGCTTTTAGCGTGAATAATAAAGGAATGAGTCACCACAAAAAAAAGGAACACCTGTTATTATTTTGTATTAAATAATTTCATAGTTTCGAGTGCCCTTAGATTTATTTAGGTACATAAAATTTTAGGAAATATTATTTTCAAAAATGTACCCTTTTAATATCTATGTATTGAAATGAACATTTATATTTGGCGATTAATTTTATGCATCAAGTTGAAGAAGGGAGGATACAATGTTGTTTACATTTTGATACAAAAATAATGCGATACAAAGTATATTAAACAAAACATTTCTTATATGTAGTTCTTTTATGTGTTAAATTCTTCGAGAAATAATTGTTACTAAGAAATTAATATTACTTATCTTAGACAAATAAAAACCTTTGACCTGCAGGATGTCATTATGATAGAGCTCTGGCGAGCAAACGGATTATTTATAGTAAATATTCAAAATTCAAATATCTTGTTATTACATTTGCTTTCCCCAAAAATTAATAGCATGTCAGGTCTTTACCTAATTGTATGATTGTCACTGTTTGTCACAAAATAATACACTCGAACTCACAATTCACAATAGATTTTATTTATTTTTCCAATTTATATTTTAAAATGAAAATCAAATAACTTACGCTATGTCGAATGTCACGCAAAAATCACTTTCACTTTCTTAAAAGAACCGGGCAGCAAAAAAGCATTCATGGCAGCGGCTAGCTGTAGTACTGAGTATATGCTATGTTGCCACATCTGATCGGAGAAACGTAGGGCAAATTATAACAGAATATTTAGAGTTTAAATAATAATTTTCTTTGTTAATACAGTTATTAAAGGTGTATACGCTATTGAGTATTTACATATTTAGCTATATAATCATTTTGAAGCCGGAAATAATCTATTATTCACTGTAATAAAGGCTACAGAACTTCTAACTTTTTCTTTTTTTTTTTTGGCAAAACTATAGTTTATTTCTGAAAATGTTATAAAGCTTTTTGATTTGTTTTGACCTGAAGTATTGATCCTCAAAATCTTTGCACTCAAACCGTTTACACCCTGTATAAATAGGCAAAGACAAAACGATTGGGTACCATTTTCTCCTCTGTCTCTTAACCGATTTTCATCATTTTTGTTTTGTTTAGTAGCTACTGACGACCTTCAGTGCAGAATGCTAATATTAATTTATAATATTGGTTCATTCATTAAATAAAATATAATAAAAATTCATTATTTACGTCCATAATGTCAACGCCAAACAACTGAATGTACCGCCGGCGCTAGACTCAAAACATTATATATAGAGGGACCACTGCTGTTATATACTTAGAGCATGTACTTCTGGAAGTGGCATGCAAACGTTGTTATTGTTTAGTGGTAAAGTAATCGTTGTATATTATAATTATACAGGCCGATTCCAGATATGTTAGAAATCATTTTTTTCGTTGGTGGCACATAAGCAGTTGCATATATAGGGTGTTTAAAGTAAAGCAGAGGGCAATTATAACTAATTAAATAATTATATAGGGAAGCCCATTAGCGGTTGAATTTACAGGGTACTTGGAATAGAAGGTGCAGTAGAATTACAGTTATACAGGGTGGTGCAAAATATTATACAGAGATGCATATACAGGGTGGCGGAAATGGAAATGCAAAATTTCGTAACTCATAAGCAGTTGTAAATATAGGGAACATGAAATATAGGGTTAGAGGAATTATAGATATACAGGATCATGATAAAAAATGTAAGAAAAGGAAATGATTTATAGAGTAGCCCACGAAGAGTTCCATATATATGATGATTGAAATATAAATCGGAGTAGAATTATAGTTACAGAAGCTAAAAAGGTAAAAATTTCATAAACAGAAAGGGTAAATACGGTGGCTCATAGGCAGTGTCATATACAAAATGGTTTACCGGGTGGTTAAAAAATGTTAAAAAATATTATGCGAGGTCCATGAGCAGTTGCATATACAAGGTGGTGGAAATATATAATGAGATGGAATTATTATAATGTTTGAGAATTGCGTGCAATTATAGTAAAACAGGGTAGCCCATTAGTGGTTGAATTGTTGTGATATTAAATTAAGAATTACGAATTTGATCACAAATAAACTCCTATGAATTATATCTAAAAAAACTTGACTATCGTTACTTATTTGTAGAAGCGAAATGTAAGACCGACATCTAGGGTTTTAGAGGAAACTATCACACAGAGGTTCCGAACGTGGATCCGTTCCGTGTAATTGCTGTTCTCCCTAAAGTCCTAGGATAGAATGTCACGATAAAATTTTCAGGTTACTTAACCTGTCAGCGATACTGACACAATTGGTCGAATTTCGACCACTGGGCGACAGCTAGTATATAGTTTAAAGAATTAGAACTTTTATACCAATTTGTCCCCATATAAATTTACTATCTTGCTATTTGAAATTTAAATATTAGCAATGATTAATAGTGAAGTTATATATGTGCTAGTTTCCCCGAAAATCCTAGATGTCCATCTTTACATCTCGCGTCTTCAAATTTAAAGATATGTATCAAATACATAAAGTGT
Organism: Octodonta nipae; assembly: GCA_034190945.1. Taxonomy (NCBI): domain Eukaryota; kingdom Metazoa; phylum Arthropoda; class Insecta; order Coleoptera; family Chrysomelidae; genus Octodonta; species Octodonta nipae. Next base: position 216,190,303 of record CM067216.1, read on the forward strand.
TCAAGAGGATAATCAATTGTGGGAAGCGCAACTGATGATGGTTCCCTGAGCAGAAACAGTATATATTATATGTATTGTCTTGCGTACAAAAGAATGATACCTCGAAGAGAGTAATGTAAGATATGTCGAAAATATTTAAAAATGTCAAAGAAATTTACAAATATCAAAAATGTAAAAATGTCAAAACTTTGAAAAACCTCAAAAACAATAATTACATGAGAAATCGCAATGACAATACATGTCACAAAATAAACTGAAATGGAAAACCGCAATATCAAATATAAAAAATTTCAAACAAGTCAAATATTTAGAAACTTTTTGGGAAATAATATACTGTGGTGTTATTTTCCAAAAAGTGCTTAAACCTTGACAAAATTGGGCACAACTAAGTATCCTTCAGGAACCAACACGTCAAATATTACAGGTTCCTGTAGAATAAATGTTCAAAATGTCAAAAAAGTCCAAAATGTCAAATATCTTAAACATGAAATGTCAGAAGTGCCGAAAATGTAAAAAATGTAAAAATTGTAAAAATGTGAAACGTGTAAAAAAGTTGAAAATGTCAAAAATGTCAAAGATTTCAAAATGACAAAAATGTGAATAATGATAAACATGTTAAACATGCCGAACACGTTTAAAAGGTCAGAAAAATCAACAATGTCAAACATGTCGAAAATATTCAAAAATACCAAAAAATTTACAAATATCAAAAATGTAAAAAATGTCAAACATATGAAAAATTACAAAAAAATTTCAAAAATATCAAAAATATTAAAATGTCAAACATGTTAAGCATGTCGAAAATATCAAAAAATGACAAGAATGCCAAAAATGTACAAAATGTCCAAAATTTCAAAATTGTCAAAGAGGTACAAAATGTGAAACATGTTAAACATGTTGAGAATTTCAAAAATATCAAAATGTAAAAAATATTAAAAATGTCAAAAACGTAAAAAATGTTATACACGTTAAACATGTCGAACATGTTAAAAATGTCAAAAAATCATAAAAAATGCCATAAAAGTACAAATTGTCAAGAATGTCAAACATGTCGAAAATATTTAAAAATACCAAAAAATTTACAAATATCAAACATGTAAAAAATGCCAAACATATAAAAAATTAAAAAAAATTCAAAAATGTTAAAAATAACAAAAAGTTCAAAATGTCACACATGTTAAGCATGTCGAAAATATCAAAAATGTCATAAATGCCAAAAAATTCAAAAATGTAAAAAATGTAAAAATGTTATATATACGTTAAACATGTTGAACATGTCAAAAATGTTAAAAAATCATAAAAAATGTCATAAAAGTATAAATTGTCAAGAACGTCAAAAATGTCGAAAATATTCAAAAATACCAAAAAATTTACAAATATCAAAAGGGTAAAAAATGTTAAACATAAAAAATTACAAAAATGCCAAAAATATCAAAAAGTTCAAAATGTCAAACATGTTAAGTATGTCGAAAATATCAAAAATGACCAAAATGCAAAAAATGTACAAAATTGTCAAAGAGGTACAAAATGTGAAACATGTTAAACATGTCAAAAATGTCAAAAATTCATAACAAATGTTATAAAAGTACAATTTGTTAAGAACGTCAAACATGTCGAAAATATTAAAAAATACCAAAAAATTCAAAAATATCAAAATGTCCAAAATGTCAAATTTGTTAAGCATCTCGAAAATATCAAAAATGTCAAAATTGTCAAACAGGTCCAGAATCTAAACATTTTAAACCTGATGAAAATGTCAAAAATGTAAAAAATGCCAAACTTACGAAAAATGTCAAAAAATGTCAACAATGTCAAAAACGTTAGTAAGGAAGAATTAGAAAAACAAGATTAAGAAAGTTAAGAGTAACCATTAAGTTTTATCATCACATTCATTCCTATTTAAATATCTTCCTTTAGTTCCTGCCGGATAATCCGTTTTATGCTTAAATTTTTATTAAATAAGTATTTTTTATTAAATAAGTATTTCTGCTATCCTATATATTAACGGACATAGAGAACTTGTATATGCTACTGTAATTTAATTCACAAAATATTTCCAATTTGCATTACTCACTCTTTCAAAAGTCATAACTTCCCATCATTCGTCGTTAAACAAAACGAAACAAACGAGAATGTTTTAACTCTTCGCTAAATATAATTCACCGAAAACATAAAAGACATTTTATAGCACGTAAACGTAGAAAATACTTTCCACGTTCCAGTCCCGCAATTTAGTGCTCATCACGCAGGAATGGACAGAGGTCGGCTACAACTGCAGAAATTACAACAATGCACACATACATACTTCGTGTTAACTGACTATTGGTATTCCGTTGGTTAAGTTATTTTCTCTCACACTCACCAGCGTTCTCGATATCTTGATCGTAATGCTCTAGAACCGTAATCCATGCCACGGAATCTTCCTTCAAACTATCCAGTTTGTATGGAGCCATTAGTTCGCGTCAATTTTGAAGAACTATTCGTCAAACTATGCGCAACCGAATAGTGATTTCCTTTGAGATAAGTCGAATGGCGTTGTTTCTTGTACATCAAATTGTTTGAGTAATATATCAAAGACTGCATTGTCGTAGATAATAAATGGAATTAGTTATCGTTTCTAGTGTAGCCAAGCATTCTTAATATATTAAGGTTCTTGTGTAGCTCTAGTATTTCTGTTAATATACTCAAAGACAAAGAAATCGCAGCCACCAGGTGATGTTTACATTTAATATTGTTTTGGTAAAACATAGAAGTTATAGTATTTTATTAAGTTTATTAATAATTCGTTTGTCCACCGCGGTTATCTATACACTCTCCAACACGTCTGGGCATTGATTAAATAAGATGACCTATTTCTTCTTGAGGAATACTATCCCAAGCTACCTGTTTTTCATGTCTTAGTACCTCCAACGCCCGTGGAAGGTAAATTTCCGAGCCTTCTACTCATCATATCCCAAACAAATTCTATAAGTGATGCTCAGCAGTCAGAGGTAGCACAAAATGGGGACAATAATGCTGCAGTCCAGAAGGCCTAATACGGCGGTAAACCGTTAAGACACTTACAAGATGGCCTTGTTCTTCTAACCACTCTACAGTCAAGTTTAGAGTTGACGAAAATCGGTCTCTAAAGGAAATAAGTCTTAGAGGTCGATCTTGAAATTCATTTGTGCCCTTTCGATATCCGGTCCATGCTCTCCTCCGATTTTGGGTATTATTAAACCACGCTTGATAATATCTCATAACAGTGGTTGGATATCTGTTCGTGCGGTTAGCGATTTCTCGAAATGAAAACCCTACCTACACTTAGCTGGTGAAACATTCGGCATACACGTACTCTAGGTATTTTAACATTACTAAAAATGGAGGTTGGATCCTACCAAATACTTTGTTTTATGGTAAATTTTTTAAAATGCAATAAACAACTAAAATATTAATTGAAATTTTAATCACTTACTCATTACTATATATAGCATGTATGTTTAACCAAAACAAATTAAATTTAAACTTCTCTTTTTGGGTGTAGCAATTTCTTTGTCAGTGAGTATAGAGGGCTGCCTTTTATATTTCGCGATTGGACAACCCTAGTGTTGTAATCTGACAACTGACAGCTCTGTCGTAAAGTTTTGACATTTTTGAGGTTATACGTACTCACAACGTTTTGACATACGAGCGCTATGTGTTGTTTACAGTAACTTAAAGGATTCATCTCGACCAAAAAATGGAATTAAATCTTGAACATTTTCGTGTGATTATTTTTTAAAACTTTCGACGTGGATTAAGTCAGCAAGAGTGCATGGATGAACTTAATTTAATTTTTGGCGATGAAACTCCAGCAAGGACCACTGTTTGTTTATCGATGTTATGGTGAATTCAATCGAGGTCGTAGTTCACTCCAAGACGAATTTCGTGAAGGTCGTACAAAAACAGTTGTTGTTCCGGAAACCATTGATGGTGTGCGCGAACTGATATTGCAAGATCTTCATGTGATCTATCGTGAGATTGAGTCAACCTTACACATTAGTGTAACAAAAAAAATTGTTCGTCTTGGATCCGACACAATTTGTCAAACGTTCAAAAAAGGCTCGTGTCGATTGGTCGAAAGAAATGCTCAAAAAATACGATCGCGGTGCTTCAAAACACGTTTATGACATAGTGAAAGGTGCTGCATCGTGGATTTACGCGTATGAGCCCGAAAGTAAACAGCAGTCGACTGTATAAGTGTTTCAAGATGAGCCAAATCCAACAAAAGTTGATCGCGCACGAAGCACTTCCAAGCAAATATCGCCTGTTTTTTCGGAAAAACTGGACATGTCGCAACCGTACCAATAGAACAACGCAGAACAGTCAATTCTGAGTGGTACACAACCATTTGTTTGCCAGTTGTCTTCCAAGAAATGAGGAAAACCAACCGCCGAAGACGGATCACTCTTCACCACGACAATGCGAGCTCTCACACATCGGCTCAAACAACTGCATTCTTGACGACTCAAAACATCGATTTGATGAGTCATCCGCCGTTTAGTCCTGACTTGTCACCAAATGACTTCTTTTTATTCCCGTACGTAAAAAACAAACTGAGAGGTCAACATTTTTCGACACCAGAAGAAGCGGTTGCTGCGTTTAGAATGCATGTTTTGGAGATACCTCAATCAGAGTGGAAAAAGTGCTTCGACAATTGGTTCAAACGCATGCAAAAGTGTATAGAATATTTTGAAAAACAATAGAGCGATTTGCGATGATTAATATTTGTTTTTGTTCTCTAATCCCGAAATATAAAAGGCAGCCCTTATACGTTTCGAGTAAAGGTTGAACAGCAGCTGGGATAAATTACAACCTTCCTTTTCATGTGCAGTTTGGTGCTAATAGAGGTTTTCAAAACATATGGTATTTTTTTTAATCTACTAGGTGTAGTGATTTCTTTGTCACTTAAGTTACATTCACAGTTTGTACACTGTGTTTTAAAAAGCTTGTCCCAACGCCCAGCTGGCAAATTGTTGTTCCAAAACAACTTCATTTTAAGTGACGTCAAGTAGGAAAGTAAATTGTTGCAAGTTTCTTGCAAGCCAAGTTTGATACAAGCCTCTAGGAAAGCTAATAGACTGGCAAGTGGATTGAATTATGTTCCATGTACTAACCTTACCTCAAACCCTTGCCCTTTGTCTGGTCACGTTTGTCGAGACTCCTTCAAATTCACTTACTCTCGAAAATTTAAAGCAAGTTACTTGCTCACTTGACTGGCCTCTTTAGTAGCTTCGTGTTAACCGGGCTTTAGTGTTAAACATTTTTGGCTTCATTGTAAACCAGGCTTTAATGTTAAACATTTTTTCTAATCAGGCAGTTTTGGAGAAAATATTTTGAATAGAAGTATTCATCTGTCGGCTCTCCCTTCAACCTCTTACCTCAGAAAAAAATGAAATGAAAAGGGGTTGCGTGTGATACCGCATTTAAAAGGCTTTTCCATTCTCTATTCAGCAATATAGGACTTTTGGTCGTGAATAGTAAGGTAAATAATTATTTTATTTTATAAAAACAAATAGCCCCCTAGTCACTATTTAGTCTATTATGTATCTTTTTGCCAAAAAAGGAAATTTCAACCTTTTTATGGCATTTTAGATGTATTCATGATTATCTGTTTTTTCACATTAAAGGAACTAAATGATCATAAACCTGATTGTGGATTAGATTTTTGTTACGAGCAGATGCCAAGGAAATCTGATATTCTTTTCTTCGATGAGGCAAAGTTTACTACATGAAACAATCAACAAGCAAAATTGTCGGTATTGGAGTACGCAATATCCTCAATAGATGAGGGAAGATCACACTCAGTATCCTATTAAAGTGCGTGTTTGGGCTGGTATAATAAATAAGATAATAATTGCATTTTGTTGAGGGGCATTAACTGTTTACTACTTTAAATTTTATTTCTTTCTGTGGCATCATTACATATTGAAAATTGATTTTTTTTATTGCCAACTTCCAAATAACAAAAAGTCCAGTAATACTGACAGGAAATTGAAAAACCTTTTACACACGGTATTACACGCTAGTCCTTTTCATTTAGTTACCTTAAGGGGAGTTAGTAGTAGGATTGCGATCTTTTTTTCAAGAAAATAAACTATATTTACAATTTATGCTAAAAAATAAAGTACAACATCTGAAAAAAGTATCCAAGGGGGGCTCCATGGGGCGATTGCCTCAAAGTCAGTAAATTTAATATTAAAACGAGGTAATCTTAACTCCAAGAGCCTAGAAGAATGTCACTTCTGTGTATTTTAACCACATAACGACAATTTCGAATGTAATAGTCCAAGAAACGTGGGTTTTAAAGTATATTTTGGAAAATTTAGTACAGGATCCCCTCCCCTGAAGCTTAAATTCCGCCCCCTCCCCCCCGAAGCACCTTTCTGGATCCGCCCCTGCACATAGATAGGTATATAAATTATTACCTCTTAAAATGTTGCCACTTATGATCAGTACTTAATCAAAAAAATCTTTAGAATGAACTTGTGTCTTTAAATGAAGTAATTTCATCATATAGAACATGAATATTATTATGTTTTAGTAGTTTCATAGTTTGACTGAAATCAAACCACTTTGTTCAACAAAAATATGAAATTTCTGTAACTTTTCTGACTTAACTTCAGGTGACGACATCTCAGTTTCTTTAATCATTTTCTACTTTCATTACCAATGAATAAATAACTAATTATTTCTTAAGATCGTACATAAAATATTGTTTACATATAAAATTTTTATATTATTCCCCTCTAAGATTTTTACAGTTTTATTAAAAATATTAAAAATGTAACTACCAGAATCTAAGTAAACATATATCATGTAATGATTAGCATTGCTCTTCAGCAACGAATTTTATAAAAATATTGGGCAGTCTGCTTCTATTAATAATTGCTTATGGCTTTCCAATTTAGCAATATTCTATCTATGCAAGGTAGGAAACAGTCGTCAGCCATCTAGTTCCTAAATGAGCTCATGAAAATCTTATTGTATGATTTTTTTTTAATTTCTTTAAGCCGACTGAGAAAAGTGCGCATAGATTAACATTTTTGTTAGGAAAAAAGATTTAAGGTCTTTAAAAACTCAAAACAGGTAAATAAAGTATTTTCACGTACTTTATTGCCTTGATAAAGTATAAAATACGTTTTGCCGAAATAAAGTACAATACTTTATTATAAAGTACAGGTGCCAACCCTAGTTAGTAGCCCTAGGGGGTTAAAGGGTAAATAATTTTATTCATGTATAAAATTTGACATGTTTTAGATTTTTTTATATTCATAATTATCAAAAAAAAGAAAATTATTTTTTCAACATTTAAGCCTGTATTTTCTTCATATTTCATCTAAACTACGTTCCCATATATTGAAACTTAGTTTACATCTCAATAATGACAACAACTATCTTTCTTTGTTTTTTTTTTTAATTAAACGACGACCAACCGCAATATTGGCAGACTTTAATACTTGTAATAAAATGCGAAAAACCTGCTCGTAAAATTCAAGTCCGGTGGACTTTGCAATTACTCATGAAAATTAAAAACACATTTTTCATACGAACAACGGTTTTACTATTAATGCTCTGAATGAGAATATTTTTCTTCATTACATATTAAAATACAAAAAAAATATATTACTTTTAAATGTAAGCTCTGTTTTCTCTAATTTAATTACTTTTTTGATTACACTCCTGTAGCATTATTTTCAAAAAATAACCAAATAAACTGTAATATCAAAAAGTACTTAATTTCCCTCACAAAATTATGTATGAACCAAATATGTTTTCAGTTTGGAGGTTGCTTTTATGAGCAGAAGGAAGGATCGGCAATGGGAAACCCCTTGTCGCCATTTCTTGCCAACTTGTTCATGCGCAGGTTCGAAGATAAAGCAAAAAATGACTCCCAGTATTTTCCTAGGGTATGCATACGGTACGTGGATGACACATTTGCTATATTTAATACTAATGAGTTCAATGTTAATGATTTTGTAATGTATCTTAACAATAGGTTTGCTTCTATCAAATTTACATATGAACAGGAACAAAAGGGTACTCTACCATTTTTAGATATATTAGTTTTAAGAAATGATAGTGATAAGTTAGAGTTTGATGTATATAGGAAGGATACTAGCACATATAGATATTTACCTAATACGCCTTTTCACTGTCAACAACATAAAATGAGGTTTGAACATGAAAAGAAAACTATTAGAGAAATAGCTGCATGTAATGGTTATCAGATATTATAGATAAATTAATTAGGAAAAAACGGCTTCGGTTACGAATGAAAGAAGTGTCAACTTTTCGAAATGAGTCACAAGAACAAAAGTTTGCCTCGGTTCCGTACAGTCGTTATACTAGGGGCTTTAAGAAAGTTTTTAAAGAACTTGGTATGAAGGCGGTGTATAGAACAACTACCACACTACAGAAATTGTTGGGCAATCCTAAAGATAAACGAGAAGTCCGGTATTTATGAAATCAAATGTAATGATTGTGATTGAAAGTATTATGGACAGACACGCAGATCTATCAGTACCCGTTTCAAAGAGCATATTGGCCATTTGAAATACGGAAGAGTGTTGCACACTAGATTTATCATGTTTTAGAACACAACCACTCTGTAGATTTATCTTCTTTAAAATTAGTTAAACAAGTAAATAATTATAGGTAACTGGACTCTTACGAATGCATAATGATTTATAAAAATAATAAACTAATAAATTCAGATAAGGGTCCTATTCCATACAGTTCATTGTGTTGTTTACTTTCTAAGAATCCATAAAATAAGTGTTTTACTTAATAATGTAGCGTAAAAGTAGGTAGATAATTAAGGATTATCCTAATTTACATAATTGCGTTATATAAAATCTGCCTTATCTTTGAAATCTGTTTTTTAGAATTCAGGTACTTAGGATTTACCCTCTGTACTAATTACTTAAGTAATAGTTAAGTGGTAATTATAAATTAGAGAAAATTGTAATTTTGATTTAGTTTGGTTTACTCCTTGAAGATGACAACAATGCAAAACTGTGTTTTTACATTTATGAAACCTTTATTATAAAAAAATTATATGTAAAATTTCCTGTTATACATAAAATTTGTTTACCAGACTTCATTAATAAACTAAACAAATTAAATAACTTACTGTATACTTTAAGTTGTTCAAGAGATGGAGTTGTGTTATTTTTCTGTGCTTGTGCACTTTTTCCATTCCTTGCTGTGATCATTAACCTTTGCCTTTTGATTGGTGGGACCAGCCTCGTTGGCGCAACTGGAAATACTGTTGAGGCATAATAGCTGCAACAAAAAAGAAAATGTTAATTGGTATTTGGAAGCTTTCATGTCTTGTTATTTTATTAATAAATATTTTTATATATATTTTATATTATTAATGATCTTAAGAAAAACTTTGGAAATAATTTTTGAGTATTTCCCAACGTTGTTCAAGCGTATATCCAACCATTTTCGTTCACAGGAGACTTCAAACTAATTTTCTGTCAAAACAGATCTGATAGTGTTGAAACTGACCGCTAGTTCAAAAAAAAAGTTAGATGGCCCACCCTTTATTAGTATAACATAATTATTTCAACAACAATAAATTGTAGGATTGCAATAAGATTTTATAGGAAATTATCATTAAGGCTAGTGTTAAGACTATCAGATCTGCGAACAGGTAACTTCTGCAGGGTTTATTGTATTATCCCTAATGTATAAGTATTGTAAATATTCTGTGAAATTTTTAAAAATAAAAAAACTATCTCGTCGGTAAAGTATCTTAAACCCATTTTGGCTGGATTTTCATTTATGCTGACGTAATTTGAAAAGAGTGTCGACAAAAAGTGTATAAACGTTCAAACTTTAATGAATTTTGTTTTCGAAGGGGCCACAGACGTTATTATAATTCAACTTCTGTTTATTTTCGTGATCGCAATTCCTCATTTTCGCAATAACACATACTTGTAAGCATTAATGCCGTTTAGTCATTTGAAAACTGCTCGTTTTATGAACATTATAAAATGTCATTGTGCCTCTCATTTAAATCCATAACAGTCGTCAGTCGTTGCTGCCATATCCATCAATTCCCACATGAAATTATATTCCCGAAAGTAATTTTTCACATATCTCGCAGTTTTCCTCTCAACCATCATCATTAATTCATATCCATCACATGTACGATGTATTCTAAAATTATTTCGGGCAGCGTTACACAAATATCCATCAATTACAACGCATTGGCGATGACAACTCGATAAAAGGGATAAAACCGTTTTTACAACTTGTTTGGATATATTAACAAGTCTGTTGCGTTATAATCGGGTGGATAACTACCGCGCTGTCATAGGCTGACAATATAGCTACAACGCAAAAAGAAGGTCGATGGGGTGACAAATGATAATAGTAATAGATTTCAAAGTTAGTAATAAAACAAAGTGATTTGTAAGGTTATCCACGGTCTAGAGTGTTTTAGGTTAATTATAAAAAATGTTTATTTTTAGAGACCCACACCAAATTTTGTAATATAGAGGGTGGGTTTTTTTTTTGATGATTAGTATGGGGATCTCGGAAACTAGCGGAGATAGAGCAATGGTTAAATTGAGAAAGATTTGCAGTTTTACTGGCCTAATTTAATGTCAATTTCGGATTTTTGTAAAAAGTCATGGCTTACTAGATATTTTGAAAAAACGAATTTCTGTCGATTTAGTCAAATCGCTCTAGCTCCTTTGTTTTTGATTTTATAAAAAGAGTGTAAATATCAAAATTGAAGGGAATTGTATCCCGAATATGATTGTCATGTCCTCGTTTGCGGGCCAGCTCTCGTTTTCGAGATATGAGGCAAACTTATCTTTTTTTGAGTGGAAACCATAGTTGGCTATGACCTCAAAAAATTGGACATTATAGAGCTTTTCAACGATATAATACTCGATATAGTTATTCATAAAAATAACAGAGTTATGGATGCTTTTTTCTCTTATTTTCACTTTTAACGTAGCTAGCCATGAAATAGATTGATTTATTAATAACTATTCCAAAAAACGATTTTTTTGTTAGGTATATCAGATATAACGAAAAAACTAAATAAGTAGGTACTTACTAAAAACTTAAGAAATTAAAGTACATAATAATGATTACAATTTATGTTCGAAAAGTCCACCATTGTTATTTAGACAAAAATTGCATCTTTTTAAGATTGACATTTCCGCTTTCCTCACAGACCGCCTATCAATTTCTTCAATTGCTTGTAATACCGCCTTCCTTAGGTCACCAACTATCTCATACTTTCTTTTGTATACTTTGTTGTTTAGCACACCCCATAACTAGAAGTCCATAACCGCCAAATCAGGAGACCGGGGTGGCCATTCGAGTGGGCCATTTCTTCCTATTATATTTGGATAGATATTATCTAAGTGTTGTCTTACTAATAACGAGTTATGAGCAGGTGCTCCATCATGTTGGAACCACTCAATTTCTAAACGAGTTCTCAAACTCAAATTATGCAACATGTCTTGAAAAGTGTATTTGCAAGAAATGCAAGTAGGGCTCCCCAGTAAGTGATTCATCATAGATTAAAGGTCCCATAATAGGAGACCCTATGATACCACACCAAACATTAAAACCAAATTTTATCTGGGGTCGTCTTTGTTCTACATGGAGAGTGTTTTCTTTAGCCCAGATATGAATATTGTGTCTATTGAACATACCGCAGTTAGTAAATCTAGATTCATCTGACCATAACACCTTTAATGGAAACTGTGGATGGTCAAGGCATATGTCTCTAAACCATGTACAAAACAAAATACGTCGATGTTCATCACCAGCATGCAAAGTTTGAGAAACGGAAAGTTTGTACGGGTGGAACTTGTGCGCTTAATTTGATTACGTTCCTTTGGTGGTATAGTAAAAGATCAATATCTGCGTAAACTATCGTAAAGCCTCTTAAATGTACATAGAGCAGGTTGACGACGATTAAAATATCTATGAAAGTATTCCTCAGCTGCACGAACTGAATTTTTATGGCATATGATATAACATTCCACCATATTCAGTTTTTCTTCGTTAGAATATTCCATTTTGTCACGAAAACTTGTCAACATCGACTGTCAGTTCAGCACTACTAATGAAATTACTCTCAAATGAGGAAACGTCAAAGTGAAAACAATCTGTTTCATGATTACCGACGTTAAAAGTGAAAATAAGAGAGAAAAGCATCCATAACTCCGTTTTTTTTATCAATAACTATATCGATTATTATATCGTTGAAAAGCTCAGAAAATGTCCGATTTTTTGAGGTCATGGTCAACTATGGTTTCCATTCAAAAAAAGATAAGTTTGTGTCATATCTCGAAAACGAGAACATTACAATCATATTCGGGATACAATTCCCTTCAATTTTGATATTTACACCTTTTCTATAAAATCAAAAACAAAGGAGCTAGTGACATTTGACTAAATCGACAGAATTTCGTTTTTTTTTCCAAAATATCTAGTAAGCCATGACTTTTTAAAAAAATCCGAAAGTGTCATTAAATTGGGCCAGTAAAACTGCAAATCTTTCCCAATTTAACCATTGCTCTGTCTCCGCTAGTTTCCGAGATCCCCATACTGATTATCAAAAAAAAACTCACCTTGATATCTGATTACTGACTGAGAGGATCTAATTTGGACACTCTTTTATTTTTGATCAAGAAACAAAGTTTTCTGCTCAATCTGGTCTTTTTGTACGCGATAAACTCAAAAACGAATTTTCATACGGTTTGCACTAATGTGGAGTTATTCAGGAGAAAGGTTTATGTGTATAAATTGGTTGAGAGATATTGATTGTTGAATTTGTCGTAAAAGTTCTTTAGAGTTGTACAAAATAATTTATGATGGAACTATTCCTATCTAGAATTTGTTCGCTTAAAACGGCAAATATCAACAAAAAGCAATTTTCTTAGTGTTGGTATCGGGGTCCTCGTCAATTATATTAAGTACAGCTTCTCTTAATTCTAGTGTTCTAATATCCCGATGGCGACCACAGTCTTTTTTATCTAGGTTTGAAGGTACCTGTTTCATTTAGTCGTTGATGAAGCCGCCTAAACAAAGTGTTCCGAGGGGCTACATGTTGAGAATTCTTTGCAGTATATCTTCTCGACGCTTCTAAGAAATTACCATTAGGGACACCGTAGGCGAAATGCAGGTAAGCAATTTCTGCGTTTGAATAAACCGCCATGTTGGTGAAAATATGCGAGCGGTCATGCACAACTATCACTGTGTGTCAGTAAAAATTAACGAGAGTAAATCAACAACAATTAAGTGACAGTTGTCAATAAGAGAAATTAATATGAGCCGCAAACTAGAAAAATCAATAACAGAAGGATTGTTTGTTTTTACGATATACATGAAATTGATCTTTTTTTAAACAAAAAAGATGGCAGATACCAAAAAAAAGAGATTGCAAATTCATTAAATATTTAATTACAATTTTGTCAATTGCTAGGTGCCTACTGAAAGAAAGTTGTACGGGCAGAAAGAATATGTGACTCCAGAAAAAGTAGGTACCACTCTTTAGATTTTCATGACCGTATCTGTGATCTGTTATTATGAAGACTGTATAGAATCATTAATGATCCAAAATTGAACTAAATAATAATAATCATTTTAATAATAATAATCATTTTATTGACATAACAAAAAAAAAACAATTTAAAATAACATTAAATATGCAACTCATGTATAAGATTTATGGCAAAAAGTTGTTGGGAGACAATTTAAAAAAGATACAAAGCCCAACAACTTATACACAATACACCTTTTTCAATTCCCAACTGGAAGTGATTTGTCTGATAAAGTGTTTAAAGGAAATCAAACTCATTAACTCAACTTAGCGTAGTATGATTATGAAAAATAGATCACCTGTTCACATTCAAAAGTAGTTTCTTGAACTCCTTCCTAAACGCTGCCACTGACAGTGCCTTAAGGTCATTAGGAACTTGGTTGTAGAGGTGATAGATATTGTACGTAAAGGAACGTTCATAAAAAGTAGTTCGGTGTGGCGGGGGAGAGATGTACCCTCTGAATCTAAGGTTCAGCGTATGAATATCCGTTCTATACTTAATTTTTTTAGTTAAATTTATGGGACGATTGGTTACTAGTATGCTGTGAAATAAAGTGGCCGAGTGCAACTTCCTTCGATCTTCCATTGACAGCCAGTTGGCTTCTTTTAGCTTGATAGATATTGCGTCTCTACGGCGTATACCATAAATAAATCTTACGACGAAAATAAGCACGATTTCTGAACTCGCTGAATTCTTTATCAATAAAAGGGCTCATTATGACGAAAACAAATATATTTTTTTCATATTTTTAACATAAATTAATTAAAAGTTTTAACAAAAATAAAAAAAAAATTACCCATTCCCCCTTATCTCCGAAACCATCCACATTTACTCTATACAAGAAGAATATACCACATCTGCGAAGTTGACCTAATGAAAAAATACGAGAGTACGGAAAATAAAAATATTTTTTTAACGTGTCAGAGAAGGGGCTTTGAGAAATACAAATATAGTTACAAGATTTTAAAGTGCTTTATTTCCGAAACGAAAATTTAGGGGTAGGGGCTCACTTGAAATTTATAAGAAAAATCTATGAATTTTGGGACAAATATAATTAAATTTAAAAATCAATTTTCAAACGAATTTGCATAAGCACATCGCTGAAACATGTATTTTTAAATAATTTGAATAACATTTATTTATTTAAAACTTGACCTATTGCGGTTTAAATCTCATTGAAGTAAATACAGTCTTGAAAGTGTACGGAACCTAAATGCGAGTCCAACTCGCACTGCAAATTATTTTAGAATTTGGGAGTTGGTTATAGTATGCTGTGAATAAAGGGTCGATGCAACTTCTGTCTTCATTGACCAGTTGGCTTCTTTTATTGTGAGTATTGCGTCTCTACGGCGTATACTAAATAAATCTTAAGACGATCTGAACTCTGAATTATTTGTTTGTCTTCGGAGAATTACCAGATTCATTATGAGAGAGTACCAGAGAATTTGTTAAAACATATTGTGAGAAACGTTTAGATTGTGTCTTGAGGGTATAATTTTTTCCAAAACGCTGTATCATTTATTTCTGTGCGGTTTAAATCCATTGATGAAAGTTAAACCTAAATTTCTGCAAGAATTTAGTATAGCATTTCTGTAATTTTTAAGTTCTTTCCAAAAATCATCACCGCCTTTCGGAGAATTTGACAAGTTGATTCAAGTCTTCATTTATTCTGGTCTGAACAAAGTGAAACTTCTCTGGGAGAAAGGACATGTAGAGTTCAGTACCATCAGCGTATAAATGCACTTTGCAGTGTTTAATTGAAGTAGCAATTTTATTCGTATAAATTCCAAATAACAGCGGCCCAAGTATGGAGCCTTGTGGAACACCATGACTTTGCCGCAATGCAAGTAGAGACATCCTTATTTATTTCTACAAACTGCGATCTATTGTGTAAGTAACTACTCAGTAGCTCAATTGCATTTTTGTCCAAACCTATATAACGGAATATTGAGAGAAGTAGTATAGTCTAACAGTATAAGAGCGGTGGACTTCACATTGTCAACTGCCTCTATGATATCGTCTGTAATGCATAGCAGCGCTGTCGAACAACTAAATCCTGGTTTAAAACCTGACTGATGTGATGATAAAATGTTGTTTTCATTGAGATACTCCCTTAGTTGAGAGTTCATAATTTTCTCTAATACTTTAGATAAGACAGGGAGAATATACATGTATTAACTATATTGGTTATAAACGGAAGAATTCGGTAACAGCAGAGCAGCAACATATCTAGATTTATTAGATCACATCCCGTAGCTCGCGATTTAGTGTCGAATATTGAATCTTTCACTACACTTTCCGATACTGTATGAAAGTTAAATTTTTTTGTTATACAGTCTTTTAAATTCCTGTTATAAAAATCTAATAAGTCCTGATCTACCTCAAGGCTATTCCCAATATTCAAAAAATTATCATTAAACGCTTCTGGGTTATTGGGATATTAGTACGACTACCTTTGGAATGTATGTTTAACATATTAAGTTTGCGCCATAAGGTACTTGAGCTGTTAGAATAGCCACCAAAGGTATTGGTCATGTATTGTTTCTTTTCCTGACGTATTGCTATATTTGTTTGATTTTTTATTTGTTTGTAAGATTCCCAAGATGCATCTGTCCGGATTGTTTTATATTTTTTATATGACCTATCCTTGAGCCGTAGCATGTTTTTTATAGTAAATGTGAGCCAAGGTGGGTTTAGTCGTTTAGCTTTGTATTCTACTTTAGTAGTTATTCATTTACACCCTGTATAAATAGATAAGGTTTACTAGAGGGAAGACTTTCAGTAGAAGTCACGTTAATTCAATACTTGGCTCTGAGTTCAACAAAAGAGGGCACTTGTGACTGTTTCAACAAATTGACATCTACTGAGTAGGCCAAAGGAATGGAAAATGGAAAACTTACCACACTCTCAGAGATCATGCTGAACACATTCTACCCGAGACAAGGAGAAAATTGAAGCCACATCACAGCAAACCACCACATCTTTATGGACTACCCAAGATACACAAGGCTAGGGTACCTCTCAGACCGATTACAAGTTCGCGCAACTCATTAACAGCAGAACTATCGAAATTCCTTCTACCAATCATCCAACCTTTGGAGGGCAAAACATCATCGCACGTCAAGGACTCAAAGCATTTTGTCGAAATCATCGGATCCATGGAACTTGGGCCAGAACATCGCTTAGTAAGTTTCGACGTTGAAAACCTTTTCACGAACGTACCACTAGACGAATCTCTCAACATAGTGAGAAAGAAACTTACTGAAGACGAAACCCTGATGGAGAGGACGGAGCTAACAATAGACTCAATCATGCACTTACTTGAATGTTGCCTCAAGAACTGCTACTTTCAGGAAAAGGACCGGTTCTTCATGCAAGAAGATGGATTGCCAATGGGTTCCCCCTTATCACCAACCATTGCCAACATCTCCATGGAATGGTTCGAAGAACATGCACTCAGAAGGCACGAGAAGCAGCCTAAGCTATGGTTGAGGTATGTCGATGACACCTTTATTATTTGGCAATACGGAGAGACAGAGCTACAGGCATTCCTGTAGTACCTGAACCAATCCCAAGCATCCATTAGATTCACCATGGAGATGAAAGAGAGTGGGTGCCTACCCTTCCTTGATGTAAAGTGTCAAAGGACTAGGACGGGAATCCAAACAACAGTCTACAGGAAGGCTACGCATACAGGATTATACCTTCACTACAATTCCAACCATCAGCAACGAAAATTGGCATCATCAAAACACTAATCCATAGAGCCAAAAATATCTGCAGCACACCAGAAGCCCTCAAAGAAGAACAAGTGAAACAAACGATTATTACCAAGGCGTTTGAAGAGCTGGACAAACCACCTAGGCAGGAAGAGGACACCACGGTAGCAACTCTACTATTACCGTATACTAAAGGCTTGTCGGAAAAACTTGAGGAACATGATAACAAGAACGAGGCCCGACGCACCAGCAATACCAAATAACTGTATATACAGCATTCAGTGTGAATGTGGCAATCCTTACATTGGAGAGACAAAGCGACCGCTGGACACCAGGATTAAGGAACACCGCACAGCTGCTCAAAGGGCGGAGGTAACGATGTCTGGGCTAGCTAATCACGCATGTACCGAACACCATAATATCAACTGGGACTAGGCCAGAGCAATTCACAAGGAAGAGCACTGGTACAAAAGAAAATTCATAGAGACAGCATATATAATCTCGAACGAAAATATAATTAGCGAGCCCAGCGTCTAAATTAAAAATATTTGCCGACTCTCGGCCTCTACAGCTACGCCTCACCGGCAATCAACCGCCAGCTACGACGACGCTGATTGCCTATCATTCACCTGATGACGATAGCAGATACACAGCTATTGAAACGTTGTGAGATCAACAATTTCAAGACTTTGGAAGTCCAGGGAAAGTTTTAGGAAAGATAATGTTTATATTGAACCTTGAATAAACATTGTTTACACTTTGATCGACCCTCGTATAGACAAGAAGATTTTACGTCAGAAAATTTAAGGCAGATTTCACAATTTACAATTAATTAAAAACTTGTTCTCGAACTTGAAAAACTGTCTCGTTGGTAGTTACCAGTTGAATTGCTCATCAAAATAAAGTTCCTGCTCATAAAGACATCTGGTAGCGTCATTTCGAATTTTAATGAATTCATAAGATTCTCGCAGAAGTAATGTAACTCATAAACATCAAATGGCGTTATGAAATAAAAATAAATTCAGGTTGACATAGTTAAGATTATTTCGTATATTCTCGTTAGATGAGAACACTTTATGAACTATATCGGAGGAATTATTCTTTATGAGTATTGCTAAGTTCCTTATTTTTATTATTACGATTAATTAAAATTATATAACACGGTCATATAAATGTAGTTACATACCATGCAGGCTGAGTGTGAACAGAAGCTTACTGAGCAATAATAGTCGCGTCAACGAAGTCCTCAAGAAAAGCTTGGATTTAAATGATTTTTCTTATTTTGTTTTTTTGTTAAATCAGAAAATTTTTATATTGGTCAAAATAAAAATCCTTTTCATACTTGTATTACGTTATAGCGATTTTTCAAATAAAGGATAACTAAATTTCAGAGAATTAATTATTATTGTCTAATTTTTTGGGAGGAAAATGTAAACAGGGTGGCACAAAAATATGGAAACCTCTAAATTTCTCTCAAAAGTCTTTTTTTTTGGAAAAATGTTAAACACAAGTGCATCAGGATTATCTCCAAATTATTCAATAGTTGTTTTCTGAGTGATATTTGACCTGGCATACCTTCGTTCAATGTCAGTAAGTGCACTACTCAGCTGAATGGGAAAAACACTTTACACAGTTGATTTTATGATTTTTAACCGACTTCCAAATTGCGCGTGTATATTTCCTGAAACGTTTCGGGGTCTGTGGTCAGACCTCGTTTTGTCATTATATGGTTAAGAGTAACTTGGATAAAAAAGGCACAATTCTAAGATGTAAATTAAAATATTTGTGAATGAACAATATGGAAATCGATAATATCCCTAACATATTGGTCGATTTCTGACGTAACTCCTTAGAGTGTAATTTTTTTTGCAATCTATACAGGAAGTACTAGGTGATCTCACAGCGACGTGCAACTTCAGTTTTGCAAACATCATCCGACAATCATAAAGTTCCTTTCAAATTGGAATAACGAATTTGCTCAAAGGGAGATCTTTAATTCAACGAATAGTTTATGTGGCGCTCCTAGGAAGTGCGACTTTGAAAATTTTCTCAAGCATAAGATAGTAAAGCATAGTCTTTTGGACCCTTAAAAATGAGACCAAAGAACTTTGTTGATTCAGTGATCCCCGCAAATACCTATTTAAATAAAAATTTTCATATGGGAAAACGGTGCTAGGTTGTCAGGCCTAAAGAAAATTATGAACACATGTCAAGTCAATCTAAACGATATTGGGGCTTGGATTCAAAATCAAGGACCTGACCATTATATGCATGATTGAAATATAAGTTAGGCCTTAGCTGTATCATCGGCAACCATTAGGGTAACGACTGAAAGTTCTACGGAGGTAGTAGCTATACAATCGTTTTCATTGGACGTAACAAAATATAAAGGTTGAAATAGTTGCAGACTCTTTTAGTCTTCTTTGTGTAATATAATAGCACATGAATTAAAAGGTGGAAAGGAATGTTAAAGGGCGATGTAAAAATTTTATGACCAAGGTCAGGCTGAAGCATGTTTGACTCCGTAAATTTGGGATGGATTTACTCCGTCCTAAATTGTCGTTTTTTTGTCCATGGGCAGTAATTCAGGATGGTGTACATAGGCTGGAGTCGAGTTGTCATTCGAACATTCAGGCGTGGTCCATAGAGGTAAATTCTTCAACGCGTATAGAATTTATTATAAACATTCACCTGTCAAGGGATTTTAAATAAATGTATCAAAAGTTGAGGCTTTATGTCTGTTTAAAGGTATACAGCAATTAAAACAACCTGAGTCAAAAAAACTAAAAAGTGGTGAAAATAAAACATTTTATTTCCCTTAAACTAAAAGTAAAAATCAAAATACAACTCTAGACATAAATAACACATTCAATAGTGGTACCTACCCAGAATTTGAAACCTTAAAAGGTAATCATTCGTGACCTACCAATCTAGGAAGTCGTGCCAGCAACAATCAAGTTTGATTAGATAGTAATGAAGGATTTTAGATTTGCTTGCTACCATTCAACTGATTGATTGGTAGGTAATTAATTTGTAAAAAGAGCACCTTTACATTTTTACGTAGGTACCTTTAAATGTGTTATGCTAGAGTTTTTCTTTTTACGGTAACGATTCAATAGTGACGTTGGTTTGTCCTTGAATTTGACCTGACCTTAACCTTGAAGGTCATTTCAAGATCAAATACATTTCTTGAAAAGGAACTTGCATTTTACTTCTAACTCTTAATATTTTTTTGGGAATTTGGTAAAAGATAGATGTTATATTAAGGAGTAAATGATTAAAATTTGAGTTTAAATATTTTTATTAAGCCTGTTAGTATGTGTTTGTCCAACGGCTACATCACTCCCCAACACGCCATTGATTCAATAGGTAGTCTATTCTTTACTCTCTTGGGTGTCATTCCTTTGTACGCAAGACAATATCCCATATTATACTAAATATAATATATATTGTTTCTGGTCGGGAACTTCATAGTTGTGCTTCCTACAATTGAATTCCTCTCGAACACTTCTTTATGCATTTGATGTATTTCGTTAAATTTGAAGACGCGAGCTAGAGTAAGACCGAATCTAGATTTTCAAGAAAAGTATAGTGAAGGAGCCGTTCCGTGGCTGTTCTCCCTTAAAGGAGCTCTATACATAGAGGTTTCCTGTCCAGAAAAGCATACTAGTCGTATGATGAATTTTTTCAAAACTTTACGTTTTATAGTTTCGGTGATTTGACAAGGGGGGAAATAAATCATTTGTATTTTTCGGTAAGATTTTTTAACTTTTTTTTAAATATGTAAAAAAATATATTTGTGTTCCTCAGAATGGGACCTTTCATTTTAAATGTTTACAATATGTGTTTAAGGAGTTTTTTTATATTTATTGATTTATATTGGACCAGTAGCCAAAATTAATATACGACGCTGTTTACACGGTAGTTGGTCTCGTATCCACTTCCGCCCAGCTATTTAGGAGAAAATTGCACGTCTATAGGACTAGTGGCAGAAATCCTGAGTGAATTATAAGAATATTCCGTAATTTAATGACTGAGACCCTAAAAACGGGAGATAAACTCACTTTTATTATTTGTCAAAAAGCAGCAATTAATCTATTAAGTTCAGTGCATTTAAGTAGTATAACAATTCCAAGAGTACAAAAAATAATATGTTGATACTTAGATGTTAAAACAATGTACAAAAATTTTTTGAAAATTAAAATTGCCTTCCTACTATAAAATCGACTTTATAGCAGAAGCAAGTAATTTACTTACGTCAGTTATTCTGTTTCTGTTACTTTTTAGCATATTCTCGATTTTTTATGTTTTTCTGGGCAATTACATCGATGTTATCCTAAAGTCTGTAAGTTAGTTTATATTTATTCAAAATAAATTTATTTATGACATTTAATTGTCAATCGAGTTATTCTGCCACTGACGACGCAATGCCATTCCTCTATAGATAAATATACATGCACAAATGCATTCATCCACCCAAAGTTTTGTGGTCAATTTAATTGTTTCACCTTTAAAAATTTCAACTCATGTTTGAATTAGAAAAAAACTAAAAAGGTGATTCAGTCCATTCATTAGGATGTATAATTTTATGTTTTATAAAACGCAAATAACAGTGTATGATGCCTTTTTTCTGAAAATTGTATTAAAAATGAAATAAATATTATTATTAAAAAAATATATTATCACATTTAAAATACGACAAGCCAAATCGAAAGAACTCTTAAATATAACGCACCAATACTGGATTTTTTATTTACTTTCAGTTCAAATAGTGTACAAGATGCATATTTTTCAAAATAATAAAGTTTCGTTGTACGATGTAAATTCATTTACACTAGACGTTATTGTCGATAACACAAAACTTCCCAAACTTTTAGTAATTTAAGTAGATTTTCCATACAGATCATTCTTTCTCACTCAATTTCACTTTATTTTACTGCCGAATGAGATTACTTTCGTAATTATTCGCGTGAAATAACCTGGAACATTTAACGTAAGACTATTTCTGTTTACAGCTTCTACAGACTTTAATGGTCCGTTTATAATGAACTGAATTTTTCATTTTACGATACCATGTCATTAAATTGTTTCGAGAATGGTAAAAGTGTGCGATACGGTTCTGATGGAATCCGTTCTGAAGAATACAACGTCTCTAAAGATTTTTTGTTGTCAACACTGCGATGTATGGTATAATTACTGTGGAAAACTCCCGTGAATAATGTGAGTTTCGAACAAAAAAGTATTTCTGTTGTTTCCTTGTTTTCGGTGAAACTTTTGTCCTTCGTTTTTTATAATGAGGCTGAGGTAAAACCAATTAAGTTATATTAAAATTTAAGTTTTTGGAGATGACGAAATCTGTCACCGCGGAATAAAATTGAAATCCATAGGTCTTAAAGAATCTGAACCGTTTTAGGAATAAATAGCTAATGTTTAGACATAATATCTAAAATTTATATAAACTATAATATTAATTTTTTTATCGCGAAATGAATTCCGACATCTAGGAGTTTCAGGAAAATCTAGCTCACAGAGACTCCAAATCGGGAATCGTACCGTGTGTAACGCCGTTTCCCTGTGATTCCTAGGATAAATATCACTGGAAAAATTCGTAGGTTTACTAAAACCTGTTAAAATTACGATACTAACTTTTCGAGATTTTTCAATCCATTGAACGCGAAGACAATATTGTAACGAAATTTCCTTATGCCGGCCCTGGTTTCGATGCTGGTTTTAAAAGGAAGCAGCCAACGATCGCAAGGCAGTTAGTACAGCGAAGAGCTTATATGTAGAATTGTTACTGTGATTTGAATCAGCTGTATAACACGACAAACAATATTACAATTTGTCACCTCCACAAAATACAACATCATCCATGGAGTATGAGACTGACAAAACACACGACAATTGACGTTACACACTGTCACCCACAAAATACAATGTCATCCATGGAACATGAAACTCACAAAACACACGACAGTCGACGTTAGAACCTGTCACCCCAAATCATATAACGCCAACCATGAATGCGAAACTGACAACCAGAACGGACACCACGAACCACCTGCCAACATACACCACTGTATATGTTACATATACACTCTATCCCCCATAACCTCTCAAATCACACTAGTTACACACAACAAGAAATTTGCAGCACACAACACATGATATTTACAGTTAAGACACGATTATCACTAAAAATCAAATACCCAACAACCTCTAGACAATTTGTTCAATATGTCTCATTAGCCTACAAGGCTAAATCCTTGCCTTTGAATCAACAATGCCGGGCTCTAAACCCTGCAGCGACTTTTTTTCTTAGTACCGCATACGTCACAAGATGGAGCCAAACAACAATACCAACGGCAACACACAATACAGATGACGTCACCCATCAGCTTTCCACCCGACGGCTCCCCACCGTCAAGCCGAAGGGAGATTTCCAAACACCCACGACCACTAATTACACCCACGCAACCACCAAACTACAAGGCCAACGACCCACGCAACCACAAGGCCGGCAACCCACGCAACAACAAGGCCACCCACGCAACCACAAGGTCGACTCTTATCAACCTTGAAAATTTTCCCACGCTCAAGTGCGGCCACCCCTTCTGATGTAAATAAAAGTTATAGAAAAGTGAAAGTGAATATTAGTTGTATAATTTTAATTGGAGCCACGAAATTTATAACAATTTGGTGATCAGAAGTGCAGGATTAAGCGCAGTTAAAATCGTAATTTGATTTATGGAAACCCGTGGCATGGAAAAAATGGACGAAACTACCAAAAAATAGTCAAGCAGGTTATGGAGAGACTAGACGAAAAAATAGCCCAGATTCTAGAAAAACGTGACCAGAAGGAGAAATCACATCAAGAAGAAATTCAACAAAGGTTATTAAAAGCTTTTGATGAAAAACGTAAAATAGAATTAGAAAATCTTGTCACTACGATGAAAAGCGACCAACACAATTTAATTGAAGGATTATTCTCGAAATTTGAACAAAAACGAGAAAATGATTTTAAAGTATTTGAAGAGAAACAAGATCAAATTGAATTAAAAGGACAAGAAACTGAACAGAAAAGACAACTGCAATTTGAACAATTAATGCAAGTAGTAGGCCAAGTTAATGAAACGGTTAGTGAAAGAATGCAAATAGTTGAGTCAGATATAAAAGAATAAATGATGACATTAAGACCATAAAAAATACCGTGGACACTCTTGAAACCAAAGTAGATGACCTCGATTCCATCCAAAGCCAGGTAAAATTTGAAATCAGTTCACTTCAAAACACAGTTCAAGACCAAATCAGTTCCATTAAAAAAACAGTACAAAGTGAGTACAAGATAAAATCAGTGCCATCCAAAATAAGGTAGAAACAGAAATCAAAAAAATGCCACAGGACTTACATCGAGAAGGTATCTCCATCAGACAGATCCGAGTGCAGGCCAATGAAGACTGGCCAACCGAACAGTGCATCCAGGACCAAATGGCTGCTCCAGACATCGAACCAATCTTGTCACTCAAAACGAGAGGGGCACCCAGGCCACGATGGGACGAGGTAGCTAGATACTCGGGCGTGCTGAAATCGTTATGGGATAAATGGGACTCTCTAAGAGTAGAGAATGGTATGCTCAAGCGAATTTGAAAAAGCACCGCATCTGAGCATGAATAAAACCCTATACAAAGTTCGCCAGCGATACTACTGGGTAAATTACTTTGAAGACGTCAGAGCTGGGTGCCGGAAATGTGACACCTGTGCGACCAGTAAGGGCCCGAAAACCCGGACCAAGGGCAGAATGCAGCAGTACAATGTGGGCGTCCCATTTGAGAGAATCGCCATCGATGTCACCGGTCCGTTTCCCGAGTCTGAGAGGGGGAACAAATACATTCTGGTCGCAATGGATTACTTCAGCGAATGGCCTGAGGAATATGCGATACCCAGCCAAGAGGAACCACGGTAGCGACGGTGCTAGTAGAACAACTATTCAGCAGGTTTGGCGTCCCGATGGAACTACATTCAGACCAGGGGCGTAACTTCGAATCGAATGTATTCCAGAAGGTCTACATGATGTTGGGGATCAGGAAAACGAGAACAACATCAAGAGGCTTAATGACGTCGTCTGTCGGATGCTGGTTTTAAAAGGAGCAGCCCACGATCGCAAGGCAGTTAGTACAGCGAAGAGCTTATATGTAGAATTTTTATTGTGATTTAAATCAGCTGTTCTGTATTCTGTATAATTTGATGCAAATAAAAGTTCTAGAAAAGTGAAAGTGAATATTAGCTGTATAATTTTAATTAGACTCACTAAAATTTATAACAATATATTGTTTCTTGTCGAGAACCTTCATCAGTTGCACTTCCCTCAACTGATTGAATTCTAGAATAATTATTTATGTATATAGTACATCTGTTAGTTAGATTTTCCTGAAACTCCTGGATGTCCGAATTAATTTGGCGATAAAATATTATCTTTAGTTATATGTACTATACAAGTTCAAGTATATAAATAATTATTTGAGAATTTAATTAGTTGAGGGGAGCGCAACTGATGAAGGTTCTCGACTAGAAACAATATATTGTCTAGCGTCTTATTAGAGTAGAACAGTATCATAATATTAATTTCACCTATGCATTCAACAATTTTGTTGTGGTTGTTGTTTATTTTTATTATGGTGAGAGAGAGGGAGAGATCTTTTTGGTTAATTGTTATGAAGTCACACTGACATATGTCAACTGCCGAGAGCGTCGGTGACCTCAGTTGGCGTCTCTAGTGAGAGAAGCTTGTACTATGGCGTACGACCGGCTTGTATACCTAATGCATACAATATTTGTGTTTTATCTGACATATTATTCTCCAGACCCAATACATAGTTTAAGTTGGATAGTTTCAATTAACAGAGACAACCCAATAAGGAAACGGGCAGAACTTCTTAAAAAAATACGAAGAAGAAGAACTTTATTCGAATAAAACTGGATTGATAATGATAAACGCTATATTTAAAATTGTTAGTACTATTAAAGATATATTACCTAAATTATGGTGAAGGTGCCAGTTTCGCAATAGAGGGGATCCTCACTTAAATACGTGGGGGAAGGATGGGGTTACCATACATGGCGTGGAAAGTAAAGGGCGTAGGTACTCGAATTGATTACGGATAGCCAAATGCCAATTGTCGAAAGTAAGCCCCTAGGTTACTGTCAAAGTGTTACATACGATGAAACACTCAAATTAGCTTGCTAACCAGGGATTTCACAGTATGTATGTTTAATTTTCCAAGGAAATAGTGCTCCAAATCACTGCATACGTTTATATATATATGTCTAGTCGTAGGCTTTCACGGATGGAACAATTTGAAGAAATATTTCTCCGGGAATACATCCGTTCGTTATATTGATTTATATTTGAATCCTGCAGACGTTTCGCCAAGGTGTCACTTGGCATTCTCAATGCGTTGTTGCGGTGAACTGAGAGGTGATCTGCCTGAGCTGTTTATTTTCTATGCCTCCCTTGGAGGTTATATTGCACCTGATTGGTCGGTGTTGATTCCACCCCCTTTGCTGCCGTTTGGGGTGTTTCACTTGTTGAATGGTTTGTATTTTGCGTGGCTAATTCTTTTTTATTTTGATGTTGAATAATTGTCTTCCATGTGTTAGAAAGGTGCAGGGCTTCATCTCTTTTGTTTAGATGTCCACTTTTCTCGATTTCAATGGCTTCTCGTATTAGTCTGGTTTTGTTATGAGTTGTTTTTGTTTGCAACTATCAAAAATGATTTTATGGCCCGATTGTTGTTGGTGTTGGAACAGAGCCGATGTTTTATTTTATTTTTTTTTTATTTATTTTATTTTTATTTTATTTTTTTAAAGAGTACGGCCCCCCTACAGACAGTCGCAGCTGCCCTATTACAGGGTGGCACAAGTTAACAATAATTGTAACATGAGATCAAGCAAGTACATTTAATTAAATTACAAAAGGGAAAAAAAAGAAAAACGAAAGGTACAAATTCAATTGTAACAGACTGATCCTTGACTTAGGTCAACAGCCTGTGTTATGTGTTTACTGAAAACCGGGTCACTTAAAAAGAAAATGTCATAACTAGTAAGTACTATTTTTTTTTCATCGATCATATTCATATTGTACGATCGGTAACATCGTGGCAGCGGCGAGTTAAAATAATAATTGGAGTTAGAGCGTCCAATTGCAAATATTTCTCTATTTCTGAGGGTGTAAGGCCTAGCATTGATTAAGAAATGATTACTTAAATATTCGGAATCAAAGAGAATATTAATTATCTTATATAAGAAAAATATGTCAGAACATTTTCTTCTGAATTCTAGGTTGTCTGTTTATTTTTGACAGCTAATCTGTGCTCATCTAAACGGGCAGAAATTGTCCTGGTCGTTTGTCCGACGTATACCTTGTCGCACGTTCCACAAGTTATACTATATACCCTTTGGTTTTCAAGTTTAACTTTTGGTTTGGGATTGTCGCTATGTCGTGCCTTCCAAGTATTCGGCCAATTCTGTCCGTTGTCCCTTTGATATATGGTAAGATTGCATTTGGTTTTTCGGTGAGGTCATCATTTGGTTTTGGCTCAAGGTGTTGTTGTGCTATTGCCTTTTTGATTGTGTGGTTTTTGTATTCGTTTTGTCGTAGAGCGTTAGTTATCTGTTTTAATTCGTGTGTTTTGTTATTGTCGTCGGTCAGTCGTATGGATCTGGAAACTAGCATGTTGGCAACTCCCTGTATTTGAGAAGGGTGGTGATGGGATTTGTAGTTTAAGGATCTGTTCGTGTGTGTTGGCTTTCTATAAACGGTGTGGTCGAAATGCCTATTCTGGGTTTTTGTTCTTACGAGGACGTCAAGAAAAGGCAGCTGGTTGTTTTCCTCAAGTTCTACTGTAAATTAAGGAATAAAAAATTAAAATTTAAGGAATATTAAAACTATGTTTTGTACTTAATTCAAACCTTGTCTTAATTTTGGAACACCCCATACAAACAATTTTTTGAAATCATCTTCTTGTTAAGAGTTCTACAAGCTGTTAAAGTATAAAATTAAAATTAACTTCCTGTACATTGAAACAAATTTAAAATTAACCTAAAATACACAAAAAATTAAATAAAAAGTCCAATAGAAAATGACCATTGATTACAAGTGGAAGGCATTTTACACCAAAGTTTCTTAAGCTCTTCTGCATTTTAGACACAGAATATCATCATTTCTTTTGAACATAAACATTTTCATTCCATACTTATCCAATTTATTATCTGGTAATAAATGTGGAAGTGATTAATGTTTATGAATTTCTTTAAAACATATGGCGACCGCATGTACAATACGATTTCCTGAAAAACTATACGGATCAGGAAAAACCCCCGTAGCACAGACATCGGAATGTCACTTCCTCAGCTATCCGACGACTTCTCATTGTTAACTTGTCGACCGCAAGATATTTTTATGCCTTCGGAAAATGTGTCTCGAACTTTTCTCCTTTTCTTTGTCGCCGTTTTGACGCGCTTCAGATAAAGATGAAAAATGTAACAATGCCAGTACTTTAGTTCTGAAATGGTTTTGAGAAATTTAATGGCCGGCTTTTGAAACATTTAACACGCTGCTTTTGTGATTGATGTTATTTGCAAGATAAAATCGCCGAGAGGAAAATTTCACAGATTTTTTTTCTGTTGCAGTTATGCGGTTTGTTTGAATTTTTTTTATTCGGTGAACTAAATCGATGGGTTTAGTTCTTTTTGAGAAGGCCACCTGTTGAAAGTGTGAATCAATGTCAATTAGAAGGGTTTATTAGTTAAAAGAGTTGATATTTATCAGATGAGAAGGCATAATAACCGATATTACAAAGTAATATAGAGTGAAAGCAGGGAATGAAATGTTATATTGTGCTCTTAAATTTGTATATTATGATATTCCTTCGTTTATTGTGGATGTTTTATAATGTACGAGGGTGAATCAAATATGAACCGGACTTTTGTTTTAAAAAATTTATTGGTACGATCAATACAAATTTTAGTACATATTATTTTTCTACATAGTCTCCTCTCTTATGTATACATTTTTCCCACCGAATCGGAAGTTTTTTAATACATTTCTCAAAGAATGAAACTGGTCGTGTCGATAACCAATTGCGCACAAACGTTTCTACACCTTCGTTGTCCTCAAAGTGGTGGCCTCCCAGTTCTTCTTTAAGTGACCCAAACATGTGGTAGTCACATGGCGACAAATCAGGACTGTAAGGCGGGTGTTCAAGGGTTTCCCAATGCATTTTGTTCAATTTTTTTGAGTCAATGCAGCTGTATGTGGCCGAGCGTTGTCATGCAACAGAATCACACTTCGGATAGACATATCCCGCCTCTTTTGCCGATAGGCAAGTTTCACTTGTTGGAGTAGTTCGCAGTAATACTCAGCATTAATTGTCAGCAGTACGCCTTCAATCAGCTCACGAATTGCGTAGATATTCGCCTCATTGATGCTTGTCGTGGGACGGCGTGCATGAGGCTCATTTTCCACTATCTCTCGGCCATCTGAAAACTTTTTGTGCCAGTCGTACACTGGGGTCCTTGAAAGTGTTTCATTGCCGAACTGTGCAGATAGTCGACGCAAAATTTCAGACGGTCTAACGCCCTCCCGCGCCAAAAATGTAATAACAACACGTTGCGCAACAGACGTATGCACCTCTTGCTCTGATATGATGCTACTAACAGCGCATCGACTACGTCTCGCCAAACCGACGAACTCCCCTCTTCTTAACATCCCTACCTAACATATATCGAGACGTCACGCCACTCGAATTACCTACAGGGCGAGAAACAGAAAAGTCCTGTTCATATTTGATTTACCCTCGTATCTTCTTTTTGTTGAATATGCCATACCTCGAGGGTGTTCTCTTTAGGGAAAAAGGTCCAGCCTTAAGTGTGGAAATAGAAGATATTATTTTATAAAGGACTTTAAAAGTTTGTTGGTTACGGGATATTTAAACATCATTTATCCATGCATTTAGTTTATCATGGAAAAATAATAAAACAGGTTTTTCGGTATCTATTATTAACTCCAATCCATTTCTTAGTTTTTTTCTGGAACACCCCTTCTGACTCTGAGTTTATTTATCGTTATTTTTATGTGTTCTTGAGTCGAAACAAAAATCTGTATATTCAAGAAAAAACCAACGTTTCCAGCTCTGTTCTGACCTCGTTTTCAATAGCTTTAAACATGTATTGAAAACATAAAATGCAAAATGAAAGTTTGGTTTATGACATTTATGTTGACATAAGAAAAATTTGTTGTCTCTAGATATACAGGTAACACAAAAAAATCAAAAGATCATGTATTACAGTTACACAGCTTTCAAGTTTGATCTAAGATAGCGCATTCGCCAAAAATGTGATCATAAAGGAAAACCTAGGAAAAACCTTATGAACTATCCCGATACTGGATTCTTTACAAGGAGATGACCATTAATTCTTCCTTAACTGTCGGTAACCAGATACGATCGAATTCTACAGAAGCAGAAGCGATATAATCGTCTTCATTCAAAAGAATTAACGCAGACTCTTTTATTTTTCCTTTTTTATTATGTTGTTCTTTGTGAAGTATAGTTGAATTGTCAAATTGTATTTTATGGCCTAGGTTCCAAACATGTTCACAAATTTTCGATTTTTCAAATTGTCGTTTCTTTATGTAATTCGTATGCTCATTAATTCGTACGTTCAATGGTCTCGATGTTTCTCCAATACAACATTTATTGTATTCACCGGGAAACTTGTATATGCAGTTTTTTAAGTTCTGAGTTTTGTTGTTTGGTTTTGTTTTCGATATTAGTGATTTCAGTGTATTTCTTGTTTTAAATGCTGTTTTGACATTAAATTTGTTGCCCACTCTTTTCAATCTTTTTGAGAGACTCTGTACATATATACTTGTATACTTGTAACTACAATGTGGTAGTCCTGAGTAGTAGGGTTACTAAAAGAAGTTCCAGGTTGATTCCGATGGTTTGTTTTCTGTTCAAGTCTGTTTAATTCTTTGTTGATAAAATAAATTGTTCCAGTAAAACCTTTTTTTTAAATAAACGAACTGAATATTATCAAGAGCATAGCCATTAATAACGGCTATAACCATAAGTTAATTAATAAACTTATTTCCCGGAAAGAAAGTCAAATTGCGCAAAATTTAATCTATCTAAAAATCAAAGATAACAATGTTCAATTTAAATACGTTAGCCTAACTTATTTTGGAACCATAAGTGAGAGAATAACGAAACTTTTGTCAAAGCATAATATTAAAGTTAGTTTTAGATCCCAATCAAAATTTTACCTTGGTAATTCACTCAATTCATTCACTATAACAATTTTAAGCCATTTATTGAAACACTTGAGTACATAGAAATTTACAAAAGCCATAATAATTCCGTTTCTTGCAATTTACTTCTTAACGAGAAGTTAGTTTTTAAAATAGCATCCTATTTAAAATTTTTAATAACTAATAATGAAAAATTATATATTTAAATTTTCTTAATTAGTTTACCACTTTGTTTCTATGCAATATACAGAAAAATGCCATATTTATGCAATCCTTCCGAGAATTTAACACCGGCTGTTGTAGACAAGACCTTTCGGTTTGTTTCAAAATGTTTTGTTGTCATTCATGAATTTGTTTCCGTTTAAAAATGACATATTATGGTCGACACTAGTCACGGTTTTTATGTTTATTTTTAAATAAATAAATTAGTGATATAAAAATATAAAATAAAGTAATTCGTTTTTCTACAATCCATGATACTTTATATGCTTGCTGCAAAACAAGATAAAGTTATTCGCAGGAGATTTTTGTATGAACATGGATTGCAGTTAGCTAGAAAACACATGGAAAGAATTTGCCAAGAGAACTCCGTCAAAATATTCAAGATATATTGTTCATTGAGCAACGTGATACTGTGAAACCACCACCTATATTAGCAAAAAGCACCAGATGCTATCTATGCCCGAGGACAAGTGACAGAAAATCAAACATTGTTTGTGCTAAGTGCCATAAGGCTCTATGTCCTTACCAACTTCTAGATGTTTGCAATACATGTTACAATTAGTTATGTGTAGTTTAAAACAGTGGAAAAAAAAATGAATAAAGTTTTATTTTGGTTTATTTCCAAAACAGTGGCTTTGATGATTGGGGTTTTCTAATACCCCATGTATTCATTAATGTATTCTGTAAAGAACCTATACAAACTGAGTTTTTTTTTATAATCAGTATGGGGATCACGGAAACTAGCGCAGATAGAGCAATGGTTAAATTGGGAAAAATTTGCAGTTTTACTGGCCCAAATTAATGACACTTTCGGATTTTTGTAAAAAGTCATGGCTTACTAGATATTTTGAAAAAACGAAATTCTATCGATTTAATCAATTTTTATAAAAAAAAGTGTAAATATCAAAATTGAAGGGAATTGTATCCCGAATATGATTGTCATGTCCTCGTTTGCGTGACAGCTCTCGTTTTCGAGATATGACACAATCTTACCTTTTTTTGAATAGAAACCATAGTTGGCTATGACCTCAAAAAATCGGACATTTTTAGAGTTTTTCAATGATATAATACTCGATATAGTTATTCATAAAAATAAGTTATGGATGCTTTTCTCTCTTATTTTCACTTTTAACGTAGGTAGCCATGAAAAACATTGTTTTCTCTTTGACGTTTCCTCGTTTGAGAGTAATTACATTAGTAGTGCTGAACTGACAGTCGATATTGACAACTTGTCGTGATAAAATGGAATATTCTAACGAAGAAAAATTTAATATGGTGGAATGTTATCATATGCCATAAAAATTCAGTTCGTGCAGCTGGGGAATACTCTCATATATATTTTAATCGTCGTCAACCTGCTCTATGTACATTTAAGAGGCTTTACGATAGTTTACGCATATATGGCTCTTTTACTAAACCACCAAACGAATATAAACAAATTAAGAAAGCAGCACAAATAAATGTTTTGGCAATGGTAAATCACAATCCATCTACATCAACTCGTGAGATTGCGGCAGGAGCTAGCACATCTCAACGAACTGTAGTTAAGGTACTGAAAGCGCACAAGTTCCACCCGTATAAACTTTCAGTTTCTCAAACTTTGCATGCTGGTGACGAACATCGACGTATTTTGTTTTGTACATGGTTTAGAGACATGTGCCTTGACAATCAAGTTTCCATTAAAGGTGTTATGGTCAGATGAAACTACATTTACTAACTGCGGTATGTTCAGTAGACACAATGAGCATATCTGGGCTAAAGAAAACCCTTTCCATGTAGAACAAAGACTACCCCAGATAAAATTTGGATTTAATGTTTGGTGTGGTATCATAGGGTCTACTATTCTGGGGCATTTTACCTATGACGAATCACTTACTGGGTAGCGCTACTTACATTTCTTGCAATACACTTTTCAAGACATGTTGCATAATTTGAATTTGAGAACTCGTTTCGAAATTGAGTGGTTTCAACATGATGGATAATAGTTAATCGTTAATAGTAAGACAACAATTAGATAATATCTATCCAAACTCTTGGATAGGAAGAAATTTCCCACGAGAATGGCCACCCCTGTCTTCCGATTTGGCAGTTATAGACTTCTAATATGGGGTGCGCTAAAAAACAAAGTATACAAAAGAAATTTTGAGGCAGTTGGTGACCTAAGAGAGGTGGCATTACAAGCAATTGAAGAAATTGATAGGCGGTCTGAGGAAAGCGGTAATGTTAATCATAAAAAGATGCAATTTTTGTCTAAATAACAATGGTGGACTTTTCGAACATAAATTGTAATCATTATTATGTACTATAATTTCTTAAGTTTTTAGTAAGTACCTACTTATTTAGTTTTTTCGTTATATCTGGTATACTTAATAAAAAAATCGTTCAATATTTTTTGGAATAGTTATTAATAAATCAATCTATTTCATGGCTAACTACCTTAAAAGTGAAAATAAGAGAGAAAATCATCCATAACTCCGTTATTTTTATGAATAACTATATCGAGTATTATATCGTTGAAAAGCTGTAATAATGTCCGAATTTTTGAGGTCATAGCCAACTATTGTTTCCATTCAAAAATTCAAAAAAAGATAAGTTTGTGTCATATCTCGAAAAAGAGAGCTGTCACGCAAACGAGGAGTCATATTCGGGATACAGTTCCCTTCAATTTTGATATTTTTTATAAAATCAAAAACAAAGGAGCTAGGGGGATTTGACTAAATCGACAGAATTTCTTTTTTTCAAAATATCTAGTAAGCCATGAGTTTTTACAAAAATCCGAATGTGTCATTAAATTGGGCCAGTAAAACTGCAAATCTTTCCCAATTTAACCATTGCTCTGTCTCCGCTAGTTTTCGAGATCTCCATACTGATAATCAAAAAAAAACTCACCCTGTATAAAAGATTTTTTCTCTCCTAATGTTTCTAGAGCCATACCATCAAACCTTTCTTACTTTTTAAAATCAGTTACAACTTTGATTAATCTCTATCAACTTTGATAGAGTTAAGTGTATTACTTGTAATGAAATTGTTAAATTAACTTCTTCTCTTTGACATATTTACGGAATAAAATGTTACTTGGCTGTCTTTCAATAAAACAACAACTTCACATAACAGTTTTTCAAAGTTCCGCAAATTTCTTTGTTATTACGTGGATCGAGATTGATACATCGGTGGAAAGAATAGACAGACGTTTCTCATCCCAGGTGACCGCATCGTCCAGAAACGTGACACTCAATTTTCTCAGAATTGACAAGTGAAGTGAATCTCAAACGGGAGGTTGTCGATGAAACTGTGAAGAGGGAAAGCCTTTATTCCGCTTTGATGTATGCAGCAGTCCGAATATTGTCTCGAAAATCGACGCTAATAAAGCCAGAAACGAGGCTGAACGAATAGCTTTTAGAGCTATACATGCAGACAGACAACCAGACGAGACAGTTGTTTAAGTCAATATTAGATGTATACTATCTCGTAGGCCTTCGTTCTTACACAACCGAAAAACTGTAATTTTGACTAAATACAGTTTTCTGGCTAATAATAATGCTAATTACATAAAAAAAGAAGACTAAAACAATCTTATAATCCTATAGAATGTGGAAGAGCCAAATGGAATAAATCAAGGGCGGATCCAGGCAGGTGCTTATGGGGGGGGATTTCTGTCTCAGTGGGGGCGATTTCTTGCTTCAGTGGAGGCGATCCTTTTACCTAGATATAATTTTAAACTCACATTTCTTGGGCTACTATATTAAAAATAGCATTTGAGGGGTTTAAACCCATAGAAGTTACCTTTTCCTAAGCGCTAGGAGTTAAGATTACCTCGTTTTAATATTAAATTTACTAACTTTAAGGCTCTCGGTAGGGGCGATCGCCCCCCCCCCTTGGATCCGCCCCTCTAATAAATTCCAAAAAAAAACGTGAAAAACGTTTGGAGACTTCGATTAACACCATACTTTTATTCTTGAACTCGACGCACGTTTCAATATGAATACTATTTTTTTTTGTTGAAAAATCGAATTTATTCCATTTGTCTGTTCCACACTGGATAATAAGCAACACTGTTAATAAATACGAGTAGAAACCCACAAAATTTGTACTATATGTGGGAATTTGGGTGGTGATAGTAAAAATAAAGAATACGGTTTGGAAAAAGGAATAAAATATAACATTACAAATTAGAAAAAATAGAACAGAAATTTGTATTTGAACCTAGTGCTAGTAATAACGTCTAAATATTAGGCAGAGAGCTTTACATGTAAAAATGATTAAGGTAGTTAAAGTATATCCGCAACTAAGAGAACATTAGAAACGTTATTAAAATACCAAACCCTAAGTTATAGAGATGAAGGAATATACGTTTGTTTTTCTATCCATCAGTTAATGAATAATTTTTTTCCTTGATTTAAAGTTTTTTGTTTTAGGAGACTCATAGTGTTAAAGTTAATTAATTTTTTGGAAAGCACAGGTTATAATTTTGCTTTTCGTACTATCCTATGGAAAAGCTAAAAGAACACTTCTATTGGGTAAATTGACAAGCAGATGTCAAAGATTGTTGGCGGATTATTTCAGTAAATGGGCAGATGCTTATACCTTGCTGAATCAAGAAGCCTTGACCATTGCTGAAGTCCTTGTTAAGGGGTGGAATAGCCATTTTGGTGTTCCCTTGGAGTTGCACTCAGACCAAGGGAGAAATTTCGTGTCTACTCTTATCCAAGACATCTGCAAACTTTTGGAGTTCAATAAAACACGGTCGACAGCATTACACCCGAAATCCGATGGAATGGTAGAACGGATCAATAGGACTAATATCCACCATTTGTCTGTCTACGGGTCAGACCCTGACCAGTGTTGTTATGGGACGAGAGTTACGACTCCAATGCGATTTGATGAAGAGATGAAATTCAAAAAGTGCAGCACGACGTGATTAGAGAGGAACTTGTTTGAGGTGCCCATTGTGTGGCTCGAGATCTCCGGATGTCCAAAGGAATAGCCAAGGGGTTTGCAAAGAAGTACGGCGAGTTGGAGAAGCTAAAGGTGCAAGGTCTATTGGTAGGGATAGACCTTCATCTCGAAGTAAACAGTCAATGGATACTGGATACATCTTCTATTTGGTAACGAAAAAATTCTTGAAGGAAAACCAAACTTATAGGAACACTCTGGTAGAGTTAAGAACTATGATGATGGAAAAGAACCTGATGAAATTGGTTGTCCCAAAGGCTTGTGGATTGGATGGACTGAATTGGAGGGTGGTGGAAAGTATATGGAAAGAGTCTTTCGATTCAGTGGCATCGACATCCTTGCATGAAGTCTCCACAGTCGCAACTCAGATTCGTAGACCGCCGACAGTTACCTCCACCCTGTTGTCGAAATGGGAGGACAGTCCGACACAAAATAGTGTCAAGGAGGGAGCAATGTAACAGGAATTCATCAGATAGGTCGTGAAATCGGCATTCATCCTTTATTTAGAGGAATCAAAGAGGTAGCCCGCCTGGCCATTCAAGGCCTGCGGCTATTGAAATTCCTCGAAGTTCGAGAATCATTAAGGAGATTTTTCGGCGGTGTTTTGACATCCTACAGCCTTCTGAGAAAAAAATTATAAATACGGAGAGCTGATAATAGGTGTCATTTAGTATTTGGCCACAGTTTAGTAAACAACAAGTGTTCAAGAAAAATTTTGTGGAAATAATTTATAGTATGTTCGACTAAGTGGTTACATATCTCCAATATCCCAGAGTGTCAAAATAAAAACATTACAATATTTTGTTTATATATTAAATCTATATATAAATAGGCAAAGACAAAACGATTAGGTATCATTTTCTCCTCTGTTTCTCAACCGATTTTCTTCATTTTTGTTTTGTTTAGAACTTACTGACGACCTTCAGTGCAGAATGCTAATCTTAATTTATAATATTGGCTCATTCATTAAATAAAATATAATAAAAATTCATTATTTACGTCCATAATGTCAATGCCAAATAACTGAATGTGCCGCCGCGACCAGACTCAAAACATTGAGTAATTATGTATAGAGAGACCAATGCTGTTATATACTTAGAGCATGTACTTCTGGAAGTGGCATGCAAGCGTTGTTATTGTTTACTGGTAAAGTAATC
This sequence comes from Octodonta nipae, assembly GCA_034190945.1. Lineage (NCBI taxonomy): Eukaryota > Metazoa > Arthropoda > Insecta > Coleoptera > Chrysomelidae > Octodonta > Octodonta nipae. The sequence continues at coordinate 216,228,266 of CM067216.1, forward strand.
GTTGTATATTATAATTATACAGGGCGATTCCAGATATGGTAGAAATCATTTTTTTCGTGGGTGGCACATAAGCAGTTGCATATATAGGGTGTTTAAAATATAGAGTAGAGTGCAATTATAACTAATAATATAATTATATAGGGAAGCCCATTAGCGGTTGAATTTACAGGGTTCTTGGAATAGAAGGTGCAGTAGAAATACAGTTATACAGGGTGGTGCAAAATAATTACACATAGATGCATATACAGGGTGGCGGAAATGAAAATTTTTCGAAACCCATAAGCAGTTGTATATATAGGGAAGATGAAATATAGGGTGAGAGGAATTATAGATATATAGGATGAGGATAAAAAATGTTAGAAAAGGAAATGATTTATAGAGTAGCCCACGAAGAGTTCCACATATATAATGATTGAAATATAGGTCGGAGTAGAATTATAGTTACAGAAGATAATTAAAAATTTCATAAACAAAAAGAGTAAATATGGTGGGTCATAGATACAGATGGTTTACCCGGTGGTTCAAAAATGTTAATAAATGTTTTGCGTGGTCCATGAGCAGTTGCATATACAGGGTGGTGGAAATATATAATGAGATGGAATTATTATAATGAGGGTTTTAATAAATGTTAGAGAATTGAGTGCAATTATAGCTATACAGAGAGGTTAGAAAAAATAAATAAGTAGGGTAGCCCATTAGCGGTTGAATTGTTGTCATATTGAATTAAGAATTACGAATTTGAACACAAATAAAGTTCTATAAATTATATCTGAAAAAAACTTGAATTTCGTTACTTATTTGTAGAAGCGAGATGTAAGACCGACATCTAGGATTTTCGAGGAAACTATCACACAGAGATTCCGAATCTGGATCCGTTCCGTGTAATTGCTGTTCTCCCTTAACTCCTAGGACAGAATGTCACGATAAAATTTTCAGGTTACTTAACCTGCCAGAGATATTGACACAATTGGTCGAATTTCGACCACTGGGCGACAGCTAGTATTATTAATTATTTAACAGTTGTAGTTTTTGGAGATTTTAATCTATAAATGAGGTTCCCTCAAAAATATGAATTACTAAATATCTATTTATCCACTTTCAGAAACGTTAGATAGAGATTCCAACAGACCAAAAGTTCACCGTCAATAAGCCCGGAAAAACTATCGAGTGAAAACAAAATATTTTAAAATTAATATTTCGTGTCACCTCTACTTAATTAAAATTGTTAAACGCCGTATATTTTCGTTTCAAGTTTACCGCGTTTCTTGTAATGTAGCTCGGAAAGACTGAAGAAACATATTTACAATTCTATCATATAACACTTTGCTAACAACCGAATAGCACCCCCGTTTACGACCTGTTTTTTTACATTATGTAAGCTGCAGTCGGTCGCTCGCTACTATAATATCTTGCTCTGAACACACAGTAAATGGTAATATGTCGTTAAATAGCGATGCGAGGTGGAATATGATGTGTAAAATTTCCAGAGACCGTTCGCGAGGAAAAAGAATGGCGCGAGGAGAGCGGCAGCGACGACAACAGCCACAGTGTGTTCGCATTGTGAACGGCAACTGGTGTTGACAAGATGATAAAAGTGGTCCCTAAGATTTGTGCCCCTTCATTAATGGTCGGTCTCAGATAAACAGGGTGTCCGTTGCACTGTACTTATATTGATCTGTTTTAGGGTAAGAAGTTGCTGTTGCGGTGCGGTTTTAGTACAGCGATTTATAGTATGAATCACCAAATTACGTAATAGTAATAATTGCTGTTTGCGATTTTACTTTTCATTTAAAAATAATTTAATTTAATCCCACTGTTTTTGCAGTTACTTTGCGCTAGTCAGTCGTGACCTCACCAAGGTATTAATAAATAATGATATTAAATTTATTCAAAGTCAAATACATATTTAGATGCAATTTCAAGATACATTAAAAATTCCCAACCTAATTAAAGTTTATTTTTTGGGGTACAACTCAACAAGTAAAAGAAACCCAAAAAAGTTTAATTAAAAACTTGTCAATGAGCTTTAAAATATGTACGTATACAGAGCGAAATAACTTATATGGTTGTCGTTAAAATATGTGTCTGATGGGCAAATGTGTGGAACCAAGCAAATATCTCTGGAATTATTAGAGATATCAAAATGAAATTTGGAACGTGGATACTGCAGTAGATTGCCTATTTGTTTCCATTTTTTTTTACAATTTTGAACTTCCTGGTTTACCGGAAGTAATGTCGATTTTAAAATTTGCAATGAAACACCCTGAATAGTATTTTAGTTTCTGATGAAACATTTTATTGCGAATACAAAAATATCTTTTGATATTGTTTACTTCAATACCTACCGAGATATTAGGAGAAAAGTAATTAAGGAAAGGAAAAATCTAATATCCAGTAAAGAAATACATAATCATAATTATTAACTAAATCTAAGTGATTTTCAAAACATTGAAACTTAACTTAAGTAAACTTAATATATTAATGTTCAAACTGAGCACCGTTTACTTCTTGACAATAGGCAATTGGGTTATTAAATTCTCTAGTAACATTAGCTATTACTTCTGGTGTAATTCTCTAGATGTCTTGAGTTATTCTTGCAGCTAATTTTTGCAAATTGTTTGGTCTATCAACATAAACCTTAGACTTTAAGTAACCCCACAGAAAACAGTCTAGTGGATTAAGGTCGGGACTTCGTGCAGGCCATTCATAACTACCCCTTCTTCCAATCCATCTGTGATGAAATGTCCTATCTAAATGATCTCGAACAACGCAAGCGTAATGGGGTGGTGCTCCATCCTGCTGAAACCAGATATTATTTGGTAATTGTCCATTTACCTCCAATGCTGGAATAACTTGTGTCTCCAAGAGCTGTAAATACCTATCTCTGTTTAAAGTTTCTTATAGGAAGAAGGGTTTCACAATTCTGTTGTTTTTGGATGATTTGAACCGGAGAGTAGAATTTTGCGAAATAATGATATATGCAATGCCAAACCGCACTTTTCAAGAAAGATAGTCTTTTCCGACGAGGCAATATCGTGTTTAAATGGTTTAGTAAACAGGCAAAATTTTCGATATTGGGCATCAGGAAACCCACATTGGATTATAGAAAGTCATACACAGTTTTCCAAGAAAGTTAACATATGGGCCGGAATTGTGGGTACTTCAATTATGGGTCCATTTTTAATTGAAGGAATACTTAACTCGGAAAAGTATTTAGACCTATTACAAAATGATATAATACCCTGTTTAACACAAGTTTACCCGAATGGTGAAAACCCCAATATACTGGCAGATTCGGTATGGTTTCAACAGGATGGAGCGCCCCCGCACTATTCGCGAACAGTGCGAGATCATCTTGACAATATTTTCCCAAATAGATGGATCGGAAGGAGAGGTAATATCGAATGGCCAGCTAGTTTTCCAGATTTTTATCTTCGGGGTTACGTAAAATCTAAAGTATACTTCAATCAGCCGGAAAATATCCAGGAATTAAAAAATTGAATTTGGACCGAATTAAAGCGAATCCTGCTACAAACGCTAAATGAAGTGTCACAAGAATTTGAAAACCGTCTTAGATATTTTCAGGAAGTTAATGGTCAACATTTTGAACATTTAATTTGATAAGTTGATGTTTTTTTTCTTCAATTTTGAAATAAATGTATTTTTTGTTAATTCTCGGTATTGGACTTGGACACGAAAAATACTTAGAATGCAATGCAAATAAAAAACAAATGGTTCCATTTGAAAAAATGAAGTCGATGGTCGCAATTTATTTCTGCCGCACTCTGTATAAATGTGTTTATCTTCACAAAAACCACAGAGCAAAAAAAAACGAGTTCGAGCGTTTTTCCAAAAAACCTACACCTGATTGATATTTGTGGCATATTTTTCAATGTCTAAGTACTTCTTGTGAAATAACACCACAGTTTAAAGAAAATTGCTGTATATTCCAAACGTTTCGGGGTCTAGGTCAGACCCCGTTGTCAATAGTTAAGAAACTTGACAATGTGTATTATTTGATTTCTGACGTAACTAAGAGAATTTTATTTGCAATATACAGGGTAGCACAGAAACTTCTAAATATCATATAATCATAAAGTTCCTTTCAAATTGAAGATCTTCCTTTCAAATTCTTCCAATTTGAAAGGAACTTTATGATTATATGATCTTTAGAAGTTTCTGTGCTACCCTGTATATTGAAAATAAAATTCTCTTTGCCAAATATTTTAATTTACATCTTAGAATTGTGCCTTTTTCATTCAAGTTTCTTAACCATTGACAACGGGGTCTGACCTAGACCCCGAAACGTTTGGAATATACAGCAATTTTCTTTAATCTGTGGTGTTATTTCTCAAGAAGTACTTAGACATTCAACACCTGAAGTTTAAATTAATTTGTTCCAACCAACGCGTCCTCAATGTATAGTGTATAGCCATTGTACTTTTATAAATACTAGCTGTCGCCCAGTGGTCGAAATTCGACCAATTGTGTCAATATCTCTGGCAGGTTAAGTAACATGAAAATTTTATCGTGATCCAGATTCGGAACCCCTGTGTGATAGTTTCCTCGAAAATCCTAGATGTCGGTCTTACATCTCGCTTCTACAAATCAGTAACGAAATTCAGGTTTTTTTCAGATATAATTCATAGAACTTTATTTGTGTTCAAATTCCTAATTCTTAATTTAATATGACAACAATTCAACTGCTAATGGGCTACCCTACATATTTATTTTTTCTAACACCCCTGTATAGCTATAATTGCACTCAATTCTCTAACATTTATTAAAATTCTCATTATAATAATTCCATCTCATTATATATTTCCACCACCCTGTATATGCAACTGCTTATGGACCACGCATAATATTTTTTAACATTTTTCAACCACCGGGTAAACCATTCTGTATATGCCACTGCCTATGACCCACCAGATTTACTCTTTTTGTTTATGAAATTTTTAATTATCTTCTGTAACTATAATTCTACCCCGACCTATATTTCAATCATTATATATATGGAACTCTTCGTGGTCTACTCTATAAATCATTTCCTATTCTAACATTTTTTATCACCATCCTGTATATCTATAATTCCTCTTACCCTATATTTCATCTTAACTATATATACAACTGCTTATGGGTTACGAAATGTTGCATTTCCATTTCCGCCACCCTGTATATGCATCTATGTATAACATTTTTTGCACCACCCTGTATAACTGTAATTTTACTGCACCTTCTATTCCAAGAACCCTGTAAATTCAACCGCTAATGGGCTTCCCTATATAATTATTTTATTAGTTATAATTGCACTCTACTCTATATTTTAAACACCCTAAATATGCAATTGTTTATGTGCCACCCTTTAAAAAAATTATTTCTAACATATCTGGAATCGCCCTGTATAATTATGATATTCAACGATTATTTTACCCACTAAACAATAACAACGCTTGCATGCCACCTCCAGAAGTACATGCTCTAAGTATATAATAGCATTGGTCTGTCTATATATAATTACTCAATGGTTTGAGTCTGGCGGCAGCGGACGCGGCACATTCATTTGTTTGGCATTGACATTATTGACGTAAATAATGGATTTTTATTATATTTTATTTAATGAATGAACCAATATTATAAATTAAGATTAGCATTCTGCACTGAAGGTCGTCAGTAGCTACTAAACAAAACAAAAATGAAGAAAATCGGTTGAGAAACAGAGGAGAAAATGGTACCTAATCGTTTTGCCTTAGCCTATTTATATATAGATTGTCACCTTCAGGAGCGTTCGCAGTCAAAAAGTTTGGCGGGGTCTACAATTTTTTAAAATGATTTTGAATGTTTATTTTTGGTTTCATTTTCATAATATGTTATTTTAGAAGAGTTTTCAGTGGGATGTCCACGTCTTGAGGGGTCATGATTTTTATTACCCCTCTTGGACCGTTACTTGTCATCTTGTATACAAAGACGAATTGAACCTTTTTATTGAAGTCGGCCAATAATCCCGACAAAAATCGGAATTAATATTATTACCTGATTTACAAGGTCAATCTAATCCTCTTCAGAACGTTTTGTGTCTGATGCTTCACCTGTTTTAGCTACAAGGGTTTTCGTTTGTCTCTGCAATAGGTAACGATATATTCTCTCCTATTCACTAAATGCAAGAGATTAAGAGAACCACACATTCACAGTAGCCAAGCAACGATGAAAAGCGGGGTCGGCTCTGGCTGGAATGTGGCGACTCGTCTTGAGAATCCTCTCAGTGTTCGTAATAGCTGGGAACAGATTTAATTGTTGTATGCAAAGTAAATATCTGCGGTATTCCGTTCGTCGGAAAATGCGCGTACTCTCGGCTTCTTGAACATACATAGTAGGTCATGCATTACGGATGTTGTGTTTGAGAATATTAAGTTCTGCTTCGAACTAACTAGTGTTTAATTTGAGTGAACGCCCATAAACGGGTAGGTAAAACACATGAAATGCTATGAAATTATATGGGATGTTAGTCGTAGACAAATGAAGGTTTGCATCCAGTGTGGCATTTAACACCCCACCACTCTAATTAAAGTGTAGACGATATAAATTCGTTTCCCGTGTAGTTTTACGGTTGCGTTTCGTGAACATGTGGTGTTTAGGATTTTATGTTCCATGGGAGTGACGTTACATGATGAGGGACGCAGTCGGGAATAATTTATTCTTAAGGCGTTGTACATATATGAATGAGACAATCAGTAGTGAGTAAATAAAGGGATTGAGCCTTTAGGTAAAATCGTATCATGTTAAACGTTTTATTGAAGACAAAAGGCTTATAAGTGAATATTTTCCCACCCTTATTTGGGTTGGGAATAGTGCTTTTAAAGATCAAATGAATCTAATTTCTTTGTTTTCTATCGTTGGAATTATTCACACTACGTGACTAGTTTCGACGCTTACGCGTCATTTTCAAACTTATACTTATCAATGAAAAAGGTGACAAACCAAGGAACAAAACCATTTTAAACACTTAAAACATTAAGAAATGAATATTACAATACAAAATTAAATAGGCATATAAAGTTTACAGTATCCAATAATTGACTGAAAAACCCATTTCAAATCAGTTATTCAAACAGTTAGCTATTTTGAGGGATAGATAATCTGGTCGTTATCCAGTGAGGACGCGTGGGTTGGAACACATTCATTTAAAATCCAGATGTTGGTTTTTTGGAAAAACTCTCGGACATGTCGTTTTTTTTGACTTCAGTGTTTGTGATGATAAACTCATTTATACAGGGAGGGACAGAAATAAATTGCGGCCATCAACTTTTTATTTTATTTTTGAATTGTGCATTGAATTCTAAGTATTTTTCATGCACAATGTCCTATACCGAAAATTAACAGTTATTAAAAAAATTTCATTTATTTCAAAATTGAAGAAAAAAAAAACATCAACATATCAAATTAAATGTTTAAATTGTTAACCGTTAACTTCCTGACAATACCTAAGACGGTTTTCAAATTCTCGTAACACTTCGTTTAGCGTTTGTGGCAGGATTCGTTGAATTTTGGCCCTAATTCTATTCTTTAATTCCTTGATATTTTCCGGCTTATTGAATTAGACTTTAATTTTCACGTAACCCCAAAGATAAAAATCTGGAGACCTAGCTGGCTATTCGATATTACCTCTCCTTCGGATCCATCTGATCACTAATTATAGACCTATATGTATACTGAACAATTTTGCCAAAGTTTTCGAGACCGTGCTTTATCGTCAGATATACCAATCAGTTAAGAATATATTATCTACTCAACAGCATGGATTTATAAATTCTAGATCAACAGTTAGCAACTTAGCTATATTTAGTCAATATCTTGGTGAAAAATTAGATAATAGAGGACAGGTGGACGTAGTCTATACGGACTTCTCGAAAGCTTTTGACAAAGTAAGTCATTCCAGACTTCTACGTAAATTAACTTGTTTGGGTTTCAGTGACAACTATCTGGGACTTATAAGATCTTACTTGGATCAAGGTAAACAATATGTATTTTACAATGGTTATTGTTCAGACGTTTATCTTGCAACAAGTGGAGTTCCCCAAGGATCAAACTTAGGACCACTATTATTTTTATTATTCATAAACGATTTATGCAATGTTTTAGAATGTAACAAATTACTGTTTGCGGATGATTTAAAAATATATATGTCGATCTCTTCCCCAGAGGACTGCATTAAATTACAAAAGCAGATTGATATGTTGCAAGACTGGTGTCTGAAGAATCAACTGTATTTGAATATATCTAAATGTAAGATAGTAACGTATTGTCGTAAGAATACACCGGAGAAACATCCATACTCAATTAACTATATTGTACTAGAGCGCACGAATACAATCAAAGATCTAGGAGTCCATTTTGACAATCAACTTAAGTTTAATGATCATATTAATATCACCGTTAATTCTGCTTATCGTACTTATGGTTTTATATATAGAAACTGTAGAAATTTTGACAACCCTTCGGCACTATCTGCCTTATACATTAGCCTAGTAAGGTCAAAATTGGAGTACGGAGGCATCATTTGGAACCCAATATACACACAATATGCAGATGGTATTGAGAAAGTGCAGAAAAAGTTCTTAAAATTCCTAAACTTTAAAGTAACTGGACACTATCCACCAAGAGGAAGCAACTATCTGAACTTGCTTCATAGGTTTGGCTTTGTCTCGTTGGCTAATCGTAGATGTCAAGCATCAGTTACATTTCTACATAAATTGTTGAAAGGTAATGTGGATTGTCCACAACTACTATCTCAAATTAATATTTTAGTCCCTAGATTGAATTCGAGACGAAGTGATACATTTTTATGTAAAACACCTAAAACCAATATATTATTAAATCACCTTTGAATTTAATGTGCAGAAATGCAAACAAGATATCCAATATTTGTGACATTTTTACATGCAACGTACATGATTTGAGAAAGGCTTGTCGTATTACTTTTAATTAATATCTCATATTAAGAAAAAAGTTCTTTCACTAATTTTACATTTTGAGTCAAGCAGATATTTCTTAGTATGTTATAATCATCATTATCCTACTCTTATTAAATTATTATCATCATTATTTTACTCTTATTAAATTACTGCAACCAGAAAATATTATTGTTTATACTTATTGTTATTAGGTCTGTTTATTATTACGACACTACTGTCATCATAATTATATTATTATCTATTTTAGTAAGTATGTTTTTTATATTTTTATTTTAATTTAACTTTTCTATATTGTTAATATTTTTCTATTCGTATTTTAAATTAAGATTTATTTATTTTTCTTCTTTAATTTACTATTTTATTGTAGAATTATTTCATTGTAAAATTGCTCTGTAAATGGGAAACTGTTATGCAATAAACGCTATCCCGACTTGACCATACAATGTATGGCATCACACTCCCTCTAAGGCACACATAGTGTGCCCTTAGGGGAACATTCACTAAACCCCAGATATACTACATATCAAAAGGGTTTAGCTCTGTGGGAGCCCTTGCCAGGTTATCAGGCCCGTGGTTGGCGTCGTGGCTGCAGTTCCCCATAAATTTTCTGACCGTCCGGGCTGTTCCTAACAGGACGGCTTTTTGCATTTGTTTGTAAAGGTGTTCGTCCAGACCGAGGTATTTTAAATTGTTTAAGAGATGTTTTGGGACTAGTCCTGTCGTTGACATAACAATTGGTACAGTTCGTGTGTTGAAACGCTATTATTATTATTATTATTATTATTATTATCTATTTGAGAAAATATTGTCAAGATAATCTGTTCGCGAATAGTGCGGGGGTGCTCCATCCTGTTGAAACCATACTGAAACTGCCAGTATATTGGGATTTTCACCATTCGGGTAAAGTGCTGGTTAAACAGTTACGTTAACTTTCTTGGAAGTGTATGACTTTTCAAAATCCAATGTGGGTTTTCTAATGCCCAATATCGAAAATTTTGTTTGTTTACTGAACCATTTAAACAAAATGTTGCCTAGTCGGAAAAACTCTTACTTGTGCGGGTTGGCATTGCTTCTATCCATCATTATTTCGCAAATTTACTCTCCGGTCCAAATCATCTTCAGTAGGTTCCTGAACTAAATGAACTGTGTATGGGTGGCATTTATTTCTATGCAAGCATTTTAGAACAGAAGATTTACTTATTGACTGTTCTGCGGCTATTCGTCTAGTGGATTTTCTTGTAAATGGAGCAAAATATTTAATTTTGTATCTTCTGGAAGATGTTTGGTTTTGTAACTGTCTCTTACGTGGCCAAATTCTAGAAATTTTTTTCTATTTTACCAACTACCGATCATGTAATAGGCCGCTCCGTGTAGTTCATATTAAACAATTATCAATGCTTCAGCTTGTGTTCGAGTTCTGTCGCCATATCCTACCATCGTCATACTTTCTATTCGCTGCTTTTCAGTTGCCATACTTTGAAACTTTGCAACTGCACTTGACAACTACTTATCTGAAGTAAAATTATACTACAGTTTCTATGGAAATAAAAAGTGTTAAAAAATCCAGCATTAAAAAAGGGTTTCCATTCATGCGACTAAAATACCGCCAACAATCCTAAAAACCGGACGTAAATAAATAGGTTCTTATTTTTACCGTTGTTTTCTTAACTTTAGAAAGAAATGTAATTTTTTTAATAATTGTTAATTTTAGGTATAGGACATTGTATATGAAAAAAAAATGCAGAATTCAAAAATAAAATAAAACACATATGTTTCCATTTGAAAAATTGAAATTGATGTTCGCAATTTATTTCTGGCACACCCTGTATAAATCATCATCACAAAAGCCGCAGTCCAAAAAAAACCCATGTGTCCAAAAAGACAACATCTGAATTTTAAATGAATTTGTTATAACCCACGCGTTCTCACTGGATAACAAACCCAGGGAATATAAATCAATAAATGGACATTACTAAATGCATAAGGAATAAGTGTTGGTAAAAGAAGAAACTGATATATTAAATAAATGCAAAATAAGGTGTGAAAGCGAAAGACCTTCAAAAAGTTCACTATTTTTGCAAAACTCACCTCTCATAAATAGTTGCCAATAGAATAATTGTAAAATTTAGTACTTAAAGCACCCCACACTTTTTACTTTGAATTAAATTATTCTGTTAATAATTAAAATTTTATTATATTTTTATTTTGAGGTAATCATGATTGATTGTTCGACTTTCAACTGCGGTAATATAAACTGTTCGTAATTAAAAATTATTATCTACTTTTTAGTTTAGTTTGCTATTAAAGCGTGTTTTTTTAGTGTTTTTAAACTGTAATTATTTTCTAAGTGTTTAGTCTCAAAATGTCTATCGTATTTATTATTGAAAACTTTAATTTAAAATGTATTCTTCGTTTTTGACTAAATTCATATTTCATGATTGCGTAACATTTCCATTTCATTACCGCAGGTTCTACTACTGCCAACTAGATGGCAAACACAGCGTTAATAGACGAATTTAGCATTTAGGCAAGAATAGTGACAAAAACACAACAACCGGGAAAATTCAACTCAAAGAATTATATTGTCATCGGCCCTTGACACGTGTGCCTATTTTGAAGTTAATCAGACTTCTTTAAGTCGGTTAAAATTACGTTGAAAGTTTCCGATACATAGATACATACATACATACATACAGGTCAACCTAATAAAAGCGTGTTGAAAACTTGATAAGTTGAATAAATTCTGATTTTGAAAGATAATTTAGGAGGGAATATGTGCGAAAATCAACCATCCCCCCTCAACTTAGAAACTACGCAGCTAATAAAGCGTGACTCAAATTTCTCAGGAAAACTTCAGGCAAAACCCTTAGTTGCTAATTTGGGAGAGAAATTAGAGAATTAAATAAAAATTAAGAGAAATAAAACATTAAAAAAATATATTCGACTTCCACCTATAACTAAAAAGCTAAAAATAATTTCAATTTTTTAGTTTTCATTCTATATTTTTTATTTTGTATGTATAACCTTAATAGACAGGACCAGGTAACATCGAATGCCTAAACATTACTCAATGATATATTTTCATTTAAATTGACAGGTTTACGAACAAAATGTGCAAGTACGCGTTGTCTTAATAAGCCCAAAATATATGTATATCTTATGGACCACGCCATGTAACCTTTTTCAACTTTTTTTGACAACTCTGTATAACTATAGATAATTCCACTCCACCATTGTACCAATCATCCTGTACATACGACTGCCCACGGACAAGCATAAATTTGTTAGCTGCCTTCTGTAAACTATAGGACGGACTAGAATCCATTATATATTTACGGAGTCAAATTCGTCCTATATTTCAACTATAGTAAATAACTCCTTGTTGGCTACCCCATAAAATATTTCATTTTTAATATTTTATATTATCGCCCTGTGTAACATTAATTCCTCTCCACATTTTATGAAACTTCTTATGTTCTATAAAATAAATAGTTTTTTCATCACACTGTATAAATGTTCAACTCCAGTATATATTTCAACCATTCTGTATGATTTGTTTACGTCCACATCATATAACAGTTTTTTAATCACCCTATATAATTTTAATTTCACATTTTTTCCAAGATTTTCATACCACCAAACGTCCACTCCACCCAGTATGCCAACCATCCTGTAAATATTGCTGCCTATGGACCACTAGCATTCTACTCCGTCCTATATTTCAATCATCATACTCCTTCTATCACTTTATTTTGTGATTTTGTTTGATATAACTAAATTTTTTATTAGGCCCGGCGGATGTGACAACCAAAAGCACCGTCTTCGCAAAATGGAAAAATTTTCATGTAAATAGGTATTTGCCTGGTATAGAAACAAAACGACCTTGGTACTCATTGACTTAAGGAGCCGAAAATACTATGCTTTACTACCAATCCGGATATATACTTTATTAAACAAGACCATATTCATTCAAAACGGTTCACCACAGGAGAAGAAATCAGGTAACATACATACAAAAAATTTAAAAAAATACGCGACGAATTGATAACCTCCTCCTTTTTGGAAGTCGGTTAAAAATTGAAGTGAATCATGTGTGATATCAAATGCACAAACTCGAAATACAAATAGATATTATTTATTATTTTAAAATTCAAGTTTTTTTATAAAATTATATACTCCGTGGGTTCAATTAAAATTTAAGAAAAACTAATATTTACTTTCTGTTTCTAGAAACTTTTATTTACATCAACTACACACAACAGAGCTGATTCGAATATCACAAATATAATACAACATAAGCTCTTCGCCGCACTAACTGACTGCTGCGATGATGGGCTGCTCCTTTTAAAATCAGCATCGAAAACTGTCGTACAATCAATTATCAATTCTACAGCTGCCGAGCCATTTCGAGATCAATTTTTTTGTCCTAAAAGCGATCGATGTCGTACTGGAATGATACCAGGGCCGGCTTAGTGAAATTTCGTTACAATAAGAAAAACTTTGGAATATTAAATACCAACATTGTTTATCACCTACCAGAACTAAAAAGCCCAAAGTATGTCATGGGGTGCTTAAAACGCAATAGCTGTATGGATATTATTTTTTAATCGCCCTTCATTTTTTAAAGAAATTTTAAGAGCCGAATTAAAGAAAAGGGAACCCCCCAATAGATTTTGAAGTAACAATTAAAAAAGTATAAATATTTCTGACTGAAGAACAGTTCTTCAATTTTAACCACTTATTTAGTTTTGTGTGCATATATCTATCACATCCGAGAACCGAAACTTAGATCTCTAGACTATAAGTTAACTTTAAGCCTACTTCGACAGACAGGTACTCAAACAAATGTTTAACCGATTAAAAAAGCATTAGCCTCTACTTCTTACGTACTAATGGTCTTTGTCTTACTTGCTTTAAAGCAGTTATGCGTTTACTACAATGACACCAGAAATTTAAGTAAAAATTTAGGGATATAGGTAGTAAGTACTACCGATAGTATTAAAATAAATGTTTTATGTTACTATTCTGGGGTTAATTGCGAAATAATTTTTTTGAATATCATCTTATAGTTGACAAATTTATGTGTATATATAATCATTTAACACAACACACTGCAGCCATGTACCAGAAACCGTAAATTTTCATGTTATATTGATTTCTTAAAATATGAAGCCTCTTTGAAAATGTCATGTCAGAAATATCATTTCGTAAAAGCGTATTCATGCAGCAGTTTCCTCAAATGTTTCTGTCAATAGAAAATATATCATAAAATTACGACATGTGTGCAATGAAATAAATTTTACAACCGACGTTACTTTTTACTGCTGTGTATCTATAACGATATTTATCATTGAGAGAAATATAGCAGCATACTTTCGAATATTGACAGCAATTTAGCTATTTGTTCCATCTCTGAGATCAATACAAATGCATACTGAGCCTTTTAATTGTATTAAGGGATGTGCATTTAAACGATGACAATTTATCAATTCACATTGACAATATTTAAAAATTTTATATACAATTGATGAAGTGACGATATATTTGTAAGAGATTTGCTGCTACAACTGCCAGTGATGAATAACTGATAGGAATGTTGAAACTGAAGCGTTTGATAAAGTGAACATTTGACATAAAAATAATCCAATCTTTGATTGCGTCATTATAATAATAATCATATTTATACACAACTTTAACTCACAATTCTTTCACATATAGAACAAAATTAAAGTAGATATATACAAATATATACACACATATACATATACATTATAATTGTAAATATGAATTGATATTTTGTTTTTTATAATAGAATGAATTAATTAAATTTTGAATTGAATGATTAATAATAAATAAATAAATAAATAAATAAATTTTTTTTTGTGTCAAATTTTAACAAATAAACTTAAACTTATCTCTTTCGTTTTATATGTATTTCAAACCTTCTTCTGGATCACTTACACTTAGAATATTGAAAATTTATCTTCAGTAAAAAAGTTAAACTTTTTTACTTTTTACTTTTATTTTTCTAATTTCTTAGCCATTGACAATGGGGTCTGATCTAGATCCCGAAACGTTTGGAATATACAGCAATTGTTTATTTATATTGGTGTTATTTCCCAATAAACACTTAGACATTATTATCACGGTTACAAATATCCATCATCGTTCCACAAAATTGCAAATGTCTGTCGAAATCGTCTTCGGAGAGTTCTTGAACGAGGCGAATTTGGTATGGATGATATTTTTCTCGCCTTAATATCCTTCCTACTTAACGACGGCTAATTAATTCCATGCATATTGGCGAGGTCGGTAGTGGATAAGTGAGGATTTTCTTCCAAAGATATAGCAACATTTTGGGCTACACCTTCATTACTTGCACTTTTTAACGGTCCACTTTTTGGTAAATTGCTAACTGTTCCACTTGTGTCGACCTTCGCAAAGTTTTCGTTACTACTGAACGGGATATTTGTGTATTCGGAAGAACAGTGTTAAAAAGGTTACAAACTTCTTGATGGGTCCTTTTCCTCTCCGTATACCCAATCATCAATAATATTTCTATTCTTTCTCTTTCACTTAATTCTGCCATTTTACGATTAAATTAAAACAATGCAATCTTTTTACGTTCAAATAAAAAAAACTAATAACTTATTTTGACAACTACTGTCACTTGTGCAATGAATTTCATGGACTACTAAACTTGATTCAGATTTAATTTGCGCCTGATTTAAACAAACGCACGTGTATTCGACTATGTAACAAGCAGTACGGTTGGCTGTGACGGTATAATGCCACCGATTGGCCAATAGAAATACAAATCCTTACCGAGTGGTTTGTTTATATCGGGCGTAAATGAAATCTGAACCGAGTTTAGCTACCATATAATTTTTCTCTTCCTTAGTTACTCTTCTGTTAATATCTCGGTAGGTATTGAAGTAAACAATATCAAACCCGATATTTTTGTATTCGCAATAAAATGTTTCATCAGAAACTAAAATACTATACAGGGTGTTTCATTGCAAATTTTAAAATCGACATTACTGCCGGTAAAACAGGAAGTTCAAAATTGTAAAAAAATTTGGAAACAAATAGGTAATCTACTGCAGTATCCACCTTCCAAATTTCATTTTGATATCTCTAATAATTCCAGAAATATTTACTTGGTTCCACACATTTGCCCATCACTGTATTTAACACCACTTTCACGTCATTTAAAAAACAAATTAAAGAAATTCGCTCAAATTAACAAATTCTAATTATCATTATATTTCTTTGTGATTATAAGTTTTGTATAATTTGTATATTTTTTTTTCAAAAAATTGATTGCGGAAGCCGTTACTTTGTGATATGAATATGAATATGATCGAGTATCACAAAGTAACGGCTTTATATTTTTTATAATATGCAACCATTTCTAATTGTACTAGAGTAAGTTGTGGATGCTGTATTGGTTGTTTGCTGCCCTAAATTGCTAAATAAATAAATAAATGTAACATTTCTAACATCACAAACACATCGTACATTAAACTTTCCACCGCTAGAGGACAAAATTGTTTCATATATTTTATAATAATTCAAATCAAGGCTTTTTATAAATTCTCGATTTTTTTTTGACGTTTTGAATTCTCCAAGTGTGTTTGGATTGTTAATTTATAGCATAACAGTATGATGTAATGAAAATTTGTATATTCTTTTTTATTCAGGAATAGAACATTATTTGATTTTGCTTATTGAAGATGCCTTAGAGTCGTACATGTACTGGAACCGTAAGACAACAAAACTGAAACTATTTTGTATAAGTATAAAAAAAAGTGTATAATAGTAGAAAGAAATGTTGGAAATATGCAAATTCATTAACAATAGTTTTGGTCGAATTTCGACCACTGGGCGGACAGCTAGTTTATTAAAAGATTGAGAAAAATTGCAATCTAGAGAGACTTCTTGAAAAATAATGTAGGAAACTAAAACTCTTAAATGTACTAATATTAATTTAAGAATAAAATAATGAACTAATAAAATAATGCACCACTTCCATCCATGAAAAACGCATCTTACAATTACGAGTTCATTGAATCTTGAACTTGGAGGCCGAGATTTATACGAGGTTATCGATGGCATTCAAATAGCTTTGTTTTTGTATTGTGTTGTAAACAAAAATTAATATTTAGCATCTACGTGTACGTTCTAATGTATTATTTTAGATTTAACTGAATAGAAGTTTCAATTATATATCATCTTGTTCAAGACAGTATTAAACTGATACCCTTTGCAGAGGTTATTTAACTAAAGAATAGTATATTGTGAATAACTAGTTAAAGAGACATTTTTCCAGTTCACATTTCAAAGGATATGGCCCAACATATTCGAAGAATCATCGAATCAAACGATATTTATTCCCTAAAGGGTTATCCTATCAGGTATGTATATTTGATTAACTATTTTATTTATCTGAGTAATATGGTGATAAATATTGATTACAGAAATGGTATTATACTAATGGTGATTTGTAATATTCAACTTCATTTTAGTTTGTATAGGTGGAGATTAACTTAAAGTTCTTTCTATCAATAAGATCTATAATTATACAGGGTGAGTGAGCGGAGATAGAGCAATGGTTAAATTGGGAAAGATTTGCAGTTTTACTGGCCCAATTTAATGGCACTTTCGGATTTTCGTAAAAAGTCATGGTTTACTAGATAGTTTGAAAAAACGAAATTTTGTAAATCCCTCTAGCTCCTTTGTTTTTGATTTTATAAAAAAAGTGTAAATATCAAAATTGAAGGGAATTGTATCCCGAATATGATTGTCATGTCCTCGTTTGCGTGACAGCTCTCGTTTTCAAGATATGACACAAACTTATCTTTCTTTGAATGGAAACCATAGTTGGCTATATCCTCAAAAATCGGACATTTTTAGAGCTTTTCAACGATATAATACTCGATATATTTATCCATAAAAATAACGGAGTTATGGATGCGTTTCTTCTTATTTTCACTTTTAACGTAGTTAGCCATGAAATAGATTGATTCATTAATAATTAATAACTATTCCAAAAAATATTGAACGATTTTTTTATTAGGTATATCAGATATCACGAAAAAACTAAATAAGTAGGTACTTACTAAAAATTTAAGAAATTAAAGTACATAATAATGGTTACAATTTATGTTCGAAAAGTCCACCATTGTTATTTAGACAAAAATTGCATCTTTTTAAGATTGAAATTACCGCCTTCCTCACAGACCGCATGTCAATTTCTTCAATTGCTTGTAATACCGCTTCCCTTATACTATCTTATACTATCTTTTGTATACTTTGTTTTTTAGCGCACCCCATAAATAGAAGTCTATAATAACAGCCAAATCGGGACACCGGTGTGGCCATTCGCATGGGCCATTTCTTCCTATTCAAAAGTTTGGATAGATATTACCTAAGTGTTGTCTTACTAATAACAAGTTATGAGCAGGTGCTCCATCATGTTGGAACCACTCAATTTCTAAATGAGTTCTCAAATTCAAATTATGCAACATGCCTGGAAAAGTGTATTACAAGAAATGCAAGTAGTGCTCCCCAGTAAGTGATTCGTCATAGATAAAAGGCCCCAGAATAGTAGACCCCATGACACCACACCAAACATTAAAACAAATCTGGGGTCATCTTTGTTCTACATGGAAAGGGCTTTTTTAGCCCAGATATGCTCATTGTGTCTATTAAACATACCGCAGTTAGTAAATCTAGTTTCATCTGACCAAAACACCTTTAATGGAAACTGTGGATTGTCAAGGCACATGTCTCTAAACCATGTACAAAACAAAATACGTCGATGTTCGTCACCAGCATGCAAAGTTTCAGAAACTGAA
The DNA here is from genome assembly GCA_034190945.1 of Octodonta nipae. Taxonomy (NCBI): domain Eukaryota; kingdom Metazoa; phylum Arthropoda; class Insecta; order Coleoptera; family Chrysomelidae; genus Octodonta; species Octodonta nipae. The sequence goes on from CM067216.1 coordinate 216,247,098, forward strand.
ATATTGTACGGGTGGAACTTGTGCGCTTGTGTACCTTAACTACAGTTCGTTGAGATGTGCCAGCTTCTGCCGCAATCTCACGAGTTGATGTAGATGGATTTTGATTTACCACTGCCAAAACATTTATTTGTGCTGCTTCGTTAATTTGATTACGTTCCTTTGGTGGTTTAGTAAAAGATCCATATCTGCGTAAACTATCGTAAAGCCTCTTAAATGTACATAGAGCAGGTTTTCGACGATTAAAATATCTATGAAAGTATTCCTCAGCTGCACGAACTGAATTTTTTTTTCTTCGTTAGAATATTCCATTTTATCACGAAAACTTGTCAATATCGACTGTCAGTTCAGCACTACTAATGGAATTACTCTCAAATGAGGAAACGTCAAAGTGAAAACAATCTTTCTCATGGCTACCTACGTTAAAAGTGTAAATAAGAAAGAAAAGCATCCATAACTCCGTTATTTTTATGAATAACTATATGGAGTATTATATCGTTCAAAAGCTCTTTAAATGTCCGATTTTTTGAGGTCATAGCCAACTATGGTTTCCATTCAAAAAAGATAAGTTTGTGTCATATTTCGAAAACGAGAGCTGTCACGCAAACGAGGACATGACAATCATATTCGGGATACAATTCCCTTCAATTTTGATATTTTCACTTTTTTATAAAATCAAAAACAAAGGAGCTAGAGGGATTTGGCTAAATCGACAGAATTTAGTTTTTTCAAAATATCTAGTAAGCCATGACTTTTTACAAAAATCCGAAAGTGTCATTAAATTGGGCCAGTAAAACTGCAAATCTTTCCCAATTTAACCATTGCTCTATCTCCGCTAATTTCTGAGATCCCCATACTGATCATCAAAAAAAACTCACCCTGTATAGTTATTTAATATTATGAGCTATTTCTTCACATTTACTTCTATAAACATATAACTATATAAAACAATATAGTGGATCCACAAGTTAGAATCATATACAAAATTTTCTTAATACATATACATATTTAGAAAACATATTATTCTATTTAACAGTAAAAGAGGCTGGTCAAACCAATAAACGATGATAAAAATAAAATACCTTTTTCTAGGCAATATCGAAAAAGTTAATTAGATTTGAAAACTGCATCCAATTAAGCATCACTAAAAATTGTAAAATAATTACATTTTTAAAAAACAAAAACCGACTTAACTAAAAGACATGAAATAATTTTTTGCTATAACAATTACATACTTTTTCGGTGCCAACTTAAACAGCGAAGATGCGTAATACAACTCGTAAATGTCTTTCGCAAAATATTTTCACTTTAGTTTGGCACCTACTTCATAAAAATTTGATTCTTATAACAAAAAAATTAATTTTTAAGTTAATTTTTTTAAGTTGGTATTTGTTTTTTTAAAGGTATTTTCTATTTATTCAGATCTATTCAGATCATTAAAATTAGTTAAGGCACTCTTTTATATAATACGTAGTTAAAATACTACAAACTAGTCATTTTTTATTCAATGATTTATACGAGTATAATACTTTAGCTTATCTAGCCTAAATTTTTGCATTTTTTAAATAAATATTTCTGTAATACTGTTAAGTAACAACATTTGAAACTTTTTATTAATTTAACTGAGATAAATTTAAATGCCATTTAACAAAATCCCCAGTATAAATATTTGCTGTTGAAAAGACTGACAATGACATTTACAAAATGTCACTAATGAGACTTTTTACGGGAAAGGCAACGACCTCCAAGAAACTAAACAGTTGTCATCGCCAAGACATGACATTAACTAAAAAAATCATATTGACAAAAAATGCCCCGAAGTTCAACGCACCGCTAAGGTATGCCAACAATTTCCACGTTAAATGCACTTAATTTCTGTTTATTTTTCAGTCAAGCCGTCTCACTGGATAATACCCTGTACGTTTCAGGTATTCTGGGGGTTGATAAGGACACAATGCGATTGGTGGAGGGTGATTTTTCTCTAGAAGCTAGACAAGCTCTAAGGAATTTAGGAGCTATTTTGCAGGCGGCGAATTCCTCGTTTGAGAAAGTCGTTAAGGTGACGGTTTTCCTTAGTGATTTAAATGATTTTACTGCCTTGAACGACGTTTATAAAGAATGTAAGTGCAAGCTTGTATCTTTCTAATTCTGTTCATCACAAATGATAACAAACTTTTAATACATAAGTAAGAAAATTTTCAAATTCATATTGGCATATCATTGAAAGAAACATAGCGAGGTTAATTTTTATGCTAACATAGTCCTGCAGCATTCTTTACGTAAAATAGAAAATAATTTGAAAATATGGTAGCTGCTCTTTTAAAAATGTAAAAACTAGACCGTACATTTGTTCCTTCCTGCAATGATTGTTAAAGGCCAGTCGTTAGAATTTTTTTTGGGAGCCGAAAGTTATGTGAAAACTACCAATGTCATCTTTTGCAGAGTACTCTATAAGCGATTGAATTTTAAAACGTAAACGCGACATTCTTTCGTGTTTTCTGAACTACTTGAAGAATAAAAATACGTACTTTTGAGGTTTTCTCTTATAACGTGTAAATTATTCGCAGCACTAAATTATTTATAAGTCAATAGGTTAAAATAAAAGGTATTTTGAGATAAATATATATATATATATATATATATATATATATATATATATATATATATTTGTTTTTAAGTTTTCGCGGGCACTAAATGTTTCAGGTGGTTTCCGGGAACTCATCCGCGTAGTTGATAACTGATCCCTGCCGGGATCGATGGTAAAATGACGACGTTTCGGCAGAGTCACATCTGCCCTCTTCAGAAGGCTACGAGAATTATGCGAACCGACCTGAAGAGGGCAGATGTGACTCTGCCGAAACGTCGTCATTTTACCATCGATCCCGGCAGGGATCAGTTGTCAACTACGCGGATGAGTTCCCGGAAACCACCTGAAACATACTTTTCCTCTTCTTCCAACACGAAGGGTGGCTACAGGTTCGGACCTTTCCGGACTACTTCGTATCCGAGATCGTCGGCTAGGTCGTTCTCCGCTTGGTCTGCTCTCCGTGGCGTCTGAAGTGGAAGTGAGCTCCGATATGTGCGCGCCGCTATTTATGCTATCTCCCGAGTCCCCTTCTATTGCTTTGCCCCGCCTCCGATTGTGTTGAGGGGGCGGTGCCGTTTGTTTTGATTGGGTGACACCATTGCGTTGTCGCAAATTGTACCGATGACGTGGTTCTGTTTGTACCGATGGCGGCCGCAGATGTTCGTTAGAAGGGTGGGCGTCCTGATAGTGACGGAATGCAACGTTGTGGTATTGTTGCGCTCTCTATTAATTTGTTTTTCTTTTCCCGTAAGATGTTCTTCCAGGCTTGATGCAGGTGTAGAGATTCGTTACGGTTATTGATTTCTCCTTCCTTTTCAATTTCTATAGCTTCCCTAATTGTTCTTCTTTTGAAGTTGTTTTCTGTTGCCAGATGCTTAGAGCCCCCAAAGTTGATTCTATGTCCTGTTTGCTGTTGATGTTGGAAAAGGTCCGAGGTTGTGGTCTTGTTTCGTATGCTGAGTTTGTGCTCTTCGATTCGGGCTTCGATCCTACGGTTTGTTTGACCTACATATGCTTGCTCGCATCCGCCGCAAGGTATCTTGTAGACTCCGTGACTCTCTAGTGGACGTTGGTCTTTGGGATTACCTAGAATGCTTTTTATCGTCTTATGAGGTTTGTAGGAAGTTTTGATGTTGTTTTTCATAAGGATTCTTCCAATCCGATCTGTCACTCCTTGTATGTACGGAAGGGTGGTCGCTGCCTTTGGGGGGTCTTGTTGGGTTTCTTCGTGCCTTGGTAGTTCGTGTTGATTCAGGGTTCGTCGTATGGTGTTGTTGCTGTACCCATTCCTCCTCAAGGTCTATGAGATGGTGTTTAGTTCCTCTTGTTTGTGTTTGGCGTCTGCAATGCGTCGTGACCTGCATATAAGTGTATTTGCTACTGCTTGTATTTGGGAGGGATGATGGTGGGATTTAGCATTAAGGTATCTGTCGGTGTGTGTCGGCTTTCGATAGACTGGGTGTTCTAGCTTCCCTATTGTTGTCCTTTTTAAGCAGATGTCCAGAAAAGGAAGGCATGCATTTTCTTCCATCTCCATGGTGAATTGGATCCTTTCGTGTAGAGAGTTTGCCAGGTGTAGGAAATTGCTGAGTTCCATATCCCCATGAGGCGACACTATCAAGATATCGTCTACATATCGTAGCCAGACTTTTGGTTTCAGGGGGGCTGTGTTTAAAATCAATAACCGTAACGAAGCTCTACACCTGCATCAAGCCAAGAACATCTTACGGGAAAAGAAAAACAAATTAAAAGAGAGCGCAACAATACCACAACGTTGCATTCCGTCACTCGTAGCTAACTATCAGGACGCCCACCCTTCTAACGAACATCTGCGGCCGGCATCGGTACAAACAGAACCACGTCATCGGTACAATTTGCGACAACGCAATGGTGTCACCCAATCAAAACAAACGGCACCACCCCCTCAACACAATCGGAGGCGGGGCAAAGAAATAGGAGGGGACTCGGAAGATAGCATAAATAGCGGCGCGCACATATCGGAGCTCACTTCCACTTCAGACGCCACGGAGAGCAGACCAAGCGGAGAACGACCTAGCCGACGATCTCGGATACGAAGTAGTCCGGAAAGGTCCGAACCTGCAGCCATCCTTCGTGTTGGAAGAAGAGGAAAAGCCTCATGAAAATGCCAAGTGAGATTTTGGCGAAACGTCAGGCGACCGTTCCTTTACAGGGACAAAACTTTCAACGGACGAACACCCGGAACATTAAGAGAGCTACACATAGTTCCGTCCGTGCCAACTTGTTTTCAAATATATATATATATATATATATATATATATATATATATATATATATATATATATATATATATCATTCTACTATATACTCATGTAATAAAATCTGTTCCTGAAATCTAAGAATACATTGTTAGTGAAACAAAATAAACTAATATCGTAACATTTTTATGAACAATCATGTATGTACGGCTCGACCTTTATCTGAGAGCCGGCAATAAAACTCTAAGTTGTCTTTATTAATGTTTCAGTTTTCACAAAGGATTTTCCCGCTCGGTCGGCATTCCAAGTGGCGAAACTTCCCCTGAATGCCAGAGTGGAAATTGAAGCTATTGCGGGCACGGGAGCGGTCAAAACTATTTGCTGCCATTAACATGTATCAAATAGTTAGACCTCACTTCTACACATATTCTATACTCTATTATGGACAGATTGTATATTTTAGAAATAAAGTTTTAAACTATCTCTGCGTTTCAATTCCAGATGTCCATTGCAGAAAATGAAGCATTGTTCTGCACTTGAACCAGTTCAATTCTTAATCAGAATCAGCCTGAATTTGCTCTGATTAATTCTTAATGTACCGAATAATTTATGAGTTATACTTTATTTGAATAGTTTAGAAATTTAATGAAGGCAATGGTATCGAGGTCGATTAAGAAGAATAACAATATAGACCGAATGAATTTATTGGAATGAATTAATTTGATAGATAATATTCATTAACAATTGATGAATTATTTAAAATGGTCGATGGTGGCCATTATTCGATATCTTCGTACTTCATGCGATATTGGTTTCCAGTTTAGTTTAAAGTTTTATTGAAATACATTATATGCGATAATTAGTCTTCGTATTATTTTGAGATATACGATAAATAAAGGTAGAGTTTCTATGACGTCTAATTTACTTTTTAATTGAGTTTGTCATGTATCTCGATATGACATGAAAAAAAACTAATGCGAAAGCTGCTGATTGTTTTGAAGATGTCCCGGTTGACGAAACTTCAGGTTAACTGTCCCTTGCAGAGCACAACCAAGATACGAATGTTCAAGAGATACAACATAATAAACCACATTGTTCCAAAATTTGTTCAATGCTAATGTTTAAGCACACTCCAAAATTCACAAAATTACTGTATATTTGCAAAATTTTCGGGGTTTAGCTCAGACCCCGTTGTCAATGGCAAAAAATATGAAAAAAGGCACAATTCTAAAATTTAAAATTAAAGTGTTTGAGAATTGTATTTGGCTTATGACGCAATTAAGAGAATTTAATTTGATAATATACAGGGTAGCGCAGAAACTAACGATCATGTTATAATAAAGTTCCTTTCAAATTGGAAGAATTACAAAGTGATCTTCAGAATTTTATGTGGCGCTCCTAGGTGGGACTTTGTTATAAGATAGTGCATTGGCCAAAAATGCGACCAAAGAATTTTTTTGATTCAATGATAAAATCATAAGGGAAAACCTAGGGAAAACTTTATGAACTATCCCTATATTGGGTTGTTCACAAGGACATGATCATTTGCAATTTCTTCCTTAATCATCGGCAACCAAGAACCATTGAATTCTTGGTGTTGTGTTCTTCTTTGTGTAATATAAATTTTTGAAATTGTATTTATGACCATTTTTGTGTTCGTTTATTCGAACATGTAAATGTCTAGTGGTTTCACAAATATAAAATTTCTTACAATCACAAGAAATTTTATAAATGCAATTTTTTGTATTTTGTGTTTTTTGGTTTTGTTTTTGATATAACTGATTTTAGTGTATCTCTTGTTTTAAATCATGTTTTAATATTATATCGGTGGCCCATTTCTTTTAGTCTTTCTGAGAGACCATTTACCCATGGTATAGTTATTGTAGTAAGGTGATTTTATCTTAGAAGCCAGTGTTGTTTGGTGAAGTTTGGTTTTGGCTGTTAGTGAACTCTTTATTAATACATTTTTCATTAGGTTTGACCGTAATATATGAAATTCAAAGGATTTTTATTATAAACTTAAAAACCAATTTTCCCGTTTCTTTGATTTGACTTCTATAAAAAACTAACCTTATACATTGTACTTAAAAATATTTATTTTCCTGTGGTGCAACCTCAACTTATTAATAAAGGAACGTCGTAGAAAACTAATGGTGTTTGATTACACCAGAAGCTTCAAACTCACAATTCAGTTTGATTGGTAGGAAATTTAATATCCACTCTTCAGTTTGCCTACTGGGTCAACTAGAATTTAGTGTTGTTAATAACCATCCGATACATACGATATTATATATACCTAAAACATCATTAAGGTCACGAACTTATCGAGAAGTTTTTGAAAACTCATCAGTTAATGGTAAAGTGATTACTTCAGAAAGGAAAACTAATTTATAACTTTTAATAACCCTTCGCTTCCACATTGTTATTAATTTATTATTGGGAATGACATTGTATATTCTTGCACATTTTAAATAATACAAACCAAATCTTTTAAATTAATACTTGAACAGTAAAACTACTAATTGTAAAATTTGAAAAACATGCACAACATAAAAAAAATATATACCTTATAATTTACCTTAAATATAAGAAACCTGGAGAGTAATACAGAAACCATTAAGTGCGAGTCCAACTATCATTTAACCAAATCATTAACATGTAAAAGGAAAATGTTCGTCTTTTTATTTTTCAGAGAAATCGTAGAAATAGACTGATTAAAATTGCATTTTCCTACTAAAACGATAGTAAGGAAAAGGATGAAATTTGGTATTAAATGATAAATTAAAAATTTAAAATTTTTCAACCGCGACATGAAAGGGCTCATTCTAAGGAAGACAAATACACTTTTTCAATTTTAAAAATAATTAATTTAACAGATATCTTTATATGTAGTAGTCTTCTAAAATAAAAGGACGGGAGTATTATCATTTTGGGAAGATTAAGTTTTTCGATAGGGGTAAATGGGGTATTTTTTATGAAAAAATATCATTTTTCGGGAAATGAAATTAATAGATATGAGAATGATATTTATTCATTAAATTAATAGAGAACTGATGTAAAGTTTCGCGAAATTTATCATAATATATAGGGGGATGGGTTTCAGTGATTTTTAGGAAAAACAAATTATCCAGGGGTACCCAATATTCACTGGATGAGAACTGATAAGCTGTTTCCTTTCTTGAATTCATGGAACGGGTGGGGACTGAAAAATGTTCAACATCTGATAAATCGCAGGTGAATCTGAAGAAAAATTGGAAAATGTCGGAAATATAGAAAATGTTAAGTGACAAAGAATTATGAAATGCTAACAAATGTCAAAAATGCCAACAAAATCAACAATGTCAAAAATACTCTCTTCGAGGTGTCATTCCTTTGTACGCAAGACAATATATATTATATATAAATAAAACATATATTGTTTCTGGTCGGTAACCTTCATCAGTTGCGCTTCTCACAATTGAATGTCCTCTCGAACACTTCTTTATGCATTTGATGCATTTCGTTAAATTTGAAGACGCGAGATGTAAGACCCAAAATCCTAGAATTCGGTCTTACATCTCGCGTCTTCAAATTTAACGAAATGCATCAAATGCATAAAGAAGTGTTCGAGAGGACATTCAATTGTGAGAAGCGCAACTGATGAAGGTTACCGACCAGAAACAATATATGTTATATATAATTTATAATTTATATTGTCTTGCGTACAAAGGAATGACACCTCGAAGAGAGTATTCAATATCTCTGACAGGTGAAGTAACCTGAAAATTTTATCGTGACATTCTGTTCTAGGAGTTAAGGGAGAACAGCAATTGCACGGAACGGCTCCAGATTCGGAACCTCTGTGTACTGATTCTCTTGAAAATCCGAGATGTCGGTCTTACATCTCGCGTCTTCAAATGTCAAAAATGTCTAAATTGTGAAAAATTACAAGATTGTAAAGATGTTGCCAAAAATGTAAAAATGTCAAAACTGTAAAAAATGTGAAAAATGTCAAAATATAAAAAGTGTCAAAAATGTCAAAAACGTCAAAAATGTCAAAAATGCTAAAACTGCCAAAAATGTGAAAAATATCAAAACTATCAAAATGTCAAAAATTTAAAAATGTCAAAACTTTCAAAAAAGTCAAAAAAATAATTACATCAAAAATGGCAATGACAATACATGTCACAAAATAAACTAAAAGGGAAAATCGCAATATCAAATATAAAAATTTCAGACAATTCAAATATTTAAGAACTTTTTGGGAAATAACATACTGTGGTGTTATTTTCCAAAAACATTTACAACATATGCCACAACTAAGTATCCTTCAGGAAACAACACGTCAAATATGTTTAGATCTTCATGTCAAATTTCAAAAAATGTATTTTTAGAAGCAGTTCTAGTCATATAATGTACGGAATTACCAAATGAAAAAATGCTAAGAACCTACGTCAAATACGCCCATATGTACAACCACTGGGAAGTCGGAACCGGTCAGCTAGTAATTCATCTTTAACATTTGTTGGCCACATTATTTTTTTTGTCACTAAAACAAATTACAATTCTATCTGGGAAAGATTTACGATGTAAAGATTTTGAAATCGTAATGAAGAGAGCATTTAACAAGTATCGTAAAAAACAAACATTTAACAATTTTACTGTTTTTTATCTAATTTTAAAACATGTCATATATTTAGAATACCTTTTTTGTTATATATTGTCACGTTATATTTTCACAACTGATAAGTATTTTGGATATTTATTATATGTATCTAGTAGATAGTGATACTTTTTATGTCATAGTTTTTTTTATAAATACAAATTAAATTTAGTAGTAAAGTCATATAGTGATATTTTGTAGAAAAAATAAATGCAAAAATATGTAGATTTCCTTCTTATTTATGGGTAAACGAATATTACGGGTTCCTGTAGAGTAATAACCGCTTTCATAATTATACCAGAAAGAGCTAGTCGCTATTTTTTAACAGAATTTTTGCTATTGAGTTTTTCAATTATTCGCTTTATATGATCTATGGGCGTCTTGATGAAGAGCACCACAAAGGAAAAATTGCCGGTTACTTTTAACTGAAGATGAAAGCAATCGGTCCGCTCCTCACTGATAATTCAAAAAATATTTTTGTAAAAGTCTCCAATCAAAAGCCTGGAAAAAAGGATACAACAACATAACCAAAGGAAACCGACTTACAATTTTGGTGCATAGATCAATCAGTTGATCAAGTGGAATAACATTTAAAAAAAATAGCTGTGATCAAAACTCAACTAAAAAGTTGAAAATAATTAACAAAACAGAACACTATGCAATAAGCTGTTATCCAGGTGAGTAGATATTGAATACCTATGCACTAAATAACTGCAAGTAATATATTTATTTTTGTTATGAAGTGAATTATTACGCTACTATGATTGCACGGCAAATATACGTTTATCCTAAATTTTATAATCACAGAATAAAAAATATTCAGATAAAATTGAATATAAACAACGATATATTAACAAACATGTATTCTTTAAAACCCTGTACGTCTTAAACAATTCTTGTGATTGAAGGTCAATATTTCTTAGTACTTTTTTATAATGCCAGAGCTTTTAAATAACTAATGTGATTTGACAACAAAGGAATTTTACATTTAACAATTGGATATCAACAGCGATATATTAACAATCATGTATTCTTTAAAACCCTGTACGTCTTAAACAATTCTTGTGATTGAAGGTCAATATTTCTTAGTCCTTTTTTATAATGCTAGAACTTTTAAATAACTAATGTGATTTGACAACAAAGGAATTTTACATTTAACAATTGAATATAAACAGCGATATATTAACAATCATGTATTCTTTAAAACCCTATACGTTTTAAACAATTCTTGTGATTGAAGGTCAATATTTCTTAGTCCCTTTTTATAATGCCAGAGCTTTTAAATAACTCATTAGATTTTACATCACAGGAATTTTACATTTAACAATTGAATATAAACAGCGGTTTATTAACAAAGGTTGTATTCTTTAAAACCCTATACGTTTTAAACAATTCTTGTGATTGAAGGTCAATACTTCGTAGTCCTTTTTTATAATGCTAGAGCTTTTAAATAATCAATTTGATTTTACATCATAGGAATTTTACATTTAACAATTGAATATAAACAGCGATATATTAACAGGGATGTATTCTTTAAAACCCGATACGTTTTAAACAATTCTTGTGATTGAAGGTCAATACTTCGTAGTCCTTTTTTATAATGCTAGAGCTTTTAAATAATCAATTTGATTTTACATCATAGGAATTTTACATTTAACAATTGAATATAAACAGCGATATATTAACAGGGATGTATTCTTTAAAACCCGATACGTTTTAAACAATTCTTGTGATTGAAGGTCAATATTTCTTAGTCCTTTTTTATAATGCCAGAGCTTTTAAATAACTAATTTGATTTTACATCACAGGAATTTTACATTTAACAATTGAATATAAACAGCGATATATTAACAAGGTTGTATTCTTTAAAACCCTGTACGTTTTAAACAATTCTTGTGATTGAAGGTCAATATTTCTTAGTCCTTTTTTATAATGCCAGAGCTTTTAAATCACTAATTTGATTTTACATCACAAGAATTTTACATTTAACAATTTTACCTTTCTCGCGTATCGACGAAGGATCAACCGTTCGGTGTCATATGCTATCTTAGCTGCTGACCTTTTTCGAATATATAGCCCGGGCTGATGCAAATAGGGATCATCTTCCTATTCATGTTCACGCTAAAAGACTATAGGTTTTTATGATATTACCCAAATATGACTCCTGGGGAAAATTCAGGCTTACCAATGGAGTGAATGAAATTTAAATAGATGCCATAAATTATGGAAAATATAAGTTCGTGCTATCGAAGTCGTTACAACGATAGTTTTGGGATTTCTTTGATACTCATTGACGATACGACACGCTCACCTATCTTGAATAATGCAATATGTAAATTACCCTGTATATGTTTAAATATGTACAGTTAGCATCGATCTTTATTTGTTTTACAAATCACCGCCGCTGTTGTTTTAGATCTTCCAAGCGTATTACAAAGTGTTGAATGAGAAATTATTATTAAAATATGGTGGTCGACACCCTAATTGAAAAAATTCTGTTTTTTTTTAAACACGTACAGTTTCAACGAATCTTGTTACTTTTAGCAATCAATATCATTTTGACTTTAGCTCTTTCAAACCAATATTGGGAAATTTCGAATGAGAAATTACTTTCAAAAATTCACATTAGAAGCCGAGCTTTGTGATACTCAATCATGATGATTATGAATAAAAAAATTAAGATTTGTTTAAACACATCCAATTTCAACGATCTTTGTTTTAACAATGAATAAAGATTTGACTTTTACTCTTTTAAACGTATGTTAGCAAGTGTTGAATGAGAAATTATTCTCAAAACTTTCAAAAATTGATATAAGAAGCCGTGCTTTGTGATATTCAATCATGATGATTATGAATAAAAAAATTAAGATTTGTTTAAACGCGTACAGTTTCAACGATCTTTGTTTTAACAATGAATAAAGATTTGACTTTTACTCTTTCAAACGTATGTTAGCAAGTGTTGAATGAGAAATTATTTTCAAAGCGTTCAAAAATTGACATTAGAAGTCGTGCTTTGTGATACTAAATCATGATGATTATGAATAAAAAAAATAGGATTTTGTTTAAACGCGTATAGTTTCAACGATCTTTGTTTTAACAATTAATAAAGACTTGACTTTGGCTCTTTCAAACGTATGTTAGCAAGTGTTGAATGAGAAATTATTTTCAAAAGTTTCAAAAATTGACATTAGAAGCCGTACTTTGTGATACTCAATCATGATGATTATGAATAAAAAAATTAAGATTTGTTTAAATGCGTATAGTTTCAACGATCTTTGTTTTAACAATGAATAAAGATCTGACTTTTACTTTTTCAAACGTATGTTAGCAAGTGTTGAATGAGAAATTATTTTCAAAACTTTCAAAAATTGACATTAGAAGATGTGCTTTGTGATACTCAAACATGATGATTATGAATAAAAAAATTAAGATTTGTTTAAACGCGTACAGTTTCAACGATCTTTGTTTTAACAATCAATAAAGACTTGACTTTTACTCTTTCAAACGTATGTTAGCAAGTGTTGAATGAGAAATTATTTTCAAAACTTTCAAAAATTGACATTAGAAGATGTGCTTTGTGATACTAAATCATGATGATTATGAATAAAAAAAATTAAGATTTTGTTTAAACGCATATAGTTTCAACGATCTTTGTTTTAACAATTAATAAAGACTTGACTATGGCTCTTTCAAACGTATGTTAGCAAGTGTTGAATGAGACATTATTTTCAAAACTTTCAAAAATTGACATTAGAAGATGTGCTTTGTGATACTCAATCATGATGATTATGAATAAAAAAATTAAGATTGGTTTAAACCCGTCCAATTTCAACGATCTTTGTTTTAACAATGAATAAAGATTTGACTTTTACTCTTTTAAACGTATGTTAGCAAGTGTTGAATGAGAAATTATTTTCAAAACTTTCAAAAATTGATATAAGAAGCCGTGCTTTGTGATATTCAATCATGATGATTATGAATAAAAAAATTAAGATTTGTTTAAACGCGTACAGTTTCAACGATCTTTGTTTTAACAATGAATAAAGATTTGACTTTTACTCTTTCAAACGTATGTTAGCAAGTGTTGAATGAGAAATTATTTTCAAAGCGTTCAAAAATTGACATTAGAAGCCGTGCTTTGTGATACTCAATCATGATGATTATGAAGAAAAAAATTAAGATTTTGTTTAAACGCGTACAGTTTCATCGATCTTTGTTTGTTTTAACCATTAATACCGACTTGAGCTGTTCCAAAATATTACGAAGTGCTAAATGAGAAATTACGTTTAAAAATTGGTACTTTGTGATAGTCAAGATGATTATGTATGAAAAAAAAAGTTTTTGTTTAAAAGCGTACAGTTTTATCGATTTTTGTTTGTTTTAACAGTCAGTATCCACCTGATTTTAGTTCTTTCAAACGAATCCTTACTTTGTCATACTGTCATGATAACTATAAATGAAAAAATTAAGTTTTGTTTTAAAATCGTACAGTTTCATCGAGCATTGTTAGTTTTAAGAATCAATATTGACCTTTTGTTTCCGGTGGTTTGTGCTCTGAACAGACCAGTTAACCTGACATTTCGTTAAACTCGCATTTGATATTTTCAGAGGTGAAGTTCTGGAACTAGACTGAGGAAATTTAGAAAGTGCCTGTGTCATTTTGTAATGTTTTTCTCGGTCGTGAGTGGTATAACCGTTGTTCGGGTTGCTTTACTTGCTAGTCTCCCTTGGTAATCATCACCAGTGTCGTTGTTTATGGCCCCTGGTAAAATTTTTTGATCTCTGTTCTCCTGCATATTTATTAGGGGATTGTAGTTATTAGTATGAAATTTATTGCAGGATTTCCCTAGAAGTGGCCTTTATGTTTTGTGGTTCAGGAAAACACATTACCTTTGTAATTTTTTTCTCATTTTTTGATTAATACTTACCTACCACACTTCTTTTGCCTGTATCATCAAATTTTAGACAAACAATGATTCAAGATAAATACTTATCAAAACCAATAAACAAAATTTCCAATTTTATCAAAAAAATTATGAGTACAATTAATTATTTTCAAAAAGGTACACGATCATTAATTCAGATTTCAGATATTTCAGATCTTTGTGAACCTATTTTAAAATAGAATTTTATGGCAATCATAACAAACCCTTGAATTCGAAATTGACAAGTCCATAACTACTTGGATAACTTCTTAATTAATTAACGTCAAACTGTAACTGTGAGCCTATATTTTGGCATTAATAAAAATTTAGAAGACAAGATATAAATAGTACTAAAGGCAAGGATTTGACTTTGTAGATCATCATCAATCTCAATAACAATTTTCTCTTTGATTTCCTATAATTTACATGTACGTTGTTTTATCTAAATACCACAAAAGTGTAGGGAAATCTATACATTATCTGCACCCTGTATATCTTTTAATAATGTGATGGGCTGATGTTGGATTGAGAAAAACATGAATTTTCATTGGCCATGAATTCTCGTCGGTAAGCTTGTTCGAAAGTGAGATGAATTGTTGAACTTTTATTCCAAACTCCGTTTCTTCCGGTCAACGTTTTCTGTAGGCTTTAGCATTAATTATATTTACCTGGAAAACTGCTTATTACAGCATTTGCTTGCAGAACGCTTGCCCGTGCTGATTGTCTACTGATGAGCTTTGTCTCATTGAAATATTCACTGCACAGCCATTTTCGTTGAGTTAGCAAACTGATTAAATTTTTATATTTTGTCTAAAAGTTTTAATGAATAAAGTTTTTGGATATACTCACTAATTTCTTTTAATAATAATACTTTACCTATTTTATATTTTCTCCTAGGTGACATTTTTTGTATCTATCTTCATCAGTTGCACTTTCCACTGGTAATGGGATCATTCAAAGTATTTGAATGAAAAATAAACGAACATTTAAGGCAAAACTTTGACCTAGGAATGAGCGACTATTATGAGCGACGAGGACGAGGTATGAGCGATACTCGAGGATATAAGCCGAATGATTTCCTTGCGAATCGAGAAGTGCTTTTCCCCCATTCGGCATTAATATACGAGGTGTGTTCAAAATTTAACCAGAATGTTTAAAGTTCGCTTGTTTAGAGTGTCCGATTGTCAATTCTTTTTATTATGTTGGTATACATGGTCTTAAAGTATGATACAATTTTCAGCTCTATTTATTGTTTACTTTGTCTGTGGCAGGCGCTAAGGTGATGATCTCGGCGATTTTTGATTGTTAAAAATGTAATAAAGTGTAACAAAGTGTGCGAAATGTTAACAAAAGCCTATAGCAGTCTGCTATGAAAAAAAAAAACAAGTGTTTACGTGGTATAAGCGTTTTTAAGATGGCCCTGAAGACGTTGAAGATGACGAACGCCCCGGACGCCCCAGCACATCAATAACTGATGAATAAGTAAAAAAGGTGAAAGAAATGATTAAAAACGTTGGCCGAGTCACAATCAGAGAAGTCCCAAAATTGTTGAATTTTGAACAAAAACAGCGGCGTATGGAAGTTGCTCAGGAGTCACTGAATGAACAGAACGTCTACTCAGGTTTTCTCAAAAGAGTAATAACAGGTGACGAAACATGGGTTTTACGGATATGACGTCGAAACAAAGGCTCAATCGTCTCAATGGAGACATTTTGGCTCTCCAAGACCGAAAAAGGCTCGGCAAGTGCGGTCGAACGTCAAGGTAATGTTTATTGTATTCTTTGATTTTAAAGGCATAATGCATAATGAATTCTTGCCATAAGGTCAAACGATTAATAAAGGGTACTATCTACAAGTTCAACGCCGTTTGTGTAAAGCTGTGCGAAGGAAACGTCCGGATTTGTGGCAAAACAGTTTGTGGCTTTTACATCATGATAATGCACCTGTTGACACATCGTTGCCTGTTGGTGAAATTTTGGCAAAAAATAACTCTGGAATGATGCTCCAACCTCCATATTCGCCAGACGTGGCACCTTGTGAATTTTTCCTGTTTTCAAAAATAAAAAAGCGTCGTCGTTTCACAAGCATAGATGACATTAAAAATACATCGCTGAAAAAGCTCAAAGCTGTCCCAAAGATCGATTTCCAGAAGGGTTTTCGGGATTGGAAAAAGCGCTGGCATAAGTGCATAATATCTAATGGGGACTACTTTGAAGGTGACAACATCTATGTAGATGAATAAATAAATATTTTTTTCAAAAAACGAAAATTTCGGGTATTTTTTGAACACACCTTATACAGACACTTTCGTCCGTTCTCGCTCTTATGCTGTCATTGGATAGAAGAAATATGTCAATACTGTATTTTCAGGGTACGGTGCAATTATTACAATGAGAAGTAATTTGAGGAAGTATTGACTGATAATGCAGAATTAAGGAACATTATATTGTTATTTAAAATTATTAGTATAAGTTACTTAACGAATAAATTTTAAATTAAATGACTATTTAGGAGAAATTAAGTAGTAAAATGTTATCTAAAGGACCCCATAGAATCCTTATGGGAAATGGCTTTCGGCTATTTTTTTCCGAATTCAAGTATGTGATAGCACTTGAAGAGTAGATCAAAAGTGCTCAGAGGCACAAGGCTCCAGAGCCAATAGTTTAGTATCTACAGCCCTCTAAATTTGACGTGGTCCAGAATCCTTATGGGAAATGGCTTTGGGCTAATTTTTTCCAAATTCAAGTATGTGATAGCACTTGAAGAGTAGATCAAAAGTGCTCATGGCCACAAAGCTCCAGAGCCAATAGTTTAGGATCTACAGCCCTCTAAATTTGACGTGGTCCAGAATCCTTATGGGAAATGGCTTTCGGCTAAATTTTTTCAAATTCAAGTATGTGACAGCTCTTGTACAGTAAATCAAAAGAGCCAATACTTTAGGATCTACAGCCCTATAAATTTGAAGCCATTTCCCATAAGGATTCTGGACCAAGTCAAATTTAGAGGGCTGTAGATCCTAAAGTATTGGCTCTGGAGCGTTGTGCCCAAGAGCACTTTTAATCTACTTTTTAAGAGCTATCACATACTTGAATTTGAAAAAATGTAGCCGAAAGTAATTCCCATACGGATTCTGGACCATGTCCATTTTAGAGGGCTG
Source organism: Octodonta nipae (assembly GCA_034190945.1). Lineage (NCBI taxonomy): Eukaryota > Metazoa > Arthropoda > Insecta > Coleoptera > Chrysomelidae > Octodonta > Octodonta nipae. The sequence continues at coordinate 216,264,643 of CM067216.1, forward strand.
TAGATCCTTAAGTATTGGCTCTGGAGCCTTGTGCCTATGAGCACTTTTGATCTACTCTTCAAGAGCTCTCAGATACTTACCAGTAACCTGGTGAAACAATTGTGAATAGTAAATAAATTTAAGTGAAAATTACATCAGTGTGTTTATTTTAATATAATATTAAAATGGATTTTCATCAAGTAAAGACAGAAACTGTCATCATTTTTTTAAACACTCTGTATACAATTTTGAAACTAATATTACATATTTAGGAAGCTCGTGGTTTATTCTATAACCTTCCTGATAAAAATCTCTTGATTCCGCTGCATTATTGTATAATTGGCAATTATCTGAAGGCCTTAAAATCTAAAAAAAGCTCTGAAATTAAGTATAGGGTATTTATTATACATGAATTAGTCTTAAAATTACCCGTAGAATTCAGAATTGCAATCATTTACAGGGTGTTCCATTTGAAATAAGCAAGTTGGGATCAACTTCCAGTGTAACCGGAAGTGAGTCATGCGTGAACAAATTTTAACTGGACTGCCCCCAATTGAAAATTGATAGCCGTAAATTTTCATTGAATTCGTAAATACCGTTTTCACATTATCGATCGTTATCATTCCCGGTGGGCCACCCTGTATATATAGCTTTATTACAATTTTAGTTAGGGTGTTGGTTCAATACTGGGGTCGGTGCTACCATAACGTCTATCTGGAAAGTTGATGAAGTGTACGGAGAAGCGAGTTCTAACAACGCCCCATGAATTTGAGGAACTTTATTGGATATCCGAATAATAAAACATCTTTGCGCTTGACTAAAAACACTCGAAATTTTATTATGGCAAAGTCAACTTGAATTTCTTCCGTTACATTATGTCTTTTCTCATCCTGCTATGTCAATTTAAATTATGAATTTTAAATGTTTTTTCAAAGTTTGCGAGAAGATTCTCAATTTCTCGTTTATTTTCTTGTATCATAGCCGCACCGAGTTCTTGCATACTTTTCATTCTATTTACTTTCCTCTTTCTTTATTACCGCTGAAAGTTTTCGATTCATATTTTCTGTTTGCGTGAATAACGAATCATTTCAGTTACAATGCCGAGAATAATTTTTATATCACAAATTGAGTTTGAAATTGTATGTAAATTGAAAGTCGAGTAGTTGAAAGCCTATATCTTAAGTTCATTTAATTGTATAATTAGATATTTTAGCGTTGGATTTCACACAGATATACGAAAATTATATCCGGATAGAATATATGAAGATAATAACATAATTTTTGAGGGCAACTTGGTTCAAGAAAACAGAAAAAACCTGATATAAATGATTCTATTTTAACCCCAAACCAATATAGTACGCTACAATAGTCACAATTTAACTACTACACATCCATAGACAGTTTGGTTAGTATGTGGGTTATTTTGGATGTTCATGTGAGTTTTCACTCCACACAATGGTGTAATATCTAAGAGTCGTTTGTGGAAACTGCCCGGAACACTAGTTGTCTTCTTATAGAAAATCTCTTTAGCAGGATTAACTGTGAGAAAGTAGGTTTTGTCAACTAGTTTTCCTATACAGGGTGAGTTTATTTTGAATCAGTGTGGGGATCTCGGAAACTAGCGGACATAGAGCAATGGTTAAATTGGGAAAAAACTAAATAGGTAATTACTAAAAACTTCAGAAATTAAAGTACATAATAATGGTTACAATTTATGTTCGAAAGGTCCACCATTTATATTTCGACAAAAATTGCATGTTTTTAAGATTGACATTACCGCTTTCCTCACAGACCGCCTATCAATTTCTTAGATCACCAACTGTCTCATACTTTCTTTTGTATACTTTGTTTTTTAGCGCACCCCATAAATAGAAGTCTATAACTGCCAAATCGAGGGACCGAGGTGGCCATTAGCGTCGGCCATTTCTTCCTATCCAAGAGTTTGGATAAATATTATCTAAGTGTTGTCTTACTAATAACAAGTTATGAGCAGGTGCTCTATTATGTTGGAACCACTCAATTTCTAAACGAGTTCTCAAACTCAAATTATGCAACATGTCTTGAAAAGTGTATTACAAGAAATGCAAGTAGCGCTCCCCAGTAAGTGATTCGTCATAGATAAAAGGACCCAAGTAGACCCTATGATACCACACCAAACAGTAAAACTAAATTTTATTTGGGGTCGTCTTTGTTCTACATGGAAAAGGTTTTCTTTAGCCCAGATATGCTCATTGTGTCTATTGAACGTACCGCAGTTAGTAAATCTAGTTTCATCTGACCATCACACCTTTAATGGAAACTGTGAATTGTCAAGGCACATGTCTCTAAACAATGTACAAAACAAAACACGTCGATGTTCGTCACCAGCATGCAAAGTTTGTGAAACTGAAAGTTTGTACGGGTGTAACTTGTGCACTTTCAGTACCTTAACTACAGTTCGTACAGTTCGTTGACATGTGCCAGCTTCTGCCGCAATCTCACGTGTTGATGTAGATGGATTGTGATTTACCATTGCCAAAACATTTATTTGTGCTGCTTCGTTAATTTGATTACGTTCCTTTGGTGGTTTAGTAAAAGGTCCATATTTGCGTAAACTATCGTAAAGCCTCTTAAATGTAGATAGAGCAGGTTGACGACGATTAAAATATCTATGAAAGTATTTCTCAGCTGCACGAACTGATTTTTTATGGCATATGAAAAAGCCTGAAAGCATTCCAAATAAATTTTTGAAATACGGATTAGATATATTAGAGTTTGTGGTAAAACTGTTGAATGCGTGCTTGATAAAGAATATTTTCCATCAGACTGAAAATTATATGGGAGTAACTATTACTAGTTCCATGGGAAGGCTGTATGGCATAATGTTGAAGGACAAGAACAAGAACTTTTGTAGATATAGAGGAGAAAAGGAGATTCACAGCTTGATCATGTTTGGAAAATGGTTTTTACTTTACAGTAGGTAACACAGATACAGAGATCCAGTAATATTACAACACATCTCGTTTTTATAGATCTAGAAAAAAATCTACTTCACAGTACCGTTAACTTATGTGATATGTTGACATTAACTGGAGTAGTATAAACACAAAGTTTTGTACTTTAACACCAAACCTTACATTTTTCACTCAATGCACGTTTCAACAGAGAGGCTGTGATCATCAAAGAGTAAACCAAAACACTAAACAATATGTGTAACTTCTACCAAAATCGTGTATTCAAAGTGTATTAATTAAAAAATAGAATATCTCTGTATAGGAATTAAGAAAATGCGAAGAATATAAATGCTTAGGAACTATTATATCTATGGAAAGAACATCAGTACGGGATATTAAATATAGAGTCCAGGAAGGTCAAAACTTTATGCATATATTAAACTCGTTAGCCTGGTGTAATCATATCAATTGTTATACAAAGATAACTCTGAGCAAGTTATTAAACAGCCCATGTTGACTCATGGTTCAGAATCTTGGCACTTGTCCTTTACAAATAGGAGAAGGGTGAAAAAAAAAGAACTTTCTGAGAAGGGCAGGTGAAGTCTAGAGATGGACATATATACCAAATGAAGAAGTTAGAACACACACAAAACATATTACAACAGAGAGGATTGATACAAGATAACTCACATGGTACCGACATGTAATTAGGATCCTCGAAGCTTCCTTGGACTTCCATCGTCTTGAAAAGGTTGATTTCACAACGTTTTAATAGCTGTGTATCTGCTGTCGTCATCACGTGAATGATAGGAAATTCAGAGTATTCAGTCGTATTTATATTATACCCTTAACCGGTCATGCGTCGCCGGTCATGGTCATTGGGTCTTACCTGGTCCAATCAGCGTCGTCGTACCTGGAGGTTGGTTGCCGGTGATGCGTAGCGGCAGAGGCCGAAGAAGAGTTCTCCAAATATTTTTAATTTGGACGCTGGGCTCGCTAATTATATTTTAGTTCGAGATTATATATGTTGTCTCTATGAATTTTCTTTTGTACCAGTGCTCCTCCTTGTGAATCTCTAGCCTGGTCCCATTTGATATTATAGTGCTTGGTCCATGCGTGATTAGCTAGCCCAGACTTCGTTACCTCTGCCCTTTGAGTAGCTGTGCGGTGTTCCTTAATCCTGGTGTCCAGCGGTCGCTTTGTCTCTCCAATGTAAAGATTGCCAGATTCACACGGTACGCTGTATATACAGTTATTTGGTATTGCTGGTGCCTCGGGCCTTGTTCTTGTTATCATGCTCCTCAAGGTATCGTTGCTTTTGAAGATCATTCTGATTACATAGCTGTGTGCAATTCTTCTAAGTTTCTCCGACAAGCCTTTAGTATACGGTAATAGTAGAGTTGCTACCGTGGTGTCCTCTTCATGCCTAGATGGTTTGTCCAGCTCTTCAAACGCCTTAGTAATGATCGTTTCCGGATATCCATTTGCCAAACGATCTTCTCTAAGTTTCACTTGTTCTTCTTTGAGGGCTTCTGGTGTGCTGCAGATATTTTTGGCTCTATGAATTAGTATTTTGATGATGCCAGTTTTCGTTGCTGATGGGTGGTTGGAATTGTAGTGAAGGTATAATCCTGTATGCGTAGCCTTCCTGTAAACTGTTGTTTGGATTCCGGTCCTAGTCCTTTGACACTTTACATCAAGGAATGGTAGGCACCCACTCTGTTCTATCTCCATGGTGAATCTAATGGATGGTTGGGATGCTTCTCGAAACTCCTCAGTGCATGTTCTTCGAACCATTCTATGTAAATGTTGGCGATAGTTGGTGATAACGGGGAACCCATAGGCAATTCATCTTCTTGTATGAAGAACCTGTCCTTCTCTTGAAAGTAGCAGTTCTTGAGGCAAAATTCAGGTAAGTCCATGATTGAGTCTATTGGTAGCTCCGTCCTCCCCATCAAGGTTTCGTCTTCAGTAAGTTTCTTCCTCACTATGTTGAGAGATTCGTCTAGTGGTACGTTCGTGAAGAGATTTTCAAGGTCGAAACTTACTAAGCGATGTTCTGGTCCAAGCTCCAAGGCACCGAGCTATTGAAACGTTGTGAAATCAACCTTTTCAAGACGATGGAAGTCCAAGAAAACTTCGAGGAACGAGGGACATTGTCTATCAGATTCAGACTAACATGTAATTAGGATGAAAGAAAACTGATGGCAAAATGAGCACCAAAGTATACTCTAGTTAATAGAAGAAGGAAAGGAAGATCAACTAGCACTTGGATTGTATAAAAAATTGAAGGTGTACTAATGTTACCACCACTATTTATACTAATAGCAAAACGCTTTATGTGCGATTCTGTAAATTGAGGATGAGCTCAAAATTTTGAAATTATGGTGGGGATATGTAGATATTTGGTGGCAAAAGAGAGGGTACATTAAAAACATCAATTAACAGAGCTTATCTACTAACTGTGATATACCAATTATGCCCGCGCACAGTGCGAGGGGGGGTAGTGGTCATTTCAGATGTCGGTTTACTTTCTGGAGGAATGCAGCTGATCAGTATGCTACTCCTTACGATTTTGTATATATCTAAATCGTACATATGGTGTTTTTCTATGGCATATCCTGTGTTCGTGCACGTTTTTCGTAGTATTCTTTTTCCAGTAGTTTCAATGGCTGACGTTCTGTTGTCGATCCGTAGTTTTGCTCCTTTTGTTTCTGAATAGATTTTGTTTTCAATGTCAAGTTCGTGGGATGTCAGGCAGTATTGTGTTTCTGTATGTTCATTTGCATTTTACACATTTTTCTTGTATCTAAGATTGATCTTCAAAGTTTTTTCGAATATTTAGCAATAATCCAAGATAATGGACTATTGCTCTATGATTGAATGGTGTCTCCTCGAATTATACCTGATGATTTTGGGTTAATGTCTTGGATATTCTCAGATAGCTTTTGGTACGAAATTTTTTAGAGTTTCTACGTTTGGATGTATTTCATATCTCATAAATTTTTCCATTAAACTTGGATTTAGGCCTTGTTTTCAAATATTTAATTGTAGAACAGGTTTTATGTTCTTAAATAGGTTTTTAAAAATAAAAACTGACTTCAATGCATAATAACAAAAGTGACCCTAAAAAGTAAATAATAATATATGTTCTATAAAACTGTGTTAGAAGTTGGTGTTAATCCTGACAAATACATACATTTTACATAGGAATATAAACAGCCTGATACATTAAATAATTTTTCTTATTAATTATTTTTAGGTTTGTTACCAGCTTCAACCATAGTTTTTAGAGCATATACACTATACACACTTTTTTTTCAAAATTATTTTAACGACCTGACATAACTGTATCAGATAAAAGCAGTAGTATTGTATAACTATAATTCTTCTCCACCATGATTTCGAATAATGCTACTTAATTTCATTTTTTAATAATGCTGCATTCGACCTAAGTTATGCTAAATTAGCAAGATTTTTCAGACTTTTTGCAAAATGGGTCAATCCATGTCATTGAAAAAAATTAAAAAATATCGGACCAATCTGGAAGTCTATATTCTTAAATAATGAAACAAGGTGTAAAAAATATGATATAATTGAACAAATTTGTCAAAAAAGAAGGAAATTTTTTTGAAAAATATATTGTTCAATGACATGTTTAATGACAACCGGCATAACTTTAAATTTAAACTGTTACGAAATACGATTCCATTATAAACAATGTAGATAGACCTTTCATTCGTTAGTAAAAAAATCTCCCCGAGAAACTCTAATAAATACCGAACAGAATGAAAATTCGCGGATACACTCAACTTTTAATCAAGCAAATATAACGGTCTCCCACCCTCGAAAGCCAAAAATCTGTATATTACGCAAATGTGACACGATTGCTTTAATACAAACAAAAGTTCATGCAAATGGCTATCAGAGAGCGGACCCCGATCTAATCTACCATGCAAATATAGGTGTGCTTAATTACAGAATGTAAGTAAAGTAAATATTCCTTTATCGTTTGAGGCAGGCCGCAGCTTGTCCGACAGATAACCCCCGATGAATATGTAAGAGGGTCTTCCTGCAGAGGATGCATTCGCCTCATCTTTTCCACAATATTGGAGCTACCGGTTTATTTAGAGTGTTGCTGAAGATTACAAATGTGTTTCCGATAGTCCTTGACGTCTATCTGGTTTGTGGCAGTGCCGAATTTGATTTTATCCACGTGGTTTTTGTTACTCGAAGGAAGTTGAAACAAATAACTTCAAAAAACGTAGTAGTAACTGAATTTAAAGTCAATAGTTTGTGTTTAATAATTTATATTTAAAATAGAACCGACTTCAACTGGCTTAAAATAAAATCCGTTTAGAAACCGTGTTAAATCAATAACTATTTTCTGACATATTTTTTTAATGTACAAATCTATAGAGTGTTTTAACGTACTCTTATCTCTTCCACTTTGTATAATTTGTATTTTTAGGGTTCCGTATATACTATATACGGATATCCTTATAATATCACTCCGGATTTCTGCCTGTATCACATCACAGAAATTTTCTCCTAAACTACTGGACGGAAGAGGTTGAAATTTGGCATCAATGTGTAGTTTGGTGACCCGATCAGGAGTACATATCGTAAATGAAAATTTTGATTTTAGGGGTACTTTTGGGGGGAAAACTAAAAAAAAATCGACGGTTCCCCTCCTGATCTCTGAAACTACTGTGTGTAAAATTTTGAAAAAAATAGGAAATATAGATCGTTGTGCGAACTTTACAGGAAAAATAAGGAGAAACCATTAATATTAATTTTGGGAGGCAAATTATAGAATTAAATGAAAATTTAAAAAGAATTTTGAAGTCATGTAATGTATCAAATGAAAGGTCTCATTCTGAGGAACAGAAATATATTATATTCAAATTAAAAAAAAAATCAAACAGATATTAACGAAAATATACCAAAATTTACCCATTTCCCCCCCTGATCTCCCACACTACAAAGCGTAAAGTTTTGAAAAAATTAAAGATATAGGGTCTAAAGTTTACTGGAAAAATAAGGAGAAACCTCTACTTTTAATTTTGGGGGGCAAATTACAGAATTAAATGTAAAACCTAAAATTAAAATTGTTTCTAACCCTTCATGTTACATATCACATGAAAGGGCTCATTATGACGAAAAAAATATATTTTTTTCCATATTTTTTAAATTAATTAATTAAAAGATTAAACAAAAATAAAAAAATTACCAATTCCCCCCTCCTTATCTCCGAAACCATAAGCTGTAAAATTAAAAACAAATACAGGTATAGCGGCTCACCTGAACTTTACTGGAAAAATAAGGAGAAACCCCTAATATTCATTTTGGGGGGTAAATTATACAATTAAATGGAAAATAAAAAGTTATAATTGTTTCTAACGGATCAAGTAATATATCAAATTAAAGGGCCCATTCTGACGAATACTAATATTTTTTATTATTTTTTAAATAAATATTTTAAAATATATTTAAAAAAATATATTTAAAAAAATTACCCATTCCCCCTTTATTCCCCAAACTATGAGACCTAATTTTGTTGTTTACAGGAAAAATACAAAGAAATCCCTAATATTAATATTGGGGGCCAAATTCTAGAATTAAACGGAAAATAAAAAATATTTTTTTAAGGCATCATGCAATATATCAAATGAAGGGGCTCATTATGAGGAATACAAATACATGTTTTTCATATTTTTAAAATAAATTGTTTACAAGATATTAACATAAAGATATAAAAAATTCTCACTTCTGGCTTTATTTCCGAAACCATACTACCTAAAATTTTGAAAATAATTAGGGGTACTGGGGCGCACTTGAAATTTATAAGAAAAATTAGTAGAAAACCTCTATAGTAATTTTAGGGACAAATTATACAATTAAATGGAAAATAAAAATTCAATTTTGAAAAGCATCATGTAATATATCAAATAAAAGGCTCATTATGTGAATTACAAATATCACATATTTGTAAATTATTTGTTTAAAAGATATTAGCAAAAATATTAAACATCGACTTAATTCTCCTTTTAGAAACTCCACTATTTAAATTTTGTAAAATATGTTTTACTTGTATTTTTAAATAATTTGAATAACGGATTTAATAATTTATAATTTAAAACTTGACCTATTTTGCCCTTTATCTTCCATTCTATAGAGCCTCAAAATTCAGACAGTAGATTATAAAAGGTCCTCCCTGAAAGTTTATTAGTAAAATAAAACTCTAATGTTAATTTTTGAGAGCCAAATTAGAAAACTAAATACGTATGTATTCTTATAAAAATTAAGCGAAGCTTGAAGGTGGTACGGAACCCTTAGTATGCGAGTCCAACTCGCACTTGACCAAATTATTTTAATGTTAATTTTTGTAATAAATCTGAAAACACTTAATATTTCTGAAACAGTTGAAGACAGGTGTAGGACATTGTGCATGATATACGTCTGGAATTTTCCAGAGAATCCAACAAATAAATACTATACAGGGGCTTGCATTTCAAATAAGAAAGCTGGTATTGGACACTGTCACATGACACACCTTATATATATTTTTTGTTAAATAAATGCGCATTTAAATTTCAAATCGATGTATCCAAGCTTTTTTCCCAACACGCCCTCCTTTATTCCATATCGAATTTATTCCATTTGACTGTTCCACACTGTATATACTGATATGTAAGATCAAAAAATAAGAATTTTAGCATCTTTTCCATAATTTTCCTCTCAACTTAATATTTGACGACAAAAATGATATGGTATATTTTTTTGCGTCCTTTTATGGTACAAAGAACGGTTATACCTACACTTATGGATGAATTTTGAAGTGCTTGATTATTCCGATCTCGATATTTCCCCCTGTTTAAATTTCCCACCGAGATATTAGAGGGAAATCGGCGGGGTTAAATGCAATTCGCCTCGTTTCTGACAAAGTCGGTATTTAGTGGTGGTATTCATGGGTAGCTCTCTCTCTCTCTCCCAAGGTGCTTCAACCATTCAAATATTGCGAAATACATAGCCGCCTTCACGGTCATTTCCAAGTCAATTTAGCGAGTCAACATCCCACATGCAGACGCCCGATCCTCCACCAGCGTGGAAATTCAATTAACTTTAATGGTTGATTCAACCATTGCGGGACCGACGGCGTGCTGGAACAGTAAAAAAGGCACAACTCTGTGCGAGAGAGCCAGCCAGCCACCAGCGCTTGTAGCCTTGCCTTCACCCCAATAATAACCTTGTAATGGATTTAGAATTAGGTGATGTGTTTCCTCAAGACCGTTGCTTTTGTTTTATTTACATGTACGTGGCTGGTGTGTTGCTAGATTGTACGCGGCTATAAGAATTTCACGCAATGCTCACTGTTTCCGGAGAAATAGCATCATCTTAAGCAAACTCTAATATGGAACTAATTTATACAAAACAATAAATTACATACCTATATATTTAACTGTAGCAACAATTTAAAAATTTTTAAGGTCTCATTCCATGTAATATTAAAATGAGTTTTACTCATTTTAGGTGTTCACTTAGACACCTTATTTAAAATAAAGGTTCCACAGCTTTTCCATTACTTAGAGAGGGGGCAGAAGGTATTGCCGGTGTCTCAGTGGAGACGGAGAGGCTCGTTGATGTGAAATACAGTGATGGGCAAATGTGTGGAACCAAGCAAATATCTCTGGAATTATTAGAGATATCAAAATGAAATTTGGAAGGTGGATACTGCAGTAGATTGCCCATTTGTTTCCAATTTTTTTTAGAATTTTGAAATTCCTGTTTTACCGGAAGTAATGTCGATTTTAAAATTTGCAATGAAACACCCTGTATAGTATTCTAGTTTCTGATGAAACAGTTTATTGCGAATACAAAAATATCGGGTTTGACATTCTTTACTTCAATACCTACCGAGATATTACCAGAAAAGTAATTAAGGAAAGGAAAAATCTAATATCCCTTAAAGAAATACATAATCATAATTATTAACTAAATCTAAGTGATTTTCAAAACATTGAAACTTAACTAAACTTAATGTAATAGATGTTCAAACTGAGCACCGTTTACTTCTTGACAATAAGCAAGTCTGTTTTTAAATTCTCTAGTAACATTAGCTATTACTTCTGGTGTAATTCTCTGGATGTCTTGAGTTATTCTTGCAGTTAATTCTTGCAAATTATTTGGTCTATCAACATAAACGTTAGACTTTAAGTAACCCCACAGAAAATAGTCTAGTGAATTAAGGCCGGGACTTCGTGAAGGCCATTCATAAGTACCCCTTCTTCCAATCCATCGGTGAAATGTCCTATCTAAATGATCTCGAACAATGCGAGCGTAATGGGGTGGTGCTCCATCCTGCTGAAACCAGATATTATTTGGTAATTGTCCATTTACCTCCAATGCCGGAATAACTTGTGTCTCTAAGAGCTGTAAATACCGATCTCCGTTTAAAGTTCTTGTAGGAAGAAGGGTTCCACGATTCTGTTGTTATAAATTCCGGCCCAAACGTTAAATTTTTGGGGATGTTGTGTATGAGCCTCTTGTACCCAATTAGGATTACTTTGCGACCAGTAGCGGCAGTTATGTCGATTAACGTACTAATTAAACTAAATGTAGCCTCGTCTGAAAACACCACATTTCTTATAAAATTATTATCATGGTTACAAATATCCATGATCGTTTCACAAAATTGCAAACGTCTGTCGAAATCGTCTTCGGAGAGTTCTTGAATGAGGCGAATTTTGTATGGATGAAATTTTTCTCGACTTAATATCCTTCCTACTGAACGACGGCTAATTCCATGCATATTGGCGAGGTCGGTAGTGGATAAGTGAGGATAAAAATCAAGCGAATCCTGAAGCAGATAAAATAAAAAGTCTATGTGTGGAAAATGAAAGTGTATATTTTTTATAAATTTAAAACGCTTCCTTTAACAGATATTTGGGTACATATAAGAAAATGCACTCATTTCCTGCTTGTCTGAAACGGAATATTAGAATCTTGAGGTGGTACGGAATCCTTAGTATACGAGTCCAACTCGCACTTAAACCAATTATTTTTTTAATAATGACAAATTGTTTATAAATGTAACTATAAATTCAAACCGTTCGCAGCCTTATCTCCATATAAATTGACACCATTACTGTAGCAGTTCAATCTTTAAAGAAAACTGTCAATAACTTCCAACCATGAGCTCGTTTGCCCCGAGTTTGAGTTGCATTTCATAATTTGCCAAAGAAAAACTCCCTAATAACTTCCGCAAGTTAGATTAAAGTACGGCAGAAAGGAATTGTAAATTAAACACTAGTGCCTGTCTGATGTTTAACTTGCACAATTTTCCTGGCATAATATCACACACTACCTGGAACGCGGTCTAATCTTGTCAGAATTTGTCATTAAATACGAACTCCAACTTATTAACTCCAACTTATTACTTTTCATATTAAAACACGAGAAAAGGTATAAAGGCATTTAGTTTGACCAATTAAGGATTTGAGTTTACTTTCGTGGAAATCTCATACGAGCTTGAGAAAAAACTAAATTGGTTGAGTTTTAATTTTCACTTGCAGTTACCTGGAAAATCGTAGAGGTAATTAGGACTCACTGGAAAAAAGCTTTGTTTGGAATGTGGAAATTAAATTTAATTTCAATTTGATGTTGTATAGTAAAAGAGACGTCAGTCATGTATTCATTCTTCAGAAACAATTAGTCAAAAACATATATTACGTGGATGCAGTAGACAGTCATTTATTAAAGGTCCTGGCTTTGGAGTCCTATAAAATTGTAATACTAAGCGTTTTTTAGTTGTACTATAAAATTACAGAATTATTGTGGTCAGTTGACGTGTAAAGTCTCATATACATGGTGTTTTTTAGAAGGTTAGCCAGATATGAAGGGCAGATAGGTGGGCTCATGTGCTATATTATACAGGATGATTTTTTTTTGATAATCATTATGGGGATCTCGAAAACTAGCGGAGATAGAGCAATGGTTAAATTGGAAAAGATTTGCAGTTTTACTGGCCCAATTTAATGACACTTTCCGATTTTTGTAAAAACTCATGGCTTACTAGATATTTTGAAAAAACGAAATTCTGTCGATTTAGTCAAATCCCTCTAGCTCCTTTGTTTTTGATATTTTAAAAAAAGTGTAGGTATCAAAATTGAGGGGGAATTGTATCCCGAATATGATTGTCATGTCCTCATTTGCGTGACAGCTCTCGTTTTCGAAATATGACAAAAACTTATCTTTTTTTGAATGGAAACCATAGTTGACTTGACCTAAAAAAATCGGACATTTTTAGAGCTTTTCAACGATATAAACTCGATATAGTTATTCATAAAATTAACGGAGTTATGGATGCTTTTCTCTCTAATTTTCACTTTTAACGTAGTTAGCCATGAAATAGATTGATTAATTAATAACTCTTCCAAAAAACATTGAAAGATTTTTTCATTAGGTATGTCAGATATAACGATAAAACTAAATAAGTAGGTACTTACGAAAAGACGAGTTTTGTATTAGTATGGCCTTTTTTCCTCTGGTAATTGTTAGTCTGAATAAGAACCTCTCATTTCGTGAGTTTACATTTAAAAAATTTTACCAATTCTTACTGTCATTTTTTATGAATTTTAATTGATCTGACCAATCAAAACACAGCCCCATCACGTGACATCCCCTTCTAACCCAGCGCTAACTATAAATAAAAGAAGCAGAGCAAACTCAAATTCAGTTCAGTTACTTAGTGACTCTTGGAGAGTAGGCAGATTGAAGCCCTGAGTTCGGTCTAGACTCTGAAACTTATTTCACTTTTGTCTCTTGATAATGCCTCCAAAGCAGGAGTCGAAACGTCGAGTATATAATAAATTCAGACGCGGTTCTCACCCGGAACCTAGCCTTGTTCATAGTAGTGACCGCGGAAGCCTCTCAGAACATTTCATTCGCCTCTACGGGGAGGATTTCTTTCAACTGACTAAAACATACAGCAAACTTCTCATTCGAAAATTTCTGCTTCTTTGTGATCTCGTTTTCCTTAAATCTTGCAGAACCCACAACATCATTCCGAACACTTTCAAACTAAAACATCACACCTTTTCACTTTCAATTTCCAGTATTCTTAACAAAGCAAGTTTCGCCCTATTACGAAATTCTATCCATTCAATCAGACATCAACTTGACCAAACCAACCGAAATTTGTATCATTGTTACTCGTCATTACATACTTTCAACCCTCATCCAATTCTGTGGGGCAATTTCGATCACATTTCGAGCGATAAAACGGCACACTTGGCTCAAAAGAAAACACTGACTCAAAAACATAAACTAACAGGACTTATTACAAAACAAAAACCTGCTGTCACCTCACTCCGTCAGACGACTGTCCACAACTTTTCTGACTTCTCCTTAGACTCTACCAGTTTACACGTCCTATCCAAAGGTTTCAATTTTGCAGTGACGCCAAAAACTATCCCAACTGAAAGAATTATTTCTCAAGTTGAGGTAGCTTTGGTTGAACTAGCAGATATTGAGGCTGATACTCGTCAAGACATTGCTAGAGTACTCCGCACATCAAAACGACCTAAATCAAACCTAACTTCCAACGAAAGACATGCATTAAAACAACTTCGTGACAACGGTGACATAACTATTCTTCCTGCCGAGAAAGGTAACGTGACTGTTCTTCTCAACACTAAGGACTATATTCAGAAGATGAAATCTCTCCTCCACACTCCAGACTACGAAATAATTAACATTAATCCGACTACTTACTTAGAAAAAAAGACCAAGGAAATCATCAACACATCACATCTTCCTCTTGACGTCAAAAAGACCATCATTCCTCGTGGAAAATCTTCTAAAATTCCTAAAATTTACGGACTACCAAGATTCATAAGCCGGACATTCCTCTTAGGCCCATTGTCAGTTCGGTACAATCCCCGACTCAAGAATTAGCCCGGTACTTAGCCAAAACCCTTCAACCTCTAGCCGAACAAGCATTCTCGTACGTAAAGAACTCTTCTTCCTTTCTAGATACATTAGGCGCTTATAGAATTTCAGAAAATGATATCCTGGTTAGCTTCGATGTTGTATCTCTTTTTACCAATGTCCCCATTTCAGAAACGTTAGATATTCTAAAAACTAAACACAATATCTCTTCTGACATCATCAAACTGGTACAGCACTGTTTTTTAACACATATTTTTCACTTCAAGACACTCTGTTCAAACAAGTACGTGGGGATCCGATGGGTTCACCTCTTTCTCCAGTGCTTGCTAACATCTTCATGGAACAAATAGAAACCCAGGCCCTAAACTCGTCTAATTTAAAACCTTCCTGCTTAGATATGTTGATGATACTTTTGTCATTTGGCCTCATGGCAGAGAGTCGTTAGAGTTCTTTCTACAACACCTCAATGGTATACATTCTAACATTGAATTTACAATGGAAATCGAATCCGATTCTTCGCTCCCGTTTCTTGATGTCCTCATAACAAAAACCAGCCATGGCACATTCTCACATACAGTCTATAGAAAACCAACCCACACCAATCGATACTTAAATGCCCAATTACATCATCGCCCTGCCATGTCGAAACGTCGAGTATATAATAAATTCAGACGCGGTTTTCACCCGGAACCTATATGTTCATATATATATATATATATATATATATATATATATATATATATATATATTATCATAAAAGTGACTTTTATTCCATATTTAATTGTTTTCGACTGAAATACAAAGGTAAAGTATAATACTTATAATTCTAATTAATAATAATTATAAAGTTCGTTTTCGGAGATTTTGGCTTGTTTCGACTTCAGTTTGTCATCTTCAGTCAGGGAAAGTACCCTGAGGCAACTTGACTGGTTTTCTAGTCATGAACACCTTTCGTAGCGTTTTTCTCTTGTCTCTTGCTTTTCCATAAAGGATCGGTTACCACCATCGAAATTGATGTTTGTGGATCCGTTATCCATGGTTTTGCTTTTGACTTTTGATATAGGCGTTACGAAAATGGGTCCAATCCTAAGGTTTCACCATAACCTTGTGTTATGTGTTGATCCCAATACGTTACGGTCAGCTTTCGACCTCTCAGGGTCTCATCAGTTTGGCGAAGTAGCCAAAGAGCTAATTTGATAATAATTTATCTTGTTGGTTCAAGAAGTAGTTCTCAAAGCAAAGAGCAATGTTTGCTCAGATTGTCAAAGTGCAAAGATGAATTTGCCCGTACCGACATCTGCCGAGTTCTACACACAATGGAGGAACGCATCAACTCGAATTTTGAGTTTTTGATGTTTGTTCTTTTCCAAAAAGTTCCACAAAATTTAGTCCTACCGTTTTTTGATTCTACCCTGTATATACCCACTGTATATATATAATTGGCTATGTGAAAATATTACACAAGTCATATCATTAGACTTCCTCCTTTGGCTCATAACCCAGCATGCACTTGGCACACTTCTTTTATGCTTTTATCATTCTTCGTGGGCTCGTGCACATTTGTTCAGCATTAAGGCAAAGCAACTAAAACGAAACCATCTCGAATAAGCTGTCAAAAGCCTTTTTCCCAGTTTTTCTTATGAATAACTCGACTGTTCATGACTTTTTTCTAGTCGTCGCTTCCACCATAATGTTCATTTTGTAGCTTGCAAACAATAACAATCTTTTATTTAAGTTACCTTGCATTCAACGTTTTAAACAGGAAATGAATCAGCAGCTCTCACCGGTGGCGGTGGTGCGTCGATGTTCTTTTATTGTCATTCTAGTTTTCAGGAAAACAAAAACACCAAAACAACATTGCGGTCTGGGGAAAATGTCACGGCTTTGTGTGTATGCAATGTTTTTGTTAATTTTTTCTTTACTTGGTCACATTATCTTTAAATACAGTAGGTCCAGTTAGTAGATTTTTATATGACAATAAAACACAAATTCGCAAAAAGAATGTAGTAATGGTGAATTCAACACAATAATAATACTAACTTTGGACCGGTTAAAAGAACAGGATATTTAAACGTTTGTATTGCTAGCAGTCAAGAAAATTTGTTTAACAGAAGATTTGATAGGTGTGAGACGAAATGTTTTAATGGATTAAGTTCTGGAATTTCTAAATCAAAGCCATGAAAGCTCTATGAGCCTCACTTGCACTCCCATATATAGACTTTGTTGAAGTGACTCTTAAGAGGTTACTAGGATTTAAATAAAACATAAAACATAAAAAAGTGATTAGTTTAAATAGAAAAGTTGGAATCCAGGTGTGGCTGTCCTTGAAGTAGTGATACATTTTTTGGAGATTTTGATCCAGATCCAGATCCATTACATACATCTGCATAAAACTTGAAGTTGGCTAAATCCTTATAGGCCCTGACCACAAACCAGTCAACTGACCTAATACTAACATATTACTTCCAATAGTTGGTGCTTACTGTGAATGTGTAGGTTTGTCCAAAAATCCGGAATTTTATTTCATGTGTAACATTACATTTTTGCCGCAGAGTATAACTAGCAGTGTATTCCATAAACTCGTAAAAGAACAAGTAAACGAAGAAATATCTGAGGTTTGACTTATGCAAAACGTATTTCAAATAGCCTAAACTGTACATTGGATGTGCCATTTATCTACAATAACTGTTTTCTTGTAACTAAAACACGAGTATTGACTTCGAATATTAACACCAACGGATAGGATAACATTATCTTCAAACGTAAACACGTACCTTTTTTTTATTATTCTCTAGCATTTTTGTTATTGCGATAGGCATATTGGGTTTTCGTATTGGAAATATTCTCGTTTTGTATGTGGTATTGATTTGTTTTGATATAAATTTATTCTAGGTTAAGATTGTTGGTTAGATTTCTCTTGACGTTTGAGGCGAATTGCTAAGGGCGGAATCACACGATCTAAATAGGTTAATGGCATTTATGGGAAGAAGATGTAGAAAAGTAGAGTCGAGCACGGGACATTTCGAGCATTGATGTTGTGGAATGTCGTAGAAGAAGAGCGTTGTATGTAGGGAATTTAAGACGATGTTAGTAGATTTGGATAGGTTGGTAGGATTTTTGGAGATGTCAGTTGACGGAAAGGGAGTTGGCCGTTGACCGTCCTAGTGTGAGGATGCGTGTAGTACTTGGGAAGAGAGGTTATGGTGAAGTGTGATAGATGTCTACAAGTGTTATCTGAATTTATTTATTGTGCCATCCATGTTTGGGATTTAGTTGGATACACTTTGTTCGTTGGTTCCGTTATTAGTTTTGTGATATTTTTGGATTTTTTGAAACCATACTCGTGTGAGGATTTAAGACAAGTTCATCACTCACTCTCCCGTGGACCTGCAGTTTCAGCAACGTTTAATTGATGTTTCCATTGGCAGTTTGGTGATATTTTTGGAAATTAGTGGAAACACGTTCTCAGTTGTGAGGATTTGTTTGCTGAATATTTGCATGTACTCCCGTTGGCCTTCCTGGACGACTAACTGGTCAACCACCATCTGAACATCGTACGTAAGAACTTTAACCCATCCAAGACCTTGTTTATCTTCAGTGTATGGGGCTATCAACTTCACTTAGTTTGCCGAAGTTTTCGCAAGTCTTGTAATCGAACGAGTTCCATTTTGCTTTATTGGGAACCGGAATCGTTGGTTGCTGTATAGCAACGACGGCGTATGTTTGCTTCGATTTGACAGAGGACAGCTGAGTGTTGTGTCATCGCATTTGAACAAGGTACCTTTGTAATTTGATTCAGTGTATTTGTTTTGTTCATAATTTGCTTTTCACATTTAGAATTGATTTATCTGAATAACATTTTGAACTTATTGAATTTAATAAAGAACCTGATTATTTAGTCAAACTTTTGACTGTTAATTTGCTGATATAAATTTGATTTTTATGCATTTCCTGTAGTGTTAAATTTTAATATCATTTCATGATTACTGATTTATTAGATATTGATGTTATTTGGTATTTTGTGAAAGCGCCGTGAGAGCTCGAAACGTCGACTTGTTAATTGAATTATTTTGAATGTTTTAAAGATATTTGTTTGTAGATTTATGAAATCATTATTGATTTTTCTTGAAGTTTAAATGTAATTAAACACTTTTGTCAGTAACTGAATGTTTTGGTTTCAGATTTCAGTATAAAAATACAGTTATTGAATTTGATAGAATTTTGAATTATTTACAGTTTGGATGTCATTATTAACTTAACTGATATTATTTTGAATATTGCTCGTTTAAGTAACTCATTTCTGATTTAAGATATATTGTGCATGTTTACGGATCACAACAACATTTGAGTATTTTGATTAATGTTTTTGATAACATCTGTTTATTTTATCTAGGTTCATTTGATCATTAATTAATTATTACATTTGTGATTTTGGTAATAATTTGAACTTAGTGTATCAGGTATGTAATGTTGATTCTTGGTTGAACTATAGATATGTGTTTGTAGGTACAGGAAGTTGGCTACAGGTCGACTTGTGTTTGATGTTTTTGCAGGATTGTATTGAAATAATTTAAGAGTTCATTAAATTATTTACTGTTTTATGAGGAGTTTTATTGAAGTAGGTTTGTTGTGACGTAACTGACAAAATACTGAGGTTTTATTAGCCATGGAGCCCTTATCTATAGATTTCTTGTAGCCGCGGAGGATTGGTAGGTTATCTTAGGCGGTTAGCTGGGGTAAAGAGGCAGAGAATCTATCTGGCGCCCAGAACATCTTTACATTGGAAAGTTAACTTACAGTTGGCCCTGGCCCTTGTTTGTTAACCCACTCCCGTCTCCACTGAAGCTGCCGTGCACCCTGGTGTGTCAACGTTTACCACGTGGGCCGTAATAAGGTGGTAGGTTAGACATTACATCTAGGCAATAACCGGACATTTTTGACATTACACATGTTATAACTTCATTATTTATGGACCGACCTCAATTAAAGTTGGCCTGTTTAAGAGACAATTGATGGTAGCAGAGTGCTGACTACATCTTTTTAAAACCAAAGTGGTGGACGAATATAAACGTTGGCAAATTTTAAAACATGCTGGTACATGCTTGTGTCTCTCTCACGGCCGGATTTAAGTTGGTGGGGGCGCTTGGGCACAAAACTGGTGGGAACCCCTAGGCACAAAATTAATGGGGGCATACTCTAAGGGATTCAAAATTGCCAGTCATATTTTATTTTAATTTTATTATTTTTTATAAAATATGTCAGATAAATGGATTTTTAGATATAAAATACGTTTAAATAAATAATGTTATACAAAATATATATAGCACTAAAAATAGAGAAAAAATTAAACTAAAAAAAATACGTATGCAAATTTTCAAACAAACCGGTTAATAAACTCTTCGAGAAAAATGACTTTGTAAATTTCTTATTTGTGCTTGAGTAGCCCTTCCCCTTGGCTTAAAATATTTATCTTACTCGGTCTTATCTACAGTTACCTACTAAATTTAATTGCATCTCCTGTTTATATTACAGCCTTAGGGTTGCTCACATATTAAAAAAATCTTAAATTTAATTTTAAAATAATAGGGTTGCCACATATAAAAAAATCTTAAATATAATTTATATATACGCTTGAGAGTACATATAATGTACTAACAAACTTTACAAAATCAATATTCATACAATATAAACATTGTATCTTAGTTTTTTTGATTATAAACTTTTTTTTGGATTTTGGCTGTCATTTACAAGTTTTGTTCGATTTTTTCTTCAAATATAATTTATTTTAAATTTTGGTCTATAAGTTGTGGGGGCCCTGGGCTCTTATGTAAATCTGGCCCTGTTCTCTCTGTATAGCATTGAAGGTCAGATTCTGAAGCTTGAGTAGTTCTGAGTATAACGGAAGGAGGTGCATGAGAAATCGTCAAAAAAGGTTAGGTATATTTTAATATTCTAATAGTTAATTTATCTTATTTCGTAATACTAAGTAGTGTGACGGGAATTCATCCGATAATTCCTGGAATCGATATTCATCCGATATTGCGAGTAATCCGGGGTCGGCAGCTGGCGCTAACACAAATTAGTCGAACTTCCTCGAATCTTCGAGAGTACAGAAGAAAACATCCCGACGGCTCCTTGGCCTTCTGGAGAATTCGGAGAAGAAATATATAAATACGGACAGTAGGAATAATGACAAATCTCGCTTCGTTGGATATCGCTACTAATTAGAATTCTTGACAGCTACGAAAATGGTATTAACAGACGCCCAAGGAGTGTAAGAACACAAGAACGATAGTGAAGCTGATATTATTTCTTCTTCTTTTCTAATCTTTTAATAAGTACAGAAGATTTTATATTCTACTAAACGATTAAATACGCTTAAAGTAGTTTTAAAGGTATAATTTTCTGTAGTGTTCATAGTAATATTCTTAAAACAGATATAAAAAGTTATTTCAATGCGTTGAATATTTCTCTAATATACTAAAATGTGAAAAAATATTCTGGGGTTGCTGTAAAAAACCTTTTATCTATTTGCTGAACTCTTTTGATTCTCCAGCAAACCAGAAAGGTATAGAAGTCACAAAAATAGTCACATATGTCTTATGCATTGCAGAAGAAAACTTTCCGTTACAACCTATTTATGTATGAGCTAAGAATACTTTGACTTACCTGTCGTAGTAATAATCCCTGCAACAAAAAAGTATATAATTTTAATATAATCTGTAACTAGTATAGCAAATTAATTAAATCTGAATAAATCGTATAGTAAACTACAACCAAAAAATAAGTATAAAGTGTCCAAAGGTTGCTGAAAACCAATTTTGACAATTTTAAAACAAATGTTGAATGTTTACAACTAACGACAAGTCAACTGTTTTTTGTATTACCAAACTTCTGGTTTTATTTGTGTATATTTACTTACAGTTAACTTTCTTCTGGGTTTTAATGTAAATTATATTCCTAATTTTCGTTAATATTATACTATTTTTAGCAGAATGTAATTTATGCAATAAAGTTTTACTTTTTTCTTTTACTTAATTTCACATTAGTATATTGTAGAATATTTATTTAAATTATTATATTTTCATTTAATATTATGTTAACTCTTCAAGTATTTTATTTGTCCATTATTTTGGATAGCTAAATGTCTACAAAACTTTAGTAGTCAGAAGGAAAAACCTGAAAAGAATTTGGAAATATCAACACCTTGTACATCCATAACGAAGCGTTTGCTTGCGGATATATGTTCAAAGGAACTTTTCGTCATAATCACTCGAGGAAGCAGATTTTGAAATCTTTCGCACTTTTTATTTACACCCTGTAGATTAAAACCAATTTTATCAAAAACAAAATACGAATAAAAACTATAAAAATTGTATTTATAAAATTCCTTGCGAATGTAACAAATTTTATATTGGCGAAACCACTAGGCCTTTAAATTTTCGAATAAATGAACATAAAATGGGATATTGATCATCAAGTAAAACGTCATAATTGCATTACAAAAAGAATAACACAAAACAAAGGTAGGTTACATTTAATGTTAATCTAAAGAAAATATTGAGAATTATCGCGCTGTATGCTTGCAATCGGAAATCCCGAAATTATTGGAATACTTTTTCTCTTAATTCTTATCGTGACAATTTAAACACATTTTTGTTAGCGAACAGCATGTATTTCTTTCGTGTTGATCTACTTTAACCAATTTGGCCGTCTACGAGTCATTTATAGTAAAAACTTTGGAGAATAGACTACAAGTTGACTCTGTTTATACGGATTTCGCTAAAGCGTTTGATAGAGTTAACCATAGAATACTTTTGGCCAAACTTCATGCTCTAGGATTTAATGGGCCACTTTTAGAGTGGAGAAAGAACTATCTCTCAGACCGATACCATTATGTTAAGGGGGGGGGTATTACTTCCAGTATTATAGATATTGACAAAATAATTAATCACTGTATTATCTCAATGTATGCTGATGAATTCAAACTGTTTAAAGAAATTGCAACTTGCAATGATGCTATGTTACTCCAAACCGATTTAAGTTCTTTATTTGCCTGGTGTATTAGCAATGATCTTGATCTGAATATCAATAAATGTTTCATTAATTCACAAACGATACAGCGAGTAAGTGAAGATCGTGACCTTGGTGTCGTTTTCGATAATTCTCTGACTTTCCTAGACACATTGATCTAGTTGTTTCCAAGAGTTACAAGGTTTTGGGTTTTATCCACCGTTCAACTAAAAAATTTTGCCATAATACTATTCATTTACTATATTGTTCACTAGTACGATCTATTCTGGAGTACTGTTCTGTCATATGGAATCCCCACTATAACACACATATAGCTAATATTGAGAAAGTTCAAAATACATTTCTTCGTATAGTAGCATTTAACATGGGTTTGAGCAGTGACAATTATCAATATAGTGATATTTTATTACAAACGCATTTAAAATTTTTGCAAAATCGGCGTAACATAGCTGATATTTGTTTTCTGTACAAGTTGTTGTCAGGTGAACTTGACTGCCCTTCCTTACTTCTTTGAATATGACAGTGAGAACTCGTTCTTCAGAACTCTTCCATGTTTTATTTCATAGAACTAACTATAGATTTTGTTCAGCAATGTCTAGGTTATTGCGTACAGCCAATCAGTACCTCCTCGCAAATTGATGTGTTTTATAATTCCGTCAATGCAATCAAGTGCTCCTTATTTTATAATATTTAATGCTGCCTTTTGTTTGGTTTTGATGTTTTCTTTTCTTTTCTTCGCGACAACATGTATTTTAATTTTAAGTATATTTCATTCTGTATTATGTATTGTTTGCAAAATTTTAGTCCATGTTAAACATGTCAACTTTAGGTTTATATGTCTTTTAGATTTAATGTTATTTAAACTACATTTTGTTGTTTTTTGGTATTTTATGTAAATGGTGTTACCCGTATAAGAATAAAAAAATAGCTCTTTTAAAATTAAGCGTGGTTTTTATGTCCCAATATTTTTTTGTATTTCGCATTATTTCACATATTTCTCGAACACATTTCTAACGTGTTTGATGTGCTTAGAAAACCTTAAAAGTCGCTGAGATGAGTCATGTCTTGTGACATAAATTTTCACTAAAATGTCAAAAACTATATTATGGAGTTATTCAATGGAGGAAATTAAGACATTGTTTTAATACTGCTATTTATTCTATGAGCAACTGGATAGATTTCAAATGAAACTTTAATATTCCGAGAACAAACAGCAGCTTATTTCCAATAACTCCGCTCCGCTCGAATGACTGCCCAGAAGGTCGGAATTTGAATATTAATGCTCACCCCATAAAAGAAAATCGTCCCCAGTTCTGAAATGATTTAAATTGAACACTCACTTGTATGAGTCTTCTTTTACCGTTGTAACAAATGCAGTAATTACCTCCTCAGTATTCAGCAAAATTCGTAACGTAATTCAAACAGCTAAATGGAAAAGTGAGAGCATCGCCAGCAGATCCGTTCGCGTCACACGGCAGAGCATCAGTTCAATTCGGCGAATCGAATGGAAATGTTGAATTTCAATTTATAAGTGATAAGTCAATCGATTGCTGTCATTAAATAGTCGAAGCTAATGGAAACTCGGCGACTTTTCCGAACACGAAGTTGAACGTGAAGGAATGACGGTGTTAGGGATATGGAAAAGATGTGTTAGTAACATTAATCTAACGATTTGTTGCAATAATATAAATATGGTAAACAAAATTCTATTTAGTGACAAACCGTTGGCATGTATAGTGAGATTAATACATTTTCTGATTAGATAGAATTATTATTAGATTACACAAATTCACGAGTATAAAAAGTATAGAAAACTAGTTTACAAAACGGTGTTTTTTAGGGTTCCGTTTATACAATATCAGGAGTACATAGTAAAAGAAGAAATTCTGATTTTAGGGGTACTTCTGGGTGAAAAACTAAAAAAAATCGACGGTCCCCCCCCCTTATCTTCGAAACTATAAGACATAAAATTATGAAAACAATTAGGCTCATATGACCTTACTTAAACTTTACAGCAAAGGTAAGGAGATACCTCTAATATTAATTTTGGGGGAACAATTATAGAATTAAACTGTAAATAAAAAAACGTTTTAAAAGCATCATGCACTACATGGAATGAAAAGTCTAATTATGAGGAATACAAATATATAGGTTACATTTTTTTTAAATTAATTGTTTACAAGATATTAACAAAAATATACAGGGTGAGTTTTTTTGATGATTAGTATGGGGATCTCGGAAACTAGCGGACATAGAGCAATGGTTGAGTTGGGAAAGATTTGTCCCAATTTAATGACACTTTCGGATTTTTGTAAAAAGTCATGGCTTACTAGATATTTTGAAAAAACGAAATTCTGTCGATTTAGTCAAATCACTTTAGTTCCTTTGTTTTTGATTTTACAAAAAATAAATATCAAAATTGAAGACAATTGTATCCCGAATATGATTGTCAAGTCCTCGTTTGCGTCACAGCTCTCGTTTTCGAGATATTGACACAAACTTATCATTTTTTGAATGGAAACCATAGTTGGTTATGACCTCAACAAATCGGACATTTTTAGAGCTTTTCAACGATATAATACTCGATATAGTTATTCATAAAAATAACGGAGTTATGGATGCTTTTCTTTCTTATTTTCACTTTTAACTTTTTTTAAATAGATTGATTTATTAATAACTATTCCAAAAAACATTTGAACGATTTTTTTATTAGGTATATTAGATATAACGAAAAACTGAATAAGTAGGTACTTACTACAAACTTAAGAAATTAAAGTACATAATAATGCTTACAATTTAAGTTCGAAAAGTCCACCATTGTTATTTAGACACAAATTGCATGTTTTTAAGATGGACATTACCGCTTTCCTCACAGACCGCCAATCAATTTCTTCAATTGCTTGTAATACCGCCTTCCTTAGGTCACCAACTGTCTCATACTTTCTTTTGTATACTTTGTTTTTTAGCGCACCCCATAAATAGAAGTCTATAACTGCCAATTCGGGAGACCGGTGTGGTCATTAGCGTGTGCCATTTTTTTCCTAAGTTTGGATAGATATGATCTAAGTGTTGTCTTACTAATAAGGAGTTATGAGCAGGTGCTCCGTCATGTTGGAACCACTCAATTTCTAAACGAGTTCTCAAATTCAAATTATGCAACATGCCTTGAAAAGTGTATTGCAAGAAATGCAAGTAGCGCTCTCCAGTAACTGATTCGTCATAGATAAAAGACCCCAGAATAGTAGACCCTATGATACCACACCAAACAGTAAAACCAAATTTTATCTGGGGTCGTCTTAGTTCTACATGGAAAGGGTTTTCTTTAGCCCAGATATGCTCATTGTGCCTATTTAACATACGGCAGTTAGTAAATCTAGTTTCATCTGACCATAACACCTTTAATGGAAACTGTGGATTGTCAAGGCACATGACTCTAACCCATCTGCAAAACAAAATACGTCGATGTTCGTCACCAGCATACAAAGTTTGAGAAACTTAAAGTTTGTACGGATGGAACTTGTGCGCTTTCAGTACCTTAACTACAGTTCGTCAGTTTCTGCCGCAATCTCACGAGTTGATGTAGATGGATTTTGATTTACCATTGTCAAATCATTTATTTGTGCTGCTTCGTTAATTTGATTACGTTCCTTTGGTAGTTTAGTTAAAGATCCATATCTGCGTAAATCATCGTAAAGCCTCTTAAATGTACATAAAGCAGGTTGACGACGATTAAAATATATATGAAAGTATTCCTCAGCTGCACGAACTGAATTTTTATGGCATATGGTATAACATTCCACCATATTCAGTTTTTATTCGTTAGAATATTCCATTTTATCACGAAAAGTTGTCAATATCGACTATCAGTTCAGCACTACTAATGGAATTACTCTCAAATGAGGAAACGTCAAAGTGAAAACAATCTTTTTCATGGCTACCTACGTTAAAAGTGAGAATAAGAGAGAAAAGCATCCATAACTCCTTATTTTTATGAATAACTATATCGAGTATTATATCGTTGATTTAAAATCCTCCATTGTGTACTTATCTACCACTTCATCAAACTTTATTGTTGCTTGGCACCGACTTCAAAAATATACTAGATTGGTAGGTAATTAATTTGTACAGAATGAGTACCTTTTATTGTTTACATTTTTTACTTCCTGGGTAGGTACCTAACAACATTGAATGTGTTATTTATTTGCTAGAGCTGTATTTTGTTATAATTATTTTTAGCTTTTTAGTTATAGGTAGAAGTCGGTTATATATATTTTTTTTAAATGTTTTATTTTCAACTTTTTAGTTTTTTTGAACTCAGGTAGTTTTCATTCTTTATTTTGTATGTATAACCTTAATAGATGGAACCAGATGACATCGAATGCCTCAACATTACACATTGATACATTTTCATTTAAATTAACAGGTAAATGTTTACCAACAAAATGTACTAGTACGCATTGACTTAATAAGCCCAAAATATATTTATGCCTTATGGACCACGCCATGTAACCTTTTTCAACTTTTTTTGACAACTCTGTACAACTATAGATAATTCCACTCCGCCCTATATACCAACCATCCTGTACATACGACTGTCCACGTACAAGCATAAATTTGTTAGTTGCCTTCTGTAAACTATAGTATATAACGCCTTAAATATTTTTTTAAAACACATTGTCTAAATATAATTTAACTCCAGCATATATTTCAACCATGCTGTATATGATTTGTTTATGTCCACATCATATAACAGTTTTTTAATTACCCTATATAATTTTAATTACACATTTTTTTTTCAACATATTTATACCACCAAATGTCCACTCGACCCTATATTCCAACCATTTTCCGTCCTATATTTCATTCATCATATAAATGCAACTCCTTCTATCACTTTACTTTGTGATTTTGTTTGCTATAACTAAACACCCTCTCTATAAACGCACAAAATAGCAGTTTAAAGTTTGACATGTGTTCTCACTGAATTTTCTATTAGGCCGGGAGAATGTGACAACCAAAAGCACCGTCTTCGCAAAATGGAGAAATTTGCATTTAAATAGGTATTTGTCTGGTATACAAACAATTCGAGCTTGGTACTTATTGATTTAAGGAACCGAAAATACCATGCTTTACTACCTATATGCTTCAGATGGACAAAGAAAATTTTCAAATTCGCAATTAAAACTTCCAGTGCCTAAAATTCACGCACTATTACGTTGGAATTAAAATATTTTTGAGGAAATGTCCTTTATGTCATTTGGATGAAATTTTTGATAAGAATTTTGGAATTTTCGGCGATTTTCTGCAAAAATGCAAGTTGCACGTCGCAGAAAAGTATATGAGATATCTTAGGGATCTTCCTTAACAGATTACACGTTAAAAAACTATACACATCCATAATGAGTTTGCGACCAATGGGTTAGGGAAATTGGTCGATTTCCATGCACGCATGTGTTCATTCACAAATTTCATAGCTTTACCAATAGAATTCTTTTCCAAGATTTGAAGTTTCACCAATCCAACCAATACTCTACTAAACAAGACCATATTCATCCAAAACGGTTCACCACAGGAGAAAAATTCAGGTAACATACATACAAAAAAAATACGCGACGAATTGATAACCTCCTCCTTTTTGGAAGTCGGTTAAAAATGCTATATAAGCCGATAAATAAACTACAAAACTAATTGAAAACACCAAGATTACGAGAAGGACAGCAAATAATTACCAAAGGTAACCATTACTGCTGGGTTAGCTTGGAAAGTAAAAAAGATAAAAAAGCCGTAATTCAAATTCAATTTGTTTACTTATCAATAGCGTTCTATATTTTAGAGAGTACATTTTAGATATTTCTAACTTACGCATATAAATGTTGATTATCATCCTGAGAAAAAGATGAGATGTAATAGAAAAATTACCTACAAAGAGCTGAATTTGAATTTTATATAGACCAACTACATAGAGAGATAAAGTCTGGTAACAAATGTAGCCGATGCAGCTATTACATATTCAACTAGTGCGAAAGTCCAAAGCATAATTGCGAATTAAAATAGAATTGAGCAATGAGCAATTTTCGCTTTCCAGATGGGCTTGTGGAGTCGTACTTGCTAATAGAAATCAATTTCAATTCTCGCCTGATAAGTGTTCTATTAAGTTTCAGCTGTTGTAATAGAGAGAGTCACTGCTGCAGTAAAATAGATAGGTATTAACTACTAAAAGAATGGGTTAACCGGATTCAAATAGGGATTTGAATTAATAGACAACTTTGCAAGAAGTTATGGGGAAGTAGATCTTGCCGAAAACATAATGAGATACAAAACTGATAAAGGCCTGTATTCACCACCAAATCTATACAGCTCGTTGTACAGCTAATTTAAAAAATATGTGCGTTGACCTCTCAGTATGTTTTTTACGTACGAGAATAAAAAGAAGTCATTTGGTGACAAGTCAGGACTATACGGCGGATGACTCATCAAATCGAGGTTTTGAGTGGTCAAAAATGCAGTTGTTTGAGCCGATGTGTGAGAGCTCGCATTGTCCTGGTGACGAGTGATCCGTCTTCAGCGGTTGGTTTTCCTCATTTCTTGAAAGACAACTGGCAAACAAATGGTTGTGTACCACTCAGAATTGACTGTTCTGCGTGGTTCTAGTGGTACGGTTGCGACATGTCCAGGTTTTCCGAAAAAACAGGCGATCATTTGCTTGGAAGTGTTTCGTGCGCGAACAACTTTTGTTGGATTCGGCTCATCTTGAAACACCCATACAGTCGACTGCTGTTTACTTTAGGGCTCATACGCGTAAATTCACGATTCATCCCCTGTCACTATGTCATAAACGTGTTTTGAAGCATCGCGAACGTATTTTTTGAGCTTTTCTTTCGACCAATCGACAAGAACCTTTTTTTGAACGATTGACAAATTGTGTGGGTTCCAACGCGAATAATTTTTTTTGACATTCAAATGTTTATGAAATATTGAATGTATGCTTGTCCCACTAATGTGTAAGGTTGACTCAATCTCACGATAGGTCACATGACGATTTTGCAATATCAGTTCGCGCACATCATGAATGGTTTCCGGAACAACAACTGTTTTTGGACGACCTTCAAGAAATTCGTCTTGGAGTGAACTACGGACCTCGATTGAATTCACCATACCGATCGATGAAACAGTCGAAGTCTTCTTTTCAGTTGATGGAGTTTCATTCGTCCAAAAAAAAAGTTAAAGCTCATGCCAATTTGAAGGAACCGGATGCACTCCTTGCTGACTTAAGTCCACGTCGAAAGTATGATAAAGAAATAATCGCCATCGAAAGAGGGTGTTCACTGATGAATTCGACATGTCGCATTATGTGTTTGGCCGATTTGATGAAATCGTCTTCTAGATTGTTCACCATTCGATAAACAGACATCGCCAAAATTTAAATTAAGTTCGCACTCTTGTGACTGTCGAAAACGTGTTCTGACCTTTAAGTTATTGTAAACGACACATAGCGCTCGTATGCAAAACGTTCTGACTACGTATAACCTGAAAAATGTCAAACTTTACGATAGAGCTGTCAGTTGTCAGAGTGCAACACTAGGGTTGTTTAATCCCCAAATATAAAAGGCAGCACTCTTACAGCTAATTTAAAAAATATGTGCGTGTAACCATAGTTATTCAGAGATTTTGTAATTACAAAATTATGAATTGATTTGTAGTTATTTACTATTATCATTACTTGTTAGTTTCTAATATGTCTAAAGACTTTAAGTATCTAAATCATATACTTTAGTACATGTAGTGTAAGAATAGTTTTCCTTTAATACAAAGTAATGATAACTTAGTCGAATGTTTTTCAAGAAAGTAGTTCACTTTTTATTTTGTACCAATTCTTTCTAACCTATGTTCCCGATTTGACCATACAATGTATTGCATGCACACTCTAAGTATGCGTACCTTTAGGGAAAATTCACGAAACCCACAGACCTAGGAATTAATAGACCCAATTGTTTACATTTATATGCCATCAAACACCCAAACTAGCTCTGTTTATTCTCCGCACACTGTAGCCAGATTTAACAAAATCATTATAAGCTAACAGGACAGGAATATAGAAACTAAAATAGTTTACTAATTTACACACAACATATAATATGCAACAGAAAATGTAAACCATAGTTTACTTTAGTATATAAGACACTTAGTGTGGGACTAAAATATTTATAACAGAAATATTGAAAACTATTCTCATATTATAGTGTAACACATTAAATAAGTGCTATTGGCAACCCTGTTAGAACTTTTACTACGTGCCGAATGACCAGTAACGATTTATGAATGAAGTTTAGCTTTACAGTGGTGCCGGCTAGAAACATGTCAATATTAGGCCTTTTGTTATGGAGTTATTGAATTTTTACTGATATATTGAAGATTTTTGTAAAAAAGTTATTATTTAATGACAAACTATGTTGTGAGCTTCTGCAATTTGTGGAAAAGTAGATCACCTGTTCCGGGATTTATCCTTTTGATCTGTATGAGGTTATGTGTAAGAGTTTATGTTTAATTTGTGACTCAGGAGCATATATATAAAGCTATATTATACAACTATATTTATTAAAAATTAATAGTCCATACCTTTTCATGTCCATTTTAATTTCATACCATCATTGTAATGCCTTTGTAGTGAATAATAAGTTAATATTATGTTACCTATTTGCCTAAGCGTTTCACTAACAATACTAGCAAAGTATCATTATTAATTAATATTCTAACTAATATTGTTAATTTCTTAACTAAATTTATTACAAATCGGTTTATACCATTGCGTACGTATAAGTTACCCAGTTGTTGAATGTTTTATAAATTTTTTTTTTGCTTTTACTGTTGTGTGAAATGAAATTACTAAAACTAGCGATAGCCCAGTGGTAGAAATTCGACCAATTGTGTCAATTCCTAACAAAATTCAACTTGTTTTTCATATGTAATTAATAGGACTTTATTGTGAGCACATTTTTAATGCATAGCTTAATGATATAAGGTATGGCAAAGAGGCAGTACATACATATATAGATATAATGGAATATTTTTGTCTAAATTTTCTCAAGATGAAGTGATTCAGTTTAATTTCATCTCTCTAACACTTATTAAAATACTCATTACGATAATTCCACTTTATAATATATTTCCACCACCCTGTATATGTAACTGTCTATGGACTACCCAATATATATATATATATATATATATATATATATATATATATATATATGTTATGGTTTTGATGTTAATAATAAAGTTAAAATAAGTTAAATATAAATAGTGGAAATTAAAATAAAATAAGTGGAGAGATTTATTCAATCATTACATATTAGATGTGGACTGAACAGAACATAAATTAAAATATAATATATATTAAAGCTATGAAACCAAGTGTTATTAAGAGAGTAATGTTGGTTGCATATGCTAGAAAACCATAAAGTAACAATTTAATATGAAAGGAAGTTATTATATGAATAAAGATACATTTTAAGATTTAACTATAAATAATAAGATTAAAAACATACCTGAATTTATATAGGAATATTGTGAAATAATATGACATAAATAATGCTGTAAATATTCTAACGTTGTGAAATCGTTCAGTACTTCTTATTCAATTGTAGAAAAGAATTTCATTCAGTCACTATAAAAACACAAAAATATAAATGATATTAGTCACAAACATGAATTTTAATATAAGAAAAGGCCCGAATTAAACAATTTAGGACCAGAAAAAAATTATCTACATAGAACTGTCATGTTGATTTTGAACTTGTTATAACAATATTAATATTTCATCAAATAAAATTCAAATAGATAGAAATGTATGGAACGAATTGATCTTTAGAATATTTAATAGAAAGTTTGTAATTATTATGATAAAATTTTAAATTTGGTGTATATGATCTAAGAATTTCAGTCATTTGTTTACAAAAAAATTATTTAAGAAATGCCAAACCTGTCAAACTAGTTAGTCAAAATTTAGTCGTGCAAGAATGTAGAACTTCCAGTGTAAAAACATCAAAGTAGCAGTGAAAATTTTGTTTTCAAACTTAAGCGGACATTAAATCAACAACGATAAGCGGCCATATTAAAAATTCTAAAATAAATAAGTGCGAAAATTGCAAACCGAAAGTTTGGTGAATGAAAAGACAAAGTTATATGGAAAAATAAATAAAAGGGTTAAGTTGGAATACCAGAGACAGTGTATACTCATAGAGTATAAAAATAGATGGTGTTGAAATATAGCAGTTAGCAGAAGGAATTAGAGAAAAGGAACTTTGGAAGATGAAAGGATTAGATAAGGTATTTATCATTTAAAAATTGTTTGAAAATAAAAAGGAATGTGTTGTACATTCTTTAGAATAAGTTTGTATAGTATATTGGTATGAAATGATAGAATAAATTGGAACTCCATATCATAGTTAAACAATATCAAAATAGGAATTTCTATAGTTTGTTTTCATGTTTGAATTGTTGTATTGATTTTAAAATTTTCAAGAAATTATGAATAAAAATTTAATTTGTAGAATTTGACTAAAACTTTTATTTTAAATATTGTTATAGGAAAAATAGAAAACATAAAAAAAAATTAGTCAATTACAGTAAGCAATAAAATCATAGTAAAATTTATATTACAAAGATAAAACAAATTTGGTATAAACATCATTAATTTAATGTAGAGCAAAGCACTGGGATAGAAAAAAAATATATATAAGGATTAGTTAAAACACATCAAACTATAAAAAATATATAAAGTAAGAAATCCAGGTAAGTGAATATTTAATTTAAAAAATATTAAGATTGAGTTTATTTTGAATCCAACCCTGAGGAGAAATAGTAGAAAATTTAAATAAAATAATTCAATTCAATTTTAAAATATAAATTCAATTTAACAATTTTGTAAAATATAATTAAAAACATTATACATCATAACAAAATTGACACCCAACGTAAGAAGCTTAAAAATTAGTGGGTCATATATAATATAATTGACATCCAACTAATGTGGCATCAGAAACATATTGGTAATTTACACTTTCATATGAATTAATTACAATATATATCATACACTGTGTGTTTGCAACTGTTTATGGGCCACCCAATAAAAATTTCTGGAATCACCCTGTATAATTATAACCTACATTAACTTAACTTTTTACCCATCATAAAATCGCCTAACCAGCAATTTTTACTTTGAAATCTCGAAAGGTTCAACTCTAAAAATGTAATGTTAGAAAAATATCAAGTAGTGATAAACTTCTTATAAGATCCTACACATCAAATTGTATTGAATGAACTTTTCTAGAGCAGTTTTAATTGTCACAATCTCGTTCTTTCTCGGTAATACGATTGATCTCGATTTGTACATCCCAAAACCCCGAAATGGAATTTGGACAAAATCGTAGTTTGTGAGAATTACATATAAATAAGATGCATGTAAATAAACAAACATTATAAGTATTATATTATTAGATAAATAAGAAAAAATATATTTGCAGCATATCACATCTCGTTAAAAGAACATTAAACAATTTCTGACTGACTGCTAATTTTTAGATAAGATGTTAAAATTAATTTATAAGATTGCCTTAAATGAAACTGCCAAATTTTTCTTCTTATTTTATTGCTAATACTGTAATACTTATTCTAGTTGTATTTGCACATGGCATAAATATAAATAATTAAAAATATATTTGCATATCACATCTCCTGAGTGTTTTCGTAGCTTTTGATAATGGATGTATATGCAAATTGTTATTAGTCTATAAACAGGTGTATATCATATCAAGTGTTGTAAAATCGTACCAAAATTTTAGAACTGGGTATGTTGTGATTAAATACCAACCGACCGAATCAAAAGCACATTGTGTGTACAGCAGAAAATGCTACGATAAATATCATAGAGGTGGAAATTTCAGTTTCAATAAGAGCGTTAATTGGTACTTTGAAAAATATTGGCCATTGTAAAATTTCCAGCACCTGCCTTTTCAGGTGAATTCACTAATTAGTTAGTTGCCGGTAATTAAAATTCTCTAATTGTTATCAAAGGGTACATATGCACATGTTTTCTGCTTTACAAAATCTGATACCAGACGGAGTATATGAACCGGAAAATTAATGTTATTATTTCATCTTCTTGTACATAAAAACAGGATTATTTTTATTATTTTAAATTTGTACATATTTTATGTTTGTGGTGTATTAGCAGTATTTTAAAGTCTCTGGTCCCTGACAGTGCTAAATTGAAATTGGCATTAGAATTTTTAAAATTGATTTATACGGTCTGGACATTTTCTAGACATTCAAAATTGAAAATCTTCTGAGCAAAAGAGCCCAGGCAAATGTTGCTGGTATATGGGTGAGATGGGGCCACATCCTCACATAACCAACAGGCAACTATGCAGTGTGGAGCAGCTAATTGGAATAAATTCGATAACCAATAAAGGAGGGCATGTTGGGAAAAACGCTTGGACACATTGACTTGTATTTTTAACAAAAATAAATTATCGTCTTGAAATAGTTGATCTCATTACGTTTCAATTGCTTTGTTGCTATCGTCATCAGGTGAATGATGGGAAATTCAGTTTATCCCTAGTATTTATACACCTAACCAGTCATGCGTCGCCGGTCATGGTCATTGGGTCTTATCCGGTCCAATCAGTGTCCTCGTGATGCGTAGCGGCAGAGGCCGAAGAAGAGCTCCCCAAATATTTTTATTTTCGTTGGAGATTATATATGCTGTATCTATGAATTTTCTTTTGAACCAGTGCTCTTCCTTGTGAATTGCTCTGGCCTGATCCCAGTTGATACTATGGTGTTCGTTCCATGCGTGATTAGCTAGCCCAGACTTCGTTACCTCCTCCCTTTGAGTAGCTGTGCGGTGTTTCTTAACCCTGGTGTCCAGCGGTCGCTTTGTCTCTCCAATGTAAAGATTGCCATATTCACAAGGTATGCTGTATATACAGGTATTTGGTCTTGCTGGTGCGTCGGGCCGCGTTCTTGTACTCATGATCCTCAACCTGTTGTTACTTTTGAAGATCATTCTGATTCCATAGCGGTTTGCAGTTCTTCTAAGGTTCTCCGACAAACTTTTAGTATACGGTAATAGTAGAGCTGCTACCGTAGTGTCCTCTTCTTGCCTAGGTCTTCTCTTAGCTTCACTTGTTCTTCTTTGAGAGCTTCTGGTGTGCTGCAGATATTTTTGGCTCTATGGATTAGTGTTTTGATGATGCCAGTTTTCGTTGCTGAAGGGTAGTTGGAATTGTAGTGAAGGTATAATCCTGTATGCGTAGCCTTCCTGTAGACTGTTGTTTGGATTCCCGTCCTAGTCCTTTGACACTTTACGTCAAGGAATGGTCGGCACCCACTCTCTTCCATCTCCATGGTGAATCTAATGGATGTTTGGGATTGGTTCATGTGCTCCAGAAATGCCTGCAGTTCTGTCTCTCCTTGTTGCCAAATAATGAAGGTGTCATCGACATACCTCAACCATAGCTTAGGCTGCTTCTCGTACCTCCTCAGTGCATGTTCTTCGAACGATTCCATGTAGGCAATACATTTTCTTGCTTCTTCTTCTGAAAGTAGCAGTTCTTGAGGCAACATTCAAGTAAGTCCATGATTGAGTCTCTTAGCAGCTCCGTCCTCTCCATCAGGGTTTCGTCTTCAGAATATTGTGACTTAAAATGCGAAAACATACTTCTCTCTAAAAGATTTAATAGCAAATTGGCAGATTTTGGCTTTGCCAGATTCTGCCTTGACGCTAATAACAGAAGAATCTTAAGTCAATCTTATTGCGGATCCGTAGCTGATGCAGCTCCAGATATAGACAACGGAACACCTTATAATCCGAAACATCTTCCTTTGTGTTGACATTGTTTTGTCCTTTATATAGTTTGGGACTATATAGCCTGGCATCAAAACACGGATGATTTAACACAAACTGTGCTCCAAACCTAAAATGTGAATTTGTTGTTCTTGCTTACTGTATAAAATAAACTACAAGTATTCCAAACAATTCGCCATTTATTATGTTTTAAATGAAGTGCGGAAAATAAATATATCCTTCACACTGCCTCATGTCTTTTAAACTGTAATCCCCCTGCTTATTTTAACATAAAAAAATTCCAAATTATCCTCATTAATATTAATAATAAGATTAATTACCAACTGACACAACAATTTTCGGGAAAGTCCTCCCTATGTCTTATTTTCAATGTTGGCGTTTTCCCGTGAGGTTGCAAGTTATGCCTCCTTTGCTTCATTAAAGCTTACAAATTTTTAATGCTATCGTTTACAATCTGCTTTCCTTATCTCTAACAACGGACTCCTCATCTGGGCGCGCGTGTTGCCGTGCTGCTTTAGTGCACAAGGAAACGAGCCTTGAAGTCACGCATTTGTCTTCGTTAAACACGAAATTAGAATTACTGACCAAATACAACCCTACTCAATAATTTCTAACTTAGTCCAAAGTCAACACCGGGAACGGTATTTTGCGCTTGCATAATGCAATCTTGTTTTCTCAAGTTCGGGGGATTTGCGTTTAGAAATATTTATTTTGTATTTGCGATAAAGAGTTGATGACAAGTTTGTGGGGGTGGCGGGAAAGTTTTAAATCTGAAAAATGCATTAATGAAGAAAGTCATTTGTTTCTTTCATCTACTAAACATTGTGGTTAAGTTCAAGTTGGACTCGCATACTAAAGGTTCGATGCCGCCTTTGATATCTAATACTATAATATGAGCAATGTTTGTATATAAATACACAGGGTGAGATTTTTTTGATGATAAGTACGGGGATCTCGGAAACTAGCGAAGATAGAGCAATGGTTAAATTGGGAAACATTTGCAGTTTTACTGGCACAATTTAATGACACTTTCAGATTTTTGTAAAAGGTCATGGCTTACTAGATATTTTGAAAAAAACAAATTCTGTCGATTTAGTCAAATTCCTCTAGCTACTTGATTTTACAAAAAAGTGTAAAAATCAAAATTGAAGGGAATTGTATCCGGAATATGATTGTCATGTCCTCGTTTGCGTTACAGCTATCGTTTTCGACATATGACAGAAACTTTTTTTTTTTGAATGGAAACCTTAATTGGCTATGACCTCAAAAAATTGGACATTTTTAGAGCTTTTCACGATATAATACTCGATATAGTAATTCATAAAAATAACGGAGTTATGGATGCTTTTCTCTCTTATTTTCACTTTTAACGCATGTAGCCATGAAAAAGAATGTTTTCACTTTGACGTTTCCTCATTTGAGAGTAATTCCATTAGTAGTGCTGAACAGACAGTCGATATTGACAAGTTTTCGTAATAAGATAGAATATTTCAATGAAGAAAAACTGAATATGGTGGAATGTTATATCATATGCCATAAAAATTCAGTTCGTGCAGCTGAGGAATACTATCATAGATATTTTAATCGTCGCCAACCTGCTCTATGTACAGTTAAGAGGCTTTACGATAATTTTACCAGATATGGATCTTTTACTAAACCACCAAAGGAACGTAATCAAATTAACGAAGCAACACAAATAAATGTTTTGGCAATGGCAAATCAAAATCCATCTACATCAACTCGTGAGATTGCGGCAGAAGCTGGCACATCTCAACGAACTGTAGTTAAGGTACTGAAAGCACACAAGTTCTAGCCGTACAAACTTTCAGTTTCTCAAAGTTAGCATGCTGGTGACGAACATCGACGTATTTTGTTTTGTACATGGTTTAGAGACATGTACCTTGACAATCCACAGTTTCCATTAAAGGTGTTATGGTCAGATGAAACTAGATTTACTAACTGCGGTATGTTCAATAGACACAATGAGCATATCTGTGCTAAAGAAAACCCTTTCAATGTAGAACAAAGACGACCCCAGATAAAAATATTCTGGGGCCTTTTATCTATGACAAATCACTTACTAGGGAGCGCTACTTGCATTTTTGGCAAAACACTTTTCAAGACATGTTGCATAATTTGAATTTGAGAACTCGGTTAGAAATTGGTTCCAACATGATGGAGCACCTGCTTGTAGGGAAAAACGCTTGAACACGTCGATGTGTATTTCAAAATGCGCATTTATTCAACAAAAAAATATATATAGGGTGTGTCATGTGATTTATTTTTTGGATTTTCAAGAAAATTCTAGAAATATTTCATGTACAATATCTAATAAGTAATACAGATTATTTCTTAATAATATAACAAAAACGAAAAACCATTAATGTCAATGTAGAAAATATTCAAAATGCTCGGCGCGAACGTCTATGCCCGCATATTGTTACTATCAAAGTAATGACCGATTCTGTTCATGGTCACGAAATCTTGACCCCGAAACATCAAAGGTCCCGACAAGAGTTTCGCTTTTGGGTTTGATTATTCTGTGATAATACACAATTTTTGGGTAATCAAATGGTATTTAGTTAAGACCCACTAACTGCGTTTATGTTGAACTAGGTAGACACCAAAAACTTAAAACTTTTATATCGAAAATCACATTTATTAATGCTTTGACATTCTCATTACCGTGATGCTTTTTATACTTTAATTAACAGCAGGTGAGTAAATGAGTTCTGAGTAGCCTGTCTTAGGGAAATATCATGTACAAAGTCCTTTAGAATTTGTTCCCTTTTTACGCCTTTGCCATTAACAAAGTTCATCTCAAGTGGGTGTTGACTTTCAACAAAAATAATGAGAAAAGCAATTCAAAATGTGCATAATTTCTCTCTCCTGACACGGCACTCTTTATTTCTTGGACTCATCTAATTACCTTTTCTACTCACAGATTACGGTTAACGAGCAATCTTTGATGTAGTGGAATACTGTGAAAGATTACTTCTGAATTATAACAAGTTTTTGATAAGATTAAACTGGAAAATCCCGAATTCCTTCCAGACAAAAACTAATTTGTTTTGTTTAACATCCTTTTCATCCTGGAATTGACATCTCTCGCCGTTTCGTTTCGAAGGAGAAGCTGAAATTTGAAATTAATTGAATGCTCAAGTAATTTTTCCACGAGAGATTATTGCGCGAACCTGAAGGCACAGAGCGGATGCTTTAATAAGTGAGTGTGAATTTCAATACTGACTTTCATAAATAATTTGCCGTTTTGACAGCCGTCTCGATGAATTTCGAATATTTCATTTCCACGACTTTGCTAATCGATGATACACAATGCATTTTGCTTTTTCATTTAGTGGAAATCAATTGAATAATTGATTAAGGTTAAATATAATATTAAATGATATGAAGCCGTGTTTTAATTTAGAGCATGTACCTTCTGGAGATAGCCTGCAGTGCACAAATGTCGTGGTAAGACTAAAGAGAGAGATTGCAATAGAGAGGGTAAGAGGCTACTCCACTCGGTTGGGAGCGGCTTCCAAAGAAATACGTTCACCATGTTGTTCATTGGCTGCTTCCACCCACCAAGTGAAATAGCCTGTTACTGTCTCTATTGCCCTCTCTTTCTAGCATAGCCACGATTTTGTGCATGACAGGTTATATCTACAAGATGATCTAATTTAATTAATTAATTTAATATCGCAAGCTGTCATTGAGACAAACATACAAAAATAATGACAGAACACATATTTTACCATACAACAGAATACGCGAGAATAGTTCCTCGAAGTTTCCTGGACATTCATCGTCTCTAAGTGGTGGACGTTGTGAGATCAATCAGTTCAAGATGATGGAAGTCCAGCTTCAAAGTAACCCGCTAGAATCGGGTATATCAGTATATCTCGTTAGAAAGAACTTTTAGCGTTGTAAATTAAGATGAAATGTAAAAACACAGTTTTGCACCCTAACACCAAACCTTTATTTTAAACACTCAACGCCGTTTCAACAACTCTAAGTTGTCATCTTCAAAGAGTAAACCAAACTGGTCGAACTGGGTCAGTTTGGTTTACTCCTTGAAGATGACAACTTAGAGTTGTTGATTTTTTTTTTTGGTTTAAGTGAACAAAAAAGCAAACTTTTTTCTAGAAAAACTTGTTATGTAACTGATTTGAAATCGAAAATCATTTCCAGTATCACAGCACACCCTTAGCATTCAAAAATTTTCAATTGGAGTATGAATCAATTATTCAAAAATATATGTTGTAGATCTTTTTGCATATTTTCGACGGTCCACTCTATATATGTCCATTTGCGCCCATATTTTTATCTTATGACTTTCCTCGTACAGTGTGTAAGTAATACCACACGGTAAATAAAACAAATAAGAGAAAATAAAATGTCCTGTCTTATGTTACGTCTGTTTTATGCAACGCTTTCAAATATAATGGTAATTTATGCAATCTTACATTTAAAAAAAATGACCCCTATTTATCTCATGTATGTTTCTATGAGAATTTAAACAAAGCATTTGCAAAGGAACAGCGCGATATGTTGGTGAGATGTATTGCCTTGACTACATACATTCTAAAATATCGCTTTAAAAATTTAAGCAACGGCAAATTTTATACTTTGTTTTATAATCATAAGCGAATTGACAAACGATTTTAAATGTATTATAAAGCTGTGTTTGTAGTTGATGCCAAGCTTGACAAATACTTAATATTTTTCTGTTATTTATTTTTAAAGCTATTTATAATGTTAAATTGACTTATATTTTTCACTTGCATTATTTTTACTGGTCAGTCTCATTATTTATTTATTATTTATTTGAAGTCGAATTTTTTATTCATCTTATAATATACAGGGTGTTCCTAAATGGGAGGTACAAACGAAAAAGGGAGATTCCTTGAATAGTTTTAGGAAGAAAAAGTCTCATAAACATGGGTCCGCAAACGTTTCGTTTTCAAGATACAGAGTGTTAAAGTTTGAATTTTTTTCAAGTTTTTTCTCATAGTATCTGCACTTCACAAGATATTCAAATGAAATTTGGCATAGATATTACAATTAAGAGTTTACACCTTGTGACATGCCAATTTCGATTGCAAATCTACAGGGTGATTTTTTTTCGGGAACATTGTCCACTGTTGTCCTTAAGAACTTTTTTTTGGTGGGCTACTGGTACTTTCAAAAATCGTAAAGAAAAGCTATGTTTATAGCAAACTTTATGTTCTCTTGTATTTTTGTCGTATGTACTACTGATTTCGAGAAAAAAAATTGAATTATTAAACTAGCAATGATTCTTAAAGATTCGATAAACTGGTATAATCATCAAAAAAAATGTATTACTGCAAGAAAAGTACGAATCAAAAATTAATCATAATAAAAAAACTAAATAACAACAAAGGAACTAAACTACAGCAATTGTTGAAAATGTCCTCCCCCAACCCTTATACAAGCTTCTGTTCTTCTTCTCATAGACGATCGAACAATTTCAAACACTCCTGGAGTATTCCTAATTGTATCAAACGCGCCTATTATACGATTTCTCAGTTCGTCTACGGTATTCACTGGCGTTATGTACACTAGAGATTTCAGATGGCCCCATAGAAAGAAATCTAAACTATTTAAATCTGGTGATCTGGCGGGCCATGGCTGATGTCCACCTCGTCCAATCCACCTGTTTACATAATTTTCGTTCAAATACTCCCTAGCCAAAAGTGAAAAATGAGCAGGAACACCGTCGTGCATGAACCACATTTCACGTCGCATCATAAGAGGTATATCATCCAATAACAAGGGCAAATCGTTCTCTAAAAAATGTCTGTATGATTGACCAATAAGTCGCCCTGGCAAGAAGAAAGGACCAATCAAATAATCGCGAATATCAGCACCCTACACATTTAATGAAAATTCCTATTGAAAATAAGCTTCTGCAATTTCATGTGGATTCTCCTCAGCCCATATGTGTTCATTATGAAAATTTATAATTGAAGTCCTTGAGAAACAGGCTTCATCAGTGAATAGGATTTGGCAATCAAAATGAGGATTGTTCAATAGTCTGTTGAGGTACCACTGACAAAAAATAATTCTTGGATGACAATCTCGAGGCAAGAGCGCCTGCACTCCTCTGAATGTGGATTTCGGTTTAGACAAACATCTTTACCAAATGATGCAAAAAGCCGTCCTGTTAAGAACAGCCCGGGCGGTTAGAAAAATCATGGGGAACTGCAGCCACGACGCCAACCACGGGCCTGATAACCTGGCAAGGGCTCCCACAGAGCTAAACCCTTTTGATATCTAGGATATCTGGGGTTTAGTGAATTTTCCCCTAAAGGCAGACTATATGTGCTTTAGAGGGAGTGTGATACCATTGTATGGTCAAGTCGGAAAAAAAGTATCCATAAAAATGGGGAGATAAAAAATTAATGTTTTTACAAAAAAATGCAAATTGAAAATTAGTATATTTACAAAAAATACAAAGTGAAACTTGAAAAATAAAAGTACTCAACTTATAGTCCTGGAAACTTAAAGTCAAATATTTCACAATTTTCTGCCATCCCAGAATCTGTACTTCATCCACCAATGGCTGAACACTAATTGAGTTCCATTAAATTAACGG
This sequence comes from Octodonta nipae, assembly GCA_034190945.1. Classification (NCBI taxonomy): domain Eukaryota; kingdom Metazoa; phylum Arthropoda; class Insecta; order Coleoptera; family Chrysomelidae; genus Octodonta; species Octodonta nipae. The sequence continues at coordinate 216,308,027 of CM067216.1, forward strand.
TTAAATAGTCACTTGATGCATGACTACAAAGGTGAGTTATAGCATAAACTCCACTATAAGGACGAGTCAAACGGCATAAAAAAATATGTTTCGACAATAAAAACTCCATCTAAACGGTTAAACGGTTTAATAGGCCCAACTCCAAGGTAAAATAACCCGAACATAAGTAAGGCGGCTTCATCATAAGAAAGTCCAAATAATAGTTAAACAAACGTAACTGCAGGACCCTAACTTAAAAAATAGCTCCCAACTTGAAAAATAGCTCTTACATTAAAAGTCCAAACTTGAAAGATAGCACTCAACTTGAAATTAGGTCCTTACTTAGAACCATAAAATATAATTTTACTTCCACCAATATGACCACGCTAACATCTCGACAACGGGTTGAACTAATCTATAAATTCTTTATCCATCGGCATATATTTTCAATTGAATTATTCGCCCTGGAATACACCATTCGGTCATCGTCTCCTACGTACATGAAAAATTTAGCGTACTGCCACTTTGGCTAAAACGTCATCATTACCCATAACTTCGTACACATTCGGGAGGTAAAGCGTTGACTTCGGCATCCTGTTCGGCTCGAATCTCAAAATCTCCCCACTTAAACCAACCAGACTGGTGTCGAAATTTTGAAGTGGACAGGACCGGTTCCATTCAAATATCTACTCACAGGAGAATTTATGAGGTAAAAGATATGAATTATTCTCACAAGGTTCATAAGAAGCAAGTATTTTATGGATGGCTATAATGTCGCTTTTGTAAGCTTGTAAGTATCAAACTCAACAGACATTGTACAGTGCCAACAAAAGGTACTGTCCTGGGTATCGCCGAATAGTAGAAATTAGAACAGAAATTGGGCAAGGTGCTTTAGGATCATTGACACGCTAAATAGTTCGGACAACCTACCAAACACAACTCCAGCTACAACAACTCCACAGTTCTAGAGCTACATCCTTTCCCTCAACTAAACCACAAAGTTAGTCAAAAAGGCTTCAATTTTTCACACGTTGCAACTCCATAATTAACCTTTTTTCTCATTTACTTTACTCCCTTTTTAAAACTAATTTCATCCTACAATTCAAACAACGGTAATTACGTTCAATTAATAGCCGCTCCTTCACCAATTTTTAGTGAAATTGCAGCACCATCGAAGATGTAGAAAAAAATATGGACCAATCTGGAGGTATATTATTGGAAATAAACCTGTCTCAGTTTTTGAATTCCGATAAAACAAAGTTACAGACTATTTATAGAGCCATATAGACACAAGGGTAAAAGGACGTGAAATGATCATTTCTGATAAAATTTTCAAGCTAATATGTGATTGTCGATTCGCTTTCGCTTTAATATTTAAGAACGTCAAAGTTCGGTTTCGCCCTACCAGGTAATTCAATCGGACAGAGTATTTTAATCCGAGAGCCAAACCAAATTAAATATTTACACTAGTTGAATACAAATCAAACTGTAATTTATTCTTCCTTTAATCCATTTACAGTGACCAAACAGGAACAGCTCGGCTGTGATCAAGCCAATCTTCCGCTTTGTGTATTTCCACTGATTCATTTCTTCCGCTGTTGTGCCCCTCGAGAGAAAGCTAGAGAGAGTACAGTAGACTCCACTTCTCCTTTCCAACTTCCCTTAGGAGTTATATACGGCCGACCTGGCGCAAGGTACAGAAACAGACTCTTATAGATTTAACCGATTCTTGTTGCACTCTTGTGGTATCTTTTGCGGCTTCTCTCGTATATCGACAGAAATTTATTGTTTTTTATCATCTCCCATCGTAATTATCCGGCTCGGGTACGGATCCGAAGATAGATAACTTATCGGATTGTTGGATGCATTGGGAAAATAAATTATTCATATCCAAACTAGTGGAAAAATATGGAGAAAAGACGTTGCAAAAAAAATTATCATTCGATTCATACATTTTTAAGAGTATTGTGTTGCTTAAATTGTAGGTTAAATTAACTAAACATGTGGTAGTCTAGATTTTAACCCGGCGTTGTTGTTGCCCAGTATTAGACACCCGACATAAACTTTAAAACAGATGATTGTTTCAGTCTTCACTTGATGAAATTAATTTTTAAGATTAGTTAAAAACACCAAACACTTGTAGATGTAAAATTTCAAATGTATTTTGAGGTATATGGTTTTCTTTTAATATGTTGTCTGCAAATGTTGATTTATTGTGTGTTGATTTTCAAAACCTTTAGTGTGTTCACGCCATCGTGAACTGAAAAATCTTCCAGTGTGACCAATATAGAAGTTCACACAGTTCAATCTATAGACACACGAATTAGAATTTTTGTAAGTCTTGTCTTTGTTAATTTTTATACAGTGATGGGCAAATGTGTGGAACCAAGCAAATATCTCTGGAATTATTAGAGATATCAAAGTGAAATTTGGAAGGTGGATACTGCAGTAGATTGCCTATTTGTTTCCAATTTTTTTTTACAATTTTGAACTTCCTGTTTTACCGGAAGTAATGTCGATTTTAAAATTTGCAATGAAACACCCTGTATAGTATTTTAGTTTCTGATGAAACATTTTATTGCGAATACAAAAATATCGGGTTTGATATTGTTTACTTCAATACCTACTGAGATATTAACAGAAAAGTCATTAAGGAAAGGAAAAATGTAATTCTCTAGTAACATTAGCTATTACTTCTGGTGTAATTCTTTGGATGTATTGAGTTATTCTTGCAGCTAATTCTTGCAAGTTATTTGGTCTATCAACATAAAACCTTAGACTTTAAGTAACCCCACAGAAAATAGTGTACTGGATTAAAGTCGGGACTTCGTGCAGGCCATTCATAAGTCCAATGCCGGAATAACTTGTGTCTCCAAGAGCTGTAAATACCTATCTCCGTTTAAAGTTTCTTGTAGGAAGAAAGGTCCCACGATTCTGTTGTTATAAATGCCGACCCAAACGTTCAATTTTTGGGGATGTTGTGTATGAGCCTCTTGCACAAAATTAGGATTACTTTGCGACCAGTAGCGGCAGTTATGTCGATTAACCGAACCATTTAAACAAAATGTAGCTTCGTTTGAAAACACCACATTTCTGACAAAATTATTATCACGGTTACAAATATCCATCATCGTTTCACAAAATTGCAAACGTCTGTCGAAATAGTGTTCGGAGAGTTCTTGAACGAGACGAATTTTGTATGGATGATATTTTTCTCGCCTTAATATCCTTCCTACTGAACGACGGCTAATTCCATGCATATTGGCGAGGTCGGTAGTGGATAAGTGAGGATTTTCTTCCAAAGATATAGCAACATTTTGAGCTACACCTTCATTACTTGCACTTTTTAACCGTCCACTATTTGGTAAATTGCTAACTGTTCCACTTGTGTCGTACCTTCGCAAAGTTGTCGTCACTACTGAACAATGTTAAAAAGGCCACAAACTTGATGCGTCCTTTTCCTCTCCCCATACCCAATCATCATTAATATTTCTATTCTTTCTCTTTCACTTAATTCGGACATTTTACGATCAAATTAAAGCAATACAATCTTTGTACGTTCAAATAAAAAAAGTAATAACTTATTTTGACAACTACTGTCACTTCTGCAATGAATTTCATGGACTACTAAACTTGATTCAGATTTAATTTGGGCCTGATTTAAACAAACGCACGTGTATTTGACTATGGAACAAGCAGTGCTGTTGGGTGTGACGGTATAATGCCACCGATTGGCCAATAGCAATACAAATCCTTACCGAGCGGTTTGTATAAATGAAATCTGAACCGAGTTTAGCTACCATCGAATTTTTAAACAATATCAAACCCGATATTTTTACTTCCGGTAAAACAGGTAAAACAGAAAATAGGCAATCTACTGCAGTATCCATACACCTTTCAAATTTCATTTTGATATCTCTAATAATTCCAGAGATATTTACTTAGTTCGACACATTTGCCCATTACTGTAAGTCTAGATAAATTGTTGTTTGTTTAGAAGGCTGTATGTATGTAACTGTTCTGTAGAAATTGGGAGATTGTTTGTGAGAGGGTTCCATTGTATGTGAGAGTATGGTATAATTTAGGTATTGGTTTGGGGTCAGTGGGATATACTTCTTTTATAGCAATTTTCTTTAATTTTCTATTTTATAAGTTGTCAATAAGTTGAGTGGTGTATCCATTGTGGACAGCCATGAGTTTGATTCTTTTCAGTTCATTGTCAAAGTCGGTTTTGTTGAGTGGTATTGTTATTCAATGAACTGGAAAGTAATAAACTTATGGCTGTTAACAATGGATTAAACATAATCGTCTCCATCTATTCAACTTTTTCCTTGCTGTCCATCAATTGCCTTCTTATACCCTCTTAGATAATCTAGAATTCCGAAATAAGTTAATTTTCATTTAGGTTGGCATTCTTGTGCTCATCGTGTCTTGTTTTAATGGTCTGTTGGTTGGTTTGTCCTACATAAATGTTGTGTCAGTTCGCATGGAATTTCATACACTCCTTGTTGTTGTAAAGGGTACCTTGGCTTATTTTTTTCCCTTATAAAACCAGTGTCACGGACTAAGTCGGACTTTAAATGCTAATTTTTGTCCATCGGGTAGGGTTTTTCTTATATACAGGGAGAGTGAAAAGTGAAAATAAGAGAAAAGCATCCATAACTCCGTTATTTTTATGAATAACTATATCGAGTATTATATCATTGAAAAGCTCTAAAAATGTAGGATTTTTTGAGGTCATAAACCAACTATGGTTTCCATTCAATAAAATAAAAGTTTGTGTCATTTCTTGAAAACGAGAGCTGTCACGCAAAGGAGGACATGACAGTCATATTCGGGATACAATTCCCTTCAATTTGGATATTTACACTTTTTTTATAAAATCAAAAACCAAGGAGCTACAGGGATTTGACTAAATCGACAGAATTTGGTTTTTTCAAAATATTTAGAAAGTGTCATTAAATTGGGCCAGTAAAACTGCAAATCTTTCCCTATTTAAACATTGCTCTATCTCCCTAGTTTCCGAAATCCCCATACTGATCATCAAAAAATACTCACCCTGTATATGTTAATATAACCGGAAATGTCCGTCACTTAAAAATATTTTAGATAAAAGGGCGTATTAGAAAACTCTTCAAACCCAAATTTGAAAATCTCTATCGTGTTTACTGTCCTTAAAACATCTAATGTACTACCTCTTTGAAAAAACTTTGTATATGGATCCGAATATTTTTTCACTGTTGGTATATAGTTTATGTAGGGTACATATTAACGGAATTTCTATGAAACCCCCCTCATTGTATTGAAGAACGGTACTCATATTTCCCTTAGACCACCCTCCAAATTCACCCTATCGATTCTACAATGGCAGTTTTCTATTTCCTAGGCTCAATGTTTGGGTGGGAGGACAAATACTTTCATAGAGTACGGAGTTCGTTCAAGCTATATGCGAAATTAGAAGAACAATATCAGACAGCAATTTGAAGGCTATTAGGTTAATGCAAAGGTAGACTGAGCTGAAAAATTCAAGTGTGTTAGAATAGAAGGACTTGTTTCTATATTTATTAACAAACTTTCTAACATTTTACATGATTTACCCATAATATACAGTAAAATGAACAAAATAAATCACCCCAACTCTCTTCTATTATTAGATTACATCCCGATCTAAAAGTAATTAGATTTTTATCATTGCCAAGGGCAAAGTGTAAACGATTTTCTCTCTCTCTTGTATAAACTCCGGTATTTTCCTGTTTATAAAAAAACTCTTAATTACATTTTTTTCACAGAAGTATTGAACTTTGCAGACTTAGACAAAAAAATTCTTTATTTTTGCATGGCACAGTTAGCGTTAATTAAGATGTTTTTCTTCAAGACGGTAGATACCAATTAACATGGACTTCATGGATTCAGTGACATTATCGGTGTACTATGCTAGAATGATGAAAAATTCCCTTTCATTGAGACACACATTTTCATAATTTTTCAGCAGACACTTCAATATGCGACACTTAACTTTGAGTAATTTTTAAAAAGTTTTCATAATTGGCATCTATTGTATTTAAATTGAGTTCTACTTGGTCTACTGGACCAATTGAGCATTGGTAAAAGAAGCAGAATATTACTGGACAGCAGATTTTTCTATTTTGCCTGGACATTATGGTATTCTCTCGTCAATTTTTTCGTGCAACAAATTTGTAAAGGGGGAACAGTAGAGTAATACAATTTTGAAAAATTGTCTGGATTCCCGGATGCCCCTACAGAAAATCTGGTTCACAGAACAACTTAGAGTTGTTGCAACGACAAAACTGTGTTTTTAAACTTCGATTTTTTTAATGTTTTCATTATTATTAAGAATGTAGATTTTATCATATCCAATCTATTTTGGGAGTTGTAGGTTCAGTAGTTGAAATACAGATACTAATTTAATTTTAATTTTTAATTAAAATCTTATAAGAGAATTCAAAGATTAACGCTATATTTACATAATTTGGTATAAATAAAATTTATGATGCTTTTTGTTTCAATCTTGGCTTACACCACAGCACTCGAGGATTTGAAAATTTCAATGTTTATCGCCAAGATGGCTGAATGTAAACCGTGTGGACTCACTTTCGCTGGCAAATTTTTGTTTTGCTGCGTAGAATGGTGATTATATTGGGTGTATGTTACATCCCTCCTCGCTCAGCATGCCAGTGTGTGGAGTTTATTTTGTCTGCCAGTCCTTTGAGATTATAACTTCCGTACAAACATAATTATGGAGTAACTATAGATAATGGAAATAACGCTTTTTGGCAAACTGACGACTTTTTCAAAACAATTATGTATCAGGGAGGTAGATTTAGTGTTTACAGTAGCAGAAGTGGCAGTAACTATTAACCATACATCTATTGATATTTTACTGATTTGTGTTAGTATTTAATTTATGAAGATTTTTATTACTTTAAACAAGTTTACGTTGTAATTGGCTCGAGTGGGATATTGATTCACTGCTTATTTTTATGATAAATTGTATTCTATTTCTATGCCTGTTAAACAATTCCCTGCTTGGTTTTCACTTCAACAAAAGAAGGCTAATCTAAATATATGAATTTGGTTTTTTCACAGAGGCATTCATAATAATTGTAGTAGGTAAGATAAAATTAATACAAAGAAGTTTTTGGGGTATATTAATGGCAGGCTTTAAATCTTCCGCTGTTTTATAAGGATGAAATAAGCAACGGGGCTGAGGAAAGGGCGGTTTTTTTGCTAATAAGCGGATATAGAACGTTCATTATAAAACCGTATGTCTTCGTTTTGTGTAGGGAGTTATAGCCGGTATTCCTCACATCCATATGAAGGTACACTCTAGCGCTTCCTCTGAAAAATACAGAGAAAACAGGAATAATACCCTAAAAAAATATTGAAAGGCAAAAACAATGGAATTTTTCTCTCAATTCTTATCATGCAATTTAAACACATTTTTGCTAACGGGATTTCTTCCGAAACTTTAACCAATTTGCGGAATGGACAAAAAAACTAATAGCAGACCTAACAAAATGGGCGAGCAGTAAATATAGAAGTACAGATTACAGAGGGAGAGTAACTGTGATATATGCCAAATTGAGTGGTTTTTGACTGCGAAACTCCAATCCGATATCTTTATTTGCCTGGTGTAAGGAATAAAAATAAATGTTTTATTATTTCAAAAATTTCACAACCTATAATCATTTTATACGAACAGAAATAAGTGAAATTCTTTTGGTGAAATTCTCTTACTTTTCGGATAAGTTGTTTTCAAGAGTTACAAGGTGTTGGGTTTTATCATCTAACATTTTCTCATAATACGTGATAAAACTAATGTTCTGTCATAGAAACCACTACAACACACATGTAAAGAGTAAAATAAATTTCAAGGAAATTAGCAGGGACAATATAATATAGTGATATTTTAGCAAATGGATAAAGCAAAATCGAAATTATTTGTTTCCTAAAGGAAAAGGAGAAAAATATCCTTGAATACAACTATGATTTAAACAGAATGAACTAAATATGTGTGATGAAGGTAACGAAACAGTACCACATATTGATCAACTTCGGAAACTGCATAATATTTAATGATGTCCTTTGTTTTGTTTTTGTTTTAATTATATTTTTAAGTAACAACAATAAACTTTGATTTATATGTGGTTTTTGTGTTTTTTAGTGGTTTTCATGTTATTTTCTTTAAATTTTTTGTGATTTTTATGTAAATGGGGTTACCCATATGAGAACAAATAAAATAAAAAATAAATAAATAAATATGGTGTAACTAATTTGAGGGATAGACTCTTTCGCTGGCAAGCTCAACTTCCGTACAAAAACCGCTTGTCCATAATGGATTAGAGAAATATGATGTTTACCACCTTCAACTTCGGCAAAAAAGAATCACTCCTTGTTAGATAAAACTGTTGACAGTGGTACACATTGAGGTAATCCATTTTGTTTTGGAAAGTGTCCTATCGGTAATATTTTTATTTTCTAGTTGTCTGGTCTTCAGCATCAGATTTTTAAACTTTTTGCGTGTCATAGCTGTTACAATGCCAATTGCTTGTAAAGTTTCGCATAACTTTAAAAATATTTTAGGTAGGTAATTAGTTTTTTGTACCTAATTTTGTGCAAAAAAGTCTATTAAAACTTATGAATATGTTAATTATTCGTCTTGTCAACCTTTCTTATGATATCAGTTTTCAATAATTTAAAGATTTAAATAACATAAGTGTATTAAGGAGAAACAAACGTTTAGTCATCCAATTTTGTAGTAGATTAAAACCAAATCAAATAAGTATAACTCTATTCGTGATTAAATTTTTCGGGGTAGGACAAATAATGGCCTGTCTTTAGCAATTACTGACAAACGAGAACTAAATCTGGCAACCCTTAAGGCATTCTTACTACAAAAGGCCTGAATAAATTACACGCGTTTGGAGCTATGAAGCGTAATAGAACACAAACCCTTCTTATTCGATTAGGTTAGTGTTCGACGAAACGTCGTTCGAAAAAAAAAAAAACAAGGCGGATTAATTTTAAAGGTTGCCATTCGTTGTTCTTCCAACAGAATTTTAGTACACGTTGTGTTATAAAGTGTGCGTAAATTTAAATGTTAAATTTTAGTTTTTATTCATAAATAATGTTGACGTACCTGTCAGTCCGATCTTTACTCAAATTTTTAGCTAAATAGATATAGAGGGTGTTTCAAAACAACTGCAAAAAACTAAGAGGCGACTCCTGGTGAAAAATAAAGGATAGTTTGTTGTACAAATTTTAGAAATATAAAAACTCAGTCTGGCACCCTTACACCAAATCTCTATTTAAACACTCAACGCTGTTTCAACAAGCCTTAGTTATCAATATGTTATTTATACCTACCAGTAAAGTATTAGTAACTTACAGTAATTAGTACAAAGGGTATATTCCAAGTACCTGAATTCTAAATGTAAAAACTCAGTCTGGCACCCTAATACCAAATCTCTATTTAAACACTCAACACTGTTTCAACAACTCTTAGTTATCATTATGTTATTTATACATACCAGTAAACTTACAGTAATTAGTACAAAGGGCTAATCCCAAGTTCCCGAATTCTAAATAAGAGATTTCAGAAATATTGATGTCTTTATATAATGAAATGATGTAAGTTAGAATAATCATTAATCACCTACCTACTTATACCCTATATTATAAAATAATTAATTATATCAAACTTCACAGATATATAAAAGTTGACAGAATTGTCTAAATTATTCTGTGGAAAACCTAAAAATCTGAACGTCCCGAAAATGTGAAAAAGTACAAATATAAAAAATTGGAAAACTGTTAACTGTCAAAAATGTCAAAAATATCAAATTTGTCAAAAATGTTATAAAAATGTCAAAAATACCAAAAATTTATAAAATGGCATAAAAGCCAAAAATGTAAAAAATGTTTAAAAAGTCAAAAACATCAATAATGTAAAAAAAATTCAAAACTGTCAAAAATGACAAAAAATGTAAAAAACGCCAGAAACGTCAAAGATGTTAAAAATGTCAAAACATTTCGAACATATCAAAAATGTCAAGTGACATAAATTTAAAAAACGTCATAAATGTTAAAAACGTCATTGGAACCGTCAAAAACATCAAAGATATCATAAATGTGAAAATTGTCCAAAAATTTCAACAATGTTGGAAATGTTAAAAATTTCATAAATGGCAAGACTGGCAGTGAAAACACATGTCAAAAGAACTTAAATGGAAAACCACATTTGATATTGTGGTTTTCCGTCAATTTCAACCAAAAAATGTGTTTAGTTCAGCATATTAAATCCCAAAATAATTTATTTTTAGAAACAGTTGTAGCCATAAAAGTTTGGCTCATGAATGATGAAGTTAAAACGGTTGTGAAATTTACCAAAAGATATGCTCAAGATCAATACGTCAAATAAGCCCATGTGTCTTCATTAATATATAGCAATTACATGGAACGGCTCCAGATTCGGAACCTCTGTGTGCTAATTCTCTCGAAAATCCTGGACGTCGGTCTTACATATCGCGTCTTCGAATTTAACGAAATGTATCAAATACATAAAGAAGTGTTCGAGAGGAAATTCAATTGTGGGAAGCTCAACTGATGAAGGTTCCCTGACCAGAAACAATATAAGTTATATATAATATATAATTTATATTGTCTTGCGTACAAAGGAATGACACCTCGAAGAGAGTATTCAATATCTCTGACGGGTGAAGTAACCTGAAAGTTTTATCGTGACATTCTGTCCTAGGAGTTAAGGGAGAACAGCAATTACACGGAACGGCTCCAGATTCGGAACCTCTGTGTGCTAATTCTCTCGAAAATCTTAGATGTCGGTCTTACATCTCAAGTCTTCAAATATATAGTTTAGTTTGAAAGATGTTTATTAGTCACTTGTTCAAAAGCAAACCGCCAATTATTTGTGTGTATTTCTGTTATTTCAATTTACTAACCTAAACTTTACTTCTAATAATTAACTGCTGATAGTTTCTGTTCTTACTTGGTAAAACTATAATTATATTAAAACACTAACCACTGTGGTAATTTTCACAAATTAATTACATTTTATTTGTTTCGCTCTGATGACAGGCTTCGTCAGAATTAAATATTAAACTAATTGCTAAACATCTGAATATATTATACATATAGTGTTGTAAGATAATAATGAGTACCTTCAAGTTTCCTTGGACTTCCATACAACGTTTCAATAGCTTTGTATCTGCTATCGTATTCAGGTGAATGATGGGAAATTCAGTTTATCTGTGGTATTTATACCTTTAATTCCAATTATCGGTTATGCGTTGCGGTGATGCGGTCATGGTCATTGGGTCTCATCCGGTTATATATGCTAATCATACCAATTCTCCTCCTTGTGAATTACCTCGTCGTATATGGTTAGCTGGCGGAAACCCCTTGCTTGTCGACAACCAACTGCCAGACGCTGATGCGTAGCGACAGACGACGCATGGATTAAAGGTATAAATACCGAAGAATTTCCCATCATTCACCTGATCAATAAAACTAAAACGTTGTGATTCACCACAGGAACGAGGGACATTTTTTAAATGATATAGGTAGAAAGCCAAACTAATATTAGATACAAATATAATTTTGTTTTGTATTATATAAGTATATTAAGATTAAGTAAGGGTTTGGTCTTTAAAAAAATGTGGTGAATATTGATTTTCCAAATGGTCAGCAAATTAGATATGTTGTATTTTTGATTTTCTTAATCTTAATATTCCTGTGTGACTTATTTTGGGCATAATACAAAATTCAACTTATTCATTTTATCTTTATTATTTTTTGAAACAAGATTATTTAAAAGCTTTACAGAAATACAACTAATGCAAAAAATAAAAATCCTATTCCACAAACTACTTTTGAAATTTTATATCCGTTCTGTTAGATTAATAAAAATAAAAATTCACCACATTTTTTGACAAAAGTGATACAAATATCTTAATCTTAAGATACTTATATAATACAAAATTCACGATTATCTTTACCAACTAATGACGGTCAGCCCGGGCGGTCAAAATTCATGGGAAGCTGCCACGACTCCAACCAAGGGCCTGAAAACCTGGCAAGGGCTGCCACAGAGCTAAACCCTTTTGATAACTAGGATATCTGGGGTTTAGTGAACTTTCTCCTAAAGGCATTCATAGCGTGCCTTAGAGGGAGTGTGATACCATACATTGTATGGTCAAGTCGGGTGACATATTTACCTTATAGAGTAAACATATGGTGCTTTCTATCTATATACTCATTATTATCTTATAACACTATATAATATATTCAGATGTTTAGCATTTAGTTCAATATTTAATTCTGACGAAGTCTGTCATCAGACCGAAACAATTGTCAATTATGATGCCTATGATAAATTTGTGAAATTACCACAGTGGTTAGTGTTTTAATATATTTAAAATCTGAATTTTCACCAAGGAATGACCGAAACAATCATCAGTTGGTGAAAATTCATTTTTATTTTATATTAAAACAAACACCTTAGGTATTTTTCACTTATATTTATTTCCTATTGACAATTGTTTCACTAGGTTACTGGTTACTTCAGAATACTTTATATTCTTAAGCCAGCGTCAAAATAAATATTAGTGAAAATTACCTATGTGTATTTATTTTAATATAAAATTCTAATAATTAAGTTTTTAATATTATATTAAAATAAATCACTGATTAATTTTCAAAATTATTTGTGATCTCAGACAGGAAGATGTGATATCCCCACTCGTCATTGACTAAATATATTTTTGTTTTTGTTAACTAATGACAACAGTTACTCCATAACTATATAAATTAAATCCATCCTAACATAAAATTCACCCTAGAGCAGAAATACATTAAATTTCCTTGACTTAACCATCAATAGACAGAACAACAAACATATATTGATAATTCACACACGGATCAAATCAAAAGTTCACACCATCCTTACCAACACAAACTTGTTAGTTTTTCGGTTTAAAAATATTTACAATCTACGATAACTGCTGACTACAGGTCAGCAGAATAAAAAATTAGGCTTTAGCAGAATAAAAAAGGAAAAATCAGCCCATTTTTATTAAATGATTTACAGTGATACAAGGAATAATGAAACCGAGAAATGTATCCAGCCTTACGAAGTTACGAGTCGCTTTTTTGAGTGACTTATATCATAAAACTGGATTTATTGAAACATGTAACTCAGAATACGAATTACATTTAGCAAAGATAATAAAAAATCTTTTTATTAGAAAAATCACCATGAATCAAAAAAGCCAATTCATCCCCATTACTTAAGCTGAGAATTATATAAACTCATTACAGCCATAATTTATCCATTTTTAAAAACCCAATTATAATATTGTGACCCCTCCTGCTTCAATGTGTTAGTTTTTTTAAATAAGTTAAGGCATGTATGGTAACCTTCAAGTGAAAATTACTTTAGTGTGTTTGTTTTAATATAAATTTCTAATAATTAAGTTTTTTGTTGAGATTTTATATTCAATGTAGGTCGAATATTTAGGAGCTGTTACTGATTATAACAAAGAAGATATTTATGGGCGGGCAATGATTTTATTACGCGAACCTCTTGCCGATAACAATTCCTTTTAGTTATTAATTTTACCTTGTCTCAAAAAACATTTCAAGATGTTGTCTTGGGACGTTGAAAATGATAAACATCCTGAACACTCCGGATGTTTTTGCAAAAGTGGAAAAAATGAGATAAATTACTTAACATTTGGACATAAAGTCAGTTTGGATTAAATTATGTAAATCCCCGTGATCTCTTGGGTATTAAAATGAAACTCGTCTTACAGCTTCCATAATTCTTCATTTCATTACATCACCGAAGCCCCGCTTATAATCGGATCTGGAATAAGAAAATGTATTTTAGATACTAATGGTCGGTTAAGGTTACCGACGAGAAAAGAGAAAAGTCAGCTTAAACCTTCGTAATAAAATATTGTTTATTACCTTCTACTTCAATTAAGTTGAAGGAAAATTTCTTATTCTTTATCTTGAAAGCAGTCGATGGGAGAGGTCTCCGTTTTTGTAACTTTGTATTATTGTGGTGAGTTACTGTTCGGATATTAGATGTTTCTTATTTATTAATGGACTTTGTCAACAGTGTGTAATTCGGTATGTTAGTTTGTAAATATCTGAAATAAATTGGGCAACAACTAAAGTACCTATTTCAAATTTCTGAACAATTTCTGTTAATAATTATTTTAAAAATGTTCCCAGTATACAGTAGGGTGATTCAATTCCGCAAAAAAAATTGTTTCTCCGTGCTCAAGCAAAATTTTAATCTACGCATAGAAAAAAAAATTCTCACCAAGATTGAGCTCTTAATTTTAATTTTAAGTACTTGCAATTTAAATATGAAGTTTTCTCTTTTAAAATGCACGTAGAAAAAGTTTTTTTTTTCAAATATGCTCAGACACCTTTTAACATTTTGTGAATCGGTTTTATGGACCTTACGGGAAATTCCACACTCTTTAAAATTGCTTTAGTATTTTTTTTCGTAACTAGCACTGGGTCGTCAGTAGGAGCGATCAAAGTGCAGTTTTTGGAATAAATTGTTATTTTTAAATTTTTTTGAGTGAATCGCAAAAATTAGGAAGAAAAAAAGAACTGGCTGTAAAAAAATAGTTTTTTTACCAATATTTAATGAATTTACAGCAATTTTTAGGCCTTAAAACGTAAGAAATTGATAAATACTAACTAATGTTGCTCTTCCATTCAACTTTTTTCTTGATTACTAACATGTTTCTCTACAATAATAACTTTTTCTAAAGTTATTATCGTCTTTGATCTCTTTTAAATAAAAAACAATACATTTAGTAATAAAATAACAACAAAAGTTTATTCAGCTTTATTTAAGTGCTTTTCATAAGAGTCGTAATTATATAAAATTTATTAACTTGTTTTTTTATGATTGTTGAGATAATTATTACATTTAGAATATATTACATAATACCATCTGTATACCATCTGTATGTTTCGAATAAAGATTTGTTGTTATTTTATTACAAAATGTATTGTTTTTTTTATTAAAAGAGGTCAAAGACGATAATAACTTTAGAAAAAGTTATTATTGTAGAGAAACATGTTAGTAATCAAGAAAAAAGTAGAATGGAAGAGCAACATTAGTTAGTATTTATCAATTTTTCACCTTTGAAGGCCTAAAAATGGCTGTAAATTCATTAAATATTGGTAAAAACACTATTTTTTCAGAGTCAGTTCTTTTTTTCTCCCTAATTTTTGCGATTCACTCAAAAAAAAAAGAAAAATAACAATTCATTCCAAAAACTGCACTTTGATCGCTCCGACGACGACTCTGTGCAAGTTACGAAAAAAATACTAAAGCAATTTTAAAGAGCGTGGAATTTCCCGTAAGATCCATAAAACCGATTCACAAAATGTTAAAAGGTGTCTGAGCATTAGGAATTTGAAAAAAAAAACTTTTTTTACATGCATTTTAAAAGAGAAAACTTCATATTTAAATTGCAAGTACTTAAAATTAAAATTAAGAGCTCAATCTTGGTGAGAATTTTTGTTTCTATGGGTAGATTGAAATTTTGCTTGAGCACCGAGAAAAAAATTTTTTTGCGAAATGAATCACCCTACTGTACATATTAACATTAATTTTAGTTTTTTATACAACCCCGTAGTTTTAAATTTTCTCCGTCAACTTTCTATGTTATAATATTTTTAGGTGTTTAACTGAGCAGAATATTATTAAAATTGTATGACTAGTTTTGCGGGTGTTAAACTTCGGAAACGTCACCATTATCAAATATACACAGCTTTTTGTCTTCCCAATTAATCCTTAAACAAGAAATTTAGAAGGCCGCAAATGAGCAGAAATCATGCACATCTTTTTGTTATAAAATCTATATGTAACAAAAACTGTTCACATAATCCCAATATAGAATCTTCACCTTTTGTAAAAACTGCTATTTAACATTTGGTTTGAATTAGTTTCATCCTAGTTTCGATTCTTAGTTCCACAAAATATAACTACTAACTATTTAAAATCTACCTTGAAAATTTCCAATTATATACATAATCACAACTCTAGCAAATATAATAATCACAGTCATATGTTGTTCAAGGAAAAATACTGACTACCCAGGAAGCCATAACAATCAATGTAAAATGCAAGTTAACTTGAAGGTGACTCATTCAAAAAAAAATTAATTTTTCATTAGAAACATACAAAATGTATTTTAGAATATACAAACTTCGACCCAATCTTAGTATTCTACTTTTTGCAAGTCAATGGTGCCAATAATCGTCAGATTATGAGACTAAATATATATGCTGACAAAGTATTTAAAAATGATTTTTTTTTGTTCTACTTCATCAAATCGTTTATTAAACAAGATTTTTTTAGGTTACTTTAAAAAATCTGGCATCGTACTTCAATCAGATTAATATACTAAATTTTTAAAAGATTGGTAGGTAAATAAAGTATGTCCACGCACCAGTACAGAAAATTTATAGTCGGATGACAAGGTATACATTATATGACATTTTTTTTCCTTATCATCTAAGGTTCGCAATCCAATAGGTCTCTATGACGCTCGAGTAATTCCGAATTAGCTACGTGGGCTCCCCTACTATTATAACTAAAAATCTGAAAATAATTATAACATAATACAACTCTAGCAAATAAATAACACAGTCAATGTTGTTCGGTACCTACCCAGAAAGTAAAAAATGTAAACATTAAAAGGTGCTCATCCTGTACAAATTAATTACCTACCAATCACGTATATTTTTGAAGACGGTGCCAAGCAAATCTAAAATCCTGCATTGCGTACTTATCAAACTTCATCAAATTTGATTGTTACTTGGCACCGACTTCAAAAATATACTATATTGGTAGGTAGTTAATTTGTACAGAAAGAGCACAGTTTAATGTTTACATTTTTTACTTCCTGCGTAGGTACCTGACAACATTGAATGTGTTATTTATTTGCTACAGTTGTATTTTATTATAATTATTTTCAGCTTTTTAGTTATAGGTGGAAGTCGGTTATATATTTTTAAAAATGATTTATTTTCAACTTTTAGTCTTTTTGAACTCGGGTAGTTTTGATTCTTTATTTTTATTTTATATGTATAACCTTAATAGACATGACCAGGTAACATCGAAAACCCCGACATTACCCAATGATAGTTTTTCATTTAAATTGACAGGTAAAAGTTTACGAACAAACTGTACTAGTACGCGTTGAGTTAATAAGCCCAAAATATGTTTATATCTTATGGACCACGCCATGTAACCTTTCTTCAACTTTTTTTGACAACCCTGTTTAACTATAGATAATACCACTCCACCCTATATACTAACCATCCTATACATACGACTGCCTACGGACAATCATAAATTTGTTAGCTGCCTTCTGTAAATTAAAGGGACGCAGTAGAATCCATCCCATATTTACGCAGTCAAATCCGTCCTATAGTTCAACCATATACGTACATAAGTCCTTGTTGGCTACCCTATAAATTAGTTCATTTTTGACACTGTATTATCTCACCCTGTATAAAAGTAAATCCCTCCACACTATATGCAACTTCTTAAGAGTTATGAAATAAATAATTTTTTAATCACACCTCATAAATATAATTCAACTCAACCATATATTTCAACCATCCTGAATATGAATTGTTTATGGCCACATCATATAACAGTTTTTTTAATCACCCTATATAATTTTAATTCCATAATTATTACAACATTTTTAGTCCACCAAACGTCCACTCCACCCTATATTCCAACCATCCTGTATATACGGCTGCCTATGGACCACCATAATGTTTTTAACTGCCTTTTCCAACAATCATTCTACTCCGTCCTATATTTCAATCATCAGATATATGCAACTCCTTCTAACACTTTACTTTGTGATTTTGTTTGCTATAACTAAACACCCTGTGTATTATCGGACCAAATTGCAGTTTAGAGCTTGACATGTGTTGTCACTAAATTTTCTATTAGGCCGGGAGAATGTGACACCAATAGCATCGTCTTCGCAAAATAGAAAAATTTTCATTTAAATAGGTATTTGCCGTATACAAACAACACGAGCTTGATACTCATTGATTTAAATAGCGGAAAATACTCTGCTTAATTACCTTTCTGCTTGAGATGTACATAAAAAATTTTCAAATTCGCAATTCAAACTTTCAGTGCCTACAATGTCCGCACTATTACGTTGGAATTAAAATATTTATGAGGAAATGTCTGTTACGTCACTTACATGATATTTTTGATAAGAATTTTGGAATTTTTGGCGATTTTCTGAAAACTGCAAGTTACACGTCGCAGAAAAGTATATGAGATCACCTAAGGATCTTCCTTAATAGATTAAACGTTAAAAAACTATACACATCCACAAGGAGTTGTTGAAAAATCGACCAATATGTTAGCGATATTGGTCGATTTCCATGCACGCATGTGTTCATTCATTTCCCAAATTTGAAGTTTCACCAGTCTGGATATATACTCTATTAAACAAGACCATATTCATTCAAAACGGTGCACTACAGGAGAATAAATCAGGTAACATACATACAAAAAAAAAACGCGACGAATTGATAACCTCCTCCTTTTTGGAAGTCGGTTAAAAAGAATTAATTTAATTCAGGAATTTCATTCTGGTGGATGCGCCAGATCAAATAATTCCATAAAACTACGTGTATTTATCCATATTGCAATTTTTACAACAATTACATAGCCCAAAAAATATATTAGACTGCAAAACATTACAAGTAATGAAATCTATAGTTTTGAGTTGCTTCGACCCCTCATCAAGTCGGTTATTACTTGACTTGGTCGAATTGAAAAAAAAAATCGTAATCATTGTTCCGTTTGAAGTTGATAGAGTCTGTTTTAAAGAGATCATGTAGAATTCCGGTGCGTCGAGGACTTTTCATTTCCGGTGGAGAATTCGATTCCAGGGAACACGCTAGATCGGTGGACATTTTGTTTTCTGAAGCAATGAGCTAAGCGGCCCATTGTTGGGGTACTTCGAGCTCGAATTCACCCGAAATTCCCTATCATAAAGCAAGGTATTTATCGACTATTGTTATGGTCGACAGAAAAATGGGGAGCCGCACAAATGGCGACATTTTTTATTGTAATCTTCCCACTTTAGCAGCGATCCGAGCCGTTTTTATTTGTTCAGCAGCGGCGACGTTTATTTACTCGCAGGATATGTCCCACTGTATCAACGTCAGAAAGCTCGGCTTTTGACCGCAAATTCACGTTTTATTCTCCTGACGCATTTTTTGGTTACAACGTTAAAAAATAATAAATTGCCCAACGAAAGCGTATCATTTATTCGACTTGGGCCGGCTGGTGTTGGGTTCGCCCTTAATTTCGTACGGAAATTTTTTGAGAATACCTTGAAGTAAATGATATCAATCTTGTGGGTTAAATTTGAGTCAAACTTTTCAGAATGTGAAGTTGTTAATTTAAGTTAATTAAATTGTTTTGATATGACATAAAGAGATTCTCGCATTAAAATACAAATGAGAAGATGCTCAACGTTTCGCCTTTGTTGTTAGAGAATCTTCAGGATGGAAGATAGAATTAATATTAGATATGCATTTTTATTTTCTTGCTCGGTCACAGGTAAAAAAATGAAATGTTGTTGAAGGAATTAAAGTTGTATAATCTATATATAAATAGGCAAAGACAAAACGATTAGGTACCGTTTTCTCCTCTGCCTCTCAACCGATTTTCTTCATTTTTGTTTTGTAGCTACTGACGACCTTCAGTGCAGAATGCTAATATTAATTTATAATATTGATTCATTCATTAAATAAAATATAATAAAAATTCATTATTTACGCCCATAATGTCAACGCCTAACAACTGAATGTGCCGCCGCCGCCAGACTCAAAACATTGAGTAATTATACAGGTATGGAAAACGTTTGACTGGGGTCGGAGAATGCTAACGTTAAACAAGGACGGAACTGCTACTATATGCATGAGACGAGAATTGTCGTTTTAAGTACGTCTGTTTCACGAGCATTCAAGGTAAAGCACGAGAATATCGTATCGTATGGGGGCGGGGCATCGATAGTCACAGAGCGACCGTCCGTCGTCCGTCTCTTTCCTCGTCAGTAAGGTTTTATCAACGAAGGAGTATGATGATTTACGCAAATAATACGGATTTCGGAGCATTTTTCCTTTTCATGATTTTTGCGATGAAAAATTAATTGTCCGCTATTACGTCAGAACGAAAACTTAACATTTTTTCTGTTTTAAAAATGAAATAAAATAGATACTCTTAAAAATAAAATAAATTAGTAACTGTTAAAAAAATTGTCAATAAGAAATTAATCATTATCCTTATAATTATTTACAACATATCGTATGTTTTATTTTTAAGCGATTGGAATCGTCGGAATGTGGTGATAAAAAAAGTAATTACCGCCCGAATACGTCCGAACTCGCGTCACACCGACTTCATTCTCCTGGTGCGTATTGCGTTGATTGATTCGAAATCGCATGGGATTCTACCCGACCCCAGAGAACGAATTTCCACACCTGTATATAGAGGGACCAATGATGTTATATACTTAGAGCATGTTCTTATAGAAGTGGCATGCAAGCGTTGTTATTGTTTAGTGGTAAAGTAATCGTTGTATATTATAATTATACAGGGCGATTCCAGATATGTTAGAAATCATTTTTTCGTGGGTGGCACATAAGCAGTTGCATATATAGGGTGTTTAAAATATAGAGTAGAGTGCAGGGAAGCCCATTAGTTGTTGAATTTACAGGGTTCTTGGAACAGAAGGTGCAGTAGAAATACAGTTATACAGGGTGGTGCAAAAAATATTATAGAAAGATTCGTATACAGGGTGGCGGAAATGGAAATGCAACATTTCGTAACCCGTAAGCAGTTGTATATATAGGGAAGATGAAATATAGGGTGAAAGGAATTATAGATATACAGGAAGATGAAAAAGAAATGATTGATAGGGTAGCCCACGAAGAGTTGCCATATATATGATGATTGAACTATAAAAACAAACAAACAACAAACAAAAAGAGTAAAGACGGTGGCTCATAGGCAGTGACATATACAGAATGGATTACCGGGTGATTCAAAAATGTTAAAAAATATTATGCGTGGTCCATAAGCAGTTGCATATACAGGGTGGTGGAAATATATAATGAGGTGGAATTATTATAATGAGGATTTTAATAAATGTTAGAGAATTGAGTGCAATTATAGCTATACAGAGGAGGTTAGAAAAAATAAATATGTAGGGTAGCGGTTGAATTGTTGTCATATTAAACTAAGAATTACGAATTTTAACACAAATAAAGTCCTATGAATTATATATGAAAAATGTTGAATTTCGTTACTTATTTGTAGAAGCGAGAAGTAAGACCGACATCTAGGATTTTCGAGGACACTATCACACAGAGGTTTCGAATCTGGATCCGTTTCGTGTAGTTGCTGTTCTTTCTAAAGTCCTAGGATGGAATATCACGATAAAAGTTTCAGATTACTTAACCTGCCAGAGATATTGACACAATTGGTCGAATTTAGGCCGCTGGGCGACAGCTAGTATAAATAAATAACGCAGCAAATTATGGATCACATACATTGAATTTATTAAACAAAAAATTTGTTAATGCCGTAAAAACATGGTAGGCGAATTACATATTGCGTCCATACAGCGGTGGATTTACACTAGGGGCAGTCGGGGCTAGTGCCCAGGGCGGCAAATTTTCAAGGGCGGCAAAATTTGGAAAGTGAAAAAAAATTGCCAGTCTTATCAAGATTGCTCAATATAATTAATTAATTATTTCAATTAATCATTTTTTTATGTAATTGATAATTCAAGAAATTCAATTAGTGCATTATTTGTAAAATATAATTTTGGCACTTTAAGTAAAAGTTATCTAATAATCAAAGTGATTTAATTAATTTATTTCCTTGAAGATTTGGAATAATATTCGATTTTTTATTTTCTGGAATTTAAATGAATTTTCAAAAATAATAATAATTTATGGATTCTACAATTTAATTTAACTTAAAATAAATTTTGAAATGAATAAATTGGCAGCAGCGCATGCTGCCACCTACAGTCTGTTTTACAAATGTATATAGGTTCCTTTTAGATTAAATTAGTAATTTTAATTAAAAAAAAGATATATATAGACTATAAGTTTAAATAAAATTTCAATATTGATTGGGGAGACATATTTTCCGGTGCCCAGGGGCGGCATTAAGTTAAATCCCGGTCTTGCGTCCATATATTTCGTATTTCGGTTGTATGCACACGTCATAACGAATAAACGGTTTTACAATAATTTTTGTGACACAAACAAAAATACAAAGCACATGTTCAAGTAAATAAAATGTTTTACAGTACATTTTTGTGATAGAACAGGGGATTGTGGCCCGGAATACGCTTTATAAGTTTCATCTCAGCGATTTTTTACTTATCACCAGACAAAAGATAATAGCAAGAAACAAATGTCATGTGCTAAATTTTTGAATTTTTAGATCAATATCTTGATAATGTATACCATCAAATAAGCTACAAAAAAGTATTCTATCAAAATTTTCGTATCTCGTCGGATAGCCGAGTTATTGTCAAAAAACAATATAACCACTTTCATGATGGTGGAAAACCCACATAGGAAATCTTGGTCGAGAATTTGAAGTTGCCCACGCCATATAAAAGAATTATTTTTCTGGTTCTTTTGTATTTCTATGCCGTGTTTTTCGACGAAATGACTGGGTAATAAAAGCAGTAAACTACTTAATTTCGGAGTAACTTTTAAGAAGGTTTTTGATTATTCAAAATGTAAATTAAGGTTTATCTTGTGTTTTTTATTTCAGAATATAGACAAAATTTTGAGATACTAAAGAAAGGGGTCATATGTGAATTACGAAATTGTATTTTATGGCCTAGGTGCCAAACATATCTACAAATGTTGGATATGTCCAATTGCCATTTTTTTGTATTCCTTATGTTCATTCATTCGCATATTGGGAGATCAAGATGTTTCTCCTATATAACATTTTCGGTGTTAAGATGAAATATGAAGCTTACTGTTTTTAATCTTTGTGACAGCTCCTGTCTGTACAATATTAATAAAAATAATCCTCTGCATTGCAAATTCAAAGTACAATGGCGAAGTTAAGCAGTAGGACATTTTCCTAAAACTATATACTAACTAAATGTAAAATCCATTTTCAAGAAACAGTCATCTGCATAAATATATTGATATTGAGGTAATATTGAATTCATCAATATACATATATTTCTACCTGAATTATATATAATAAAATACAGATATAGCAACTTATGTATACGGATATTACGTGATTTACTAAGTAATCATAATCTGTGTAAGATATCAAATGCTAGGAAGTCCTTTTTCAAAGGGATTCTCAATTATTTGTTAAATATGCGGAACTTCATGCAAAGTAAAACAGATTAACTGGATTAAAAAACACCATTCATATAAGAAAGTTTGATGTTATAGCATCCTAATTAAATATTTGTCTGTCTGCGTTAATTTGATGGATATCGTTCAAATAAACCAGCTTCCTCGAAAAATACGGAGTTGTTGAGGTTTCCACATTCCTATTAAAAAAACATTTGAGGCTATATATAAAACTGTCATTGGGGAAATTAAGTTTACAATAAGCCTGCGCAATAATTTGAAATTTTTGAAACATTTTGTATTTGGATCTAAGCATGGAACATATATAATGTTACAATATAATAGCTATGATAATATCTAAATTTTACATAACATCTTTTAATTTTTTGACATAAGATGTCGACTAGAATAAAGGAGTTTAGCTCTTCAGTAACAGCGTTTGATTACTTCGGTAGAATGTTCATAAAATCGAAGATTAGTATGGTTTGCTCTAAAATTTTTACGTTTGTTGTAAATTTTGCACGTTTTTCAAATTAAAAAAAACTCCAGATTTTCCTGTAAGCAGGAAAGACAAAAAAGTGGCAAAAAGTCTAATGTTAAAACCTCATTTAAAAAAAGGAATACACTAAAATTAATTAAATCAAAACCAAAACCAAAAAAGAGAACTCAATATAGAAAAAATTGCACTTATAAAATTCGATGTGCATGTAATAAATTCTATATTGGAGAAATCTCTAGGCCTCTAATAATCGCATAAATGGACATAACAATTATATTAAAAACGACAGTTTAAAAGAATCCAAAATTTGTGACCATGTCTGAGACCTTGGTTAAACAAAAAAATTTTACAAAAAGCAAACCACACCAAACGAAAACTAAGAGTCTGCTTGACTTTTGTTAAATGAACGATCGTATAGCTATTACCTTAGTAGACTTCAATCGTTCCTGGTTGTTCATGATTAAGGAAATAATTACTACTGGTTATGTTCTTGTGAATAATCCAGTATTGGAATAGTTCATAAGATTTATCCGAGGTTTTCTGTTATGATTTTAATGAAATCACTGAATAAACCAATCCTTTAATCTCATTTTTGATCAATGCACTATTTTGTAATAAAGTCGCACCTAGGGCCGTCACCATTTCAATTTCTTCCAATTTGAAAGAAATTTTATTATTCCCGACTTGACCATACAATGTATGGTATCACACTCCCAATAAGGCACGCTATGCTTTTTGCATTCGTTGGTAAAGATGTTCGTCCAGACCGAGCTATTTTAAATTATTTAGTAGAAGTTTTGGGACCACTCCTGTTGTTGACATAACAATTGGTACAGTTCGTGTGTTGTTCATGTCCCACTGTGTTTTTATTTAAAATTCCAAATCCCTGTATTTGGCTATTATTTCAACCTGCTTAATATTTATGTTATTGTTGTTAGGGATTGCTATGTCAATTAAAGTTATTTTTCTGGAGATTTTATCTACTAAAACTATATCTGGTCTATTGTGAGCAATAATCCGATCGTTCAGTATCGTGCGGTCCCAGTACAGCTTGTAGTTGTTATTTTCTAAAATAGATTATAGTTTGTATATATAGTAGGGTGTTCTTACCAATTGTGATAGCACACGTTTCAAAGCTAGTTCCTGGTGCAGTATTTTTGCCACAGCATCGTGTCATTCTTTGTATTCAGTTGCAGCGAACGCTTGGCAACCTCCTGTAATATGCTGGATAGATTCAGATGTTTGGCAACCATATCTGCATCTGTCGTTGTTGATAGAAGGGTCTTTGACGATAAACTTTAAATAGTTCTTAGCTGGAATTACTTGATCTTGGATTGCCAATATAAAGCCTCCCGTTTCAGGAAACCTATGACCAAAGATCAGCCAGTAGTTCGACGCTGAACTGTTGACATAATCTTGGTTGACGTCATTTATATGTCTTCCATGAAGGGGCTTCTCTTTCCGTTTGAGCAGCTTCTGATCAGTTGTCTGGTGGTATACTTGAACTTGTTGTTCTGTTAGTCGCAGAGGTGTTGAGTCATCAACCTGACATATGACTCTGTTTAGATCTGAAAATTCTGCGAGTTTTTGGAAATGATTACGCAAATTAGAAATGTGTTGATCACGTAACTGGCCTATATATGCCAATCCTCTTCCTCCTTCACACCGGGGCAATGTGTACGTTCGACACAGCTCTTTGGATAGTGATTTTGAGCTTTAGTACTCGAACTTTCCGTTGTAATTATTCAATGTCGGTCCTGCACCAATTAACTATACCGAAAGAGTAACTAAGCATTGAACATGCGTAGGTGTTAATAGCCTGAAACAAATTTTTACTGTTAAGTTTACTCTTCAGCAGTCGTCTTATCCTTTTATAAAACTTAGTTCCATTTTATGGTGGTGTGATCAATTCGTTGAGCCTGCTTTATTCCAAGGTATTTGTAAGTATGGGCTTCTCTATAGATTAAATTGAGGTGCCATCTCCCATTTCGTAGGGCCCCTGCTGTATTTTGCCTTTAACTATATTAATTCTTCGGCATTTGCCTAGGCCAAATTGCATATGGATGTCACTAGAGAACTCTTCTACTATTTTAAGCATATCATGCAGCTGTTGTTTCGTAGCTGCCATCAACTTTAAGTCGTCCATGTATAACAAATGGTTTATCTTCAATGCTTGTACGTTTTTATGCTTGAGACTGAACCCAAAGTTAGTCGAGTTCAGTTTGTGTGAGAGTGGGTTCATGGCAAGGCAGAACCACAGCGGGCTAAGAGAGTCTTCCTGGAATATCCCCCTTTTGATTGGGATAGAGTTGGATTGTATCGAACAGTCGGCTTCATTCAGAAAGATTTTAGTTGGTTGGTACGATTATTTACTTTATAGAGTTTCAGCACCTGAATGAGCCAATCATGTGGAACTAAATCACAGGCCTTCTTGTAGTCCACATATGCCATGTAGAGATTTCGTCGTTTGGCGTGAGCTTGATTGCAGACAACAGAATCAATTATTAGTTGTTCCTTGCACCCCATCGAGTTTTTCGCGCATCCCTTTATTTATTAATTTTATTATTATTTTATATGAGTTTGGCCAAATTATTATTAGTTTTAAAGGCTATTTGAATGGAGAACGGATAACTAAGATGGTCTAGTAAAATTTTTAGTTAGGACTGTTCTACAGCTTCTGTGTCTGTTTTTCTGAATAATATGTATAATGTATTCAGATGTTTAGCATTTAGTTTAATATTTATTTCTGACGAACCCTGTCAACTGAGCAAAATAGTTCTAAAATAATACCTAAAAAATTGGTGAAAATTATTACAGCGATTAGTATTTTATTATAATATTTGGATCTATCTAAAAGAAATATATCCGTTTATTGGACCAGTTAAATTTCTTTTTGAATAAAATTATCAGATCTTACATTGTTTTCATACATTTATGTTATAATTACAGAGATAATATGGTATGAATCATTCTCCAACATACTGCAAACATATCCGGTAAAAACTCATCCCCTAGATGGAGGGAACCAAGAAAGCGAGGACTGAAAAAAGTTCAATACAATTGCACGTAGCTGTCCTATATTTATCGGCAAGAGATACTCGAATGAAGTTTCCGCACGAGATTGAATTTCCTTTAATAAGGAGCGATCGGGTTTGTGAAATTGAGTGATGCACAAGGAATTCAACTTCAAACAACTCCTCCTAATCTAATTTCTATGATGAAGTTCAAACTACCTCTTAACGTATAAACCCAGATCTAATTCGAGCTGGAGCTATTGCTTGGAAAATATTTTCGACATAGTTTCGTACGAATTAACAGATTCTGGGATGGAAAAGCTTATATGGAATGGATTTCGATTTTGGAGTCCGACTGTTTTAATATGCTTAAAGTAAATTGCTACGAACCGTTCCTTTCTCCTGGAATAAATTCGATGGTTCCCTGTTTCGGTAGGGGTTTATTTTATACCTTACGGAAATCTTTATGGCGTGACAAAAGATAAACAAACAATACAAAGTGGAGAGTAGAATCATTTAAATCAAGTTTGTTTGGATTTAAAATAAATTTTCAACACATCAATAAAAATAAAAAATAAAAAGCGGTGAAATACATGTGAAAAATTGTCCCTTATTTAATTGAAGGAATGAAAAAGTTGAAATTACGTTCATTCTAACCGATTTGAAAAAGGAGGTGGTTATCATTTTGTCTGTATCTATCTTTTCTTATGTTTGCTCAGCGATTTCTCGAAAACGGTTCAAGGAATTTCGACCGTCTATACTGGATCCTGTTCCAGGGGATTCCAAAGGGCTCCCATACTTGCTTAAGAATATAGCTTTTACGTTTTTTTTTCGAAAACCAGATAAAAAACGACTTTCTTATATTCTAACTTTGGTGGAGGTGCTGGTATTATAAAATATTGAAACACTTCTATTCGGAATTTGGGGAATTATAAATTGAAAAGAAATTGGATTATTCAAAACAAATGTCATTTAATCAACTTCAAGGTGAAGACTCTCAATTAGTCTGTATATACAGTTTGTCTTCGTAAATCAAACGAATTATTTTTTTTGAATAATATTACCAGACATAGTCATTCTTCATAAACAGATTTGCAAGGGCTAAAACGTATACTTTAATCATTACAAGCGACTTTTTTCATACTAGACGAGGAATTTTGCTTAATTACCTTTACTTTTGTTAATATCTAAAATTGTTATCAAATACAAGTAATTAGAATTAACCTTAACCAGAAACAATATATATTATAAATATATTGTCTTGTGTACAAAATAATGACACCTAGAACAGAGTATAAAGTTTATTAGAATTGAAAATTTTATCCAAATAATGCTGTTAATCAGTTAATCAGCTTCAAGATGTAGGTTGTGTTGGTCTCTATTTATAGTGTGACTTCATCAGTTAGATTCAAACGGAAAACGTTTTTATGTATATTATTCAGAAAAAGTTATAGTTTAAAAAATATATATTTTCGCTCACAAACACATTTTGAAACTTCACTTTGTTGAACTTGTCACACTGATTGTGATAATTTGTGCTTTTGTGCTTCAGTGTGACAAGTCTAACAAAGTGAAGTTTCAAAGTGTTTTTGTGAGAAAAAGACGAAACGAATGTGTTCGCTGTAAGGTAAATAACATTTGTATTTTATCATCCTTGAAAAAGTCACTTGTAGGTGTGGACGAAACGTCGGAAAACTTGGTATATTATGTTGGTTCAGATATATAAATAAAGTAATTCGAAAAAATGACACGGTTCAAATCCGGAAAAAGAAGAATCAGCTTTATGAAATTATGACATTTTGGACATTTTTTGACATTTATGACATATTTGATATTTTCGTGTTTGACGTCATTAACGTTTTTGACGATTCAAACATATTGACATAGATTTTTTTGATATTTTGACTTTTTGGGCATTTTTGGCAATTTCTGATATTTTTTACTTTGTTCATGTTTTTGACAGTTTTCAAATCTTTTACATACTTGACATTCGAGACGTTTTTGTATTTTCGTCATTTTTGATATATGTGAAATTTTTTACACGCTTGACCATATTGACATTTTTGAAATTTTTATCAAATACAAGTTTTTCGACAGTTTTCATGACGTTTTTGACAATTTTAGTCTTCTATGTATTTAGCACATTTTGTGAAAGATCACCCTTTTATAAGCTAAAACTTGAAATATTCTCAGGCAACGAAAAAATGTTCTCAAAAAATAACAGAAATTAATTGTTCGCTAATTGTCTATAGTAGTTTTTGTGACTGTAATATTTTTGATTTCGTGAAATTAGTGAGTTTTTTCTAAATGACTACCCCACCCGGCCCCTATCGAATAACTGAAAATTTCGCAAAATGATTTCTTTGACTTGATTAAACTTTAATCATATCAAAAACAGTTTGTACGCCACCAATATTTACACCAGAACCAATCTCTGGTTCCTTAATTCTTCATATATCTATAAAAATGGCAAATTACGTATTTATTCATTTAACAAAAGGCATCAACCTATCATATCTCGTACATATAAAAATTTATTTGTTTTCCATAGAAATAATAGAAACCCCCACTGACCCCCATGCAGCAAGTAAACATTTATCAAAATTAAATTTAGCCTTTGTTACTCTATTGGTGCAAGAATTTTTAAAATGACTTCAGTAACTCCAGGGATTACACCCAAAGAAACATTCATATAAAATTTACTTCTTTATATTAGTATACATACAGATTTGTCTTTCTAATTGCTCTTGGTTAGAGTGACGAAAGTCTAATATTCATAATGGAATAAAATGTCCAAATGTCAAAAATGTCAAAAACGTCAAAAATGTCAAAAATGTCAAAAGTGTTAAAAATGTCAGAAATATCAAAAAAGTATAGAATGACAAAAATGTCATAAATGTCAAAAACGTCAGAAATGTCAAAAATGTCAAAAATGTAAAAAATGTCAAAAATGTCAGAAATGTAAAAAAGTAAGAAATGTCAAAAAAGACAAAAATGACAAAATTGACAAAAATGTCACAAATGTAAAAAAATGTTAAAAATGTCAAAACTATCAAAAATGCCAGAAATGTCAAAAGTGTCAAAAATGTTGAAAATGTGAAAAATGTTAGGAATATTAAAATTTTTAACAAATTGTCAAAATTGTAAATAATATCTAAAATGTAAAAAATATCAAAAAAGTCAAAAATGTCAAAAATGTGAAATATGCCATAAATGTCAAAAATGTCAGAAATATCAAAAAAGTATAGAATGACAAAAATGTCATAAATGTCAAAAACGTCAGAAATGTCAAAAATGTAAAAAATGTCAAAAATACAAAAAAATGTCAAAAATGCAAAAAAATGTCAAAAATGTCAGAAATGTAAAAATGTAAGAAATGTTAAAAAAGGCAAAAATGACAACATTGACAAAAATGTCACAAATGTAAAAAATGTCAAAACCTTCAAAAATATCAGAAATGTAAGGTGTCAAAAATGTTGAAAATGTCAAAAATGTTAGAAATATCAACATTTTTAACAAATTCTGAAAATTGTAAATAATGTCAAAAACATCAAAAAGCGTCAAAAATGTCAATACATGTACAAAAATATAAAGTGAAAAACGGGAATACTACAATATTAGATGTCTTCATATTAAATCCCAAAATGATGCAGTTTTAGAAGCGGTCGTTGCCATTAAATGTTTGGGATTGAAAAATTACTGAATTTAAAAAAAATTGACATAAGTACGTCAAATATGCCAATTTCTGTAGCCAGTTTGAAGCAGAGATGGGTCAGCTAGTATATCACTATAGATATAGATGTGTCTTCGTTTGATAACGACTCGCTATGTGTTGAAATTATAGTCCCGTTTATAAGTATCTAGTCAAAGTAAGTATTTTTTTTTGTTTTAAGTCTGGGGAGACTTCCAATGCTTTTCTGCCGCAAAAATTCTCTAATATTCATAATGGAAAAAAATGGCACATTTCGTTTTTGTTGACCAATAACATTCAAAAATTCATTGCGAGCGGTAAGATGAAGGATAAAATCCAATATTCAAACCGTAATGCGGAAGAAATGTATCTTGTAAAACGGATAAAAAATAGTAAAACATGCATTCGCAACGTAATGTTTACGATCGTCGGGCATAAAAAAGACCATCATGCGTCGAAACCACCTGACCTATTCTATCGTAAAGCTTAATAGTCTCCTGGGTGAATTGATAGTAAAACCAATCGTAAAAATGACAGTATTTCGTGTTCATAGAAAATGTCGTATTCCAACGCGGCGGCTGTGGCTTCATGAAAATTGTTTTATGGTTGATTATTCTGAGACCATTGCTCTAATTAGATTTCGAAACATCCTCACTCACGTAAACGTTTCCTAATTCGGGTGTTTCCCTGGCGATATTGTCTAGTTTTGTGATGGTTTTGTGGCAGAAATGATGCTATACTACATAGTTAGCAACAGGACAGGTATATTTTGTGGTTGAGAATGTTTTTTAACCGACTTCAAGGAGAAGTAGAGTTCCAATTCGTTGGAATATAAGATTTGTAATTTTGAAAAGATTGTTGACGAGGCCTTAAATTATTTTGCCTGTTCATTGGGGTTTCTCTGCCCAATTTTTTTTCTGCAACAGATAAGTATTTGAAAAATTGTATATGAAGAACAAAGTGTAGTAATGTAATTTCGTAAAATTGCTCGGATTACTGACTGTCTGTACTGAGATCTACTTCACAGTTATTCTGAGAGAAAGACATGTATACAAAATGATTGACCAGTATTCCTGTATATAAGTAATGTATTGTATATTGTGTTATACTTATCTGTGTTTGGCGACGTTTGAACTCCGAGTCTTGCGTCGTTGTCAATCGTTTAGTGTTGTATTTCGAGTTTTTTCTCTAAAAAATTTCGCTTTGATATTGATCTTGTGGTTTGTCCAAAAATTTGACCCTGACAATTCGTCGTTTGTCGATCACTTGATACTGACGGTACCGTTTTTCTGCTCTATTAGCAACAGATTTTTCGAGTCCGAATGAAGGTCGATTGGAAGTGGTCAGATTTTCGTGTTGTTTATCGTCATACAGGTGGTCTTTTGAGTTTTATGTTTTTTAAATTTTCCCCTGTCAACAAAATCTTTGTTTTATCTCAGTCGATCCTATGGCTGCCGGTGCTGGTTAATACATGACTGGCCAAATTTGATTTGTCCACATGTCTTCCCAAAATGTTATAATGCTTTTGTTTTTACCTTACTTCAAATGGTCTTGAAATTTCACCGGTATAAGAATGGCCACAGTCACATAAGAAACACTGTATACACAATTTTGTGAATTCTGAGTTGCGAAAAATTGTTTGGTATGTGTGAGGATACAGCGCAATGTATTATTTGTTTTAAAAATAATTTTAACACCATATTTATTTCCTACCCGTTTAATTTTTTCCGATATACCTGGGACTTATGGAATTTTGTTTCAAGGACACAGCGTATACCGTTTTTCAGCAAGTCAGCAAAAACATTTTAACTGACTTTCGTATAGTATATTTTGGTGGAGGCGAAAGTATTAGAAAAACAAAATGTCTGATCATGTAATTGCTTTTTTTTTATCGTGACATTCTGTCCTAGGAGTTAAGGGAGAACAGCAATTACACGGAACGGCTCCAGATTCGGAACCTCTGTGTGATAGTTTCCTCGAAAATCCTAGATGTCGGTCTTACATCTCGCTTCTACAAATAAGTAACGAAATTCAAGTTTTTTTCAGATATAATTCATAGGACTTTATTTGTGTTCAAATTCGTAATTCTAAATTTAATATGACAACAATTCAACCGCTAATGGGCTACCCTACATATTTATTTTTTCTAACCTCCCTGTATAGCTATAATTGCACACAGTTTTCTAACATTTATCAAAATCCTCATTATAATAATTCCATCTCATTATATATTTCCATCACCCTGTATATGCAACTGCTCATGGACCACGCATAATATTATTTAACATTTTTGAACCACCCGGTAAACCATTCTGTATATTCCACTGCCTATGAACCACCGTATTTACTCTTTTTGTTTATGAAATTTTTAACTATCTTCTGTAGCTATAATTCTACTCCGACCTATATTTCAATCATCATCTATATGGAACTCCTCGTGGGCTACTCTATAAATCATTTCCTTTTCTAACGTTTTTTATCATCATCCTGTATATCTATAAATCCTCTCACCCTATTTTTCATCTTCCCTATATATACAACTGCTTACGGGTTACGAAATGTTTTTCCATTTCCCCATATGCATCTCTGTATAATATTTTTTTGCACCACCCTGTATAACTGTAATTATACTGTACCTTCTATTCCAAGAACCCTGTAAATTCAACCTCTAATGGGCTTCCCTATATAATTATTTTATTAGTTATAATTGCACTCTACTCGATATTTTAATCACCCTATATATGCAACTGCTTATGTGCCACCCACGAAGAAAATGATTTCTAACATATCTGGAATCGCCCTGTATAATTATAATATACAACTATATATATACTTTACCACTAAACAATAACAACGCTTGCATGTCACTTCCAGAAGTACATGCTCTAAGTATATAACAGTATTGATCCCTCTATATATAATTACTCAATGTTTTGAGTCTGGCGGCGGCGGCACATTCAGTTGTTTGGCGTTGACATTATGGACGTAAATAATGAATTTTTATTATATTTTATTTAATGAATGAACCAATATTATAAATTAATATTAGCATTCTGCACTGAAGGTCGTCAGTAGCTACTAAACAAAACAAAAATGAAGAAAATCGGTTAAGAGACATAGGAGAAAATGGTACCTAATCGTTTTGTCTTTGTCTGTTTATATATAGATGATTTCTATTAAAACTGACTCAAAATTACTTATCTAATTAAACATTATCTAGTTCTTAATCTCCCTTACAAACTTAAAATTCCGTATTATTTATGCATCTTTGAATTTTATACTTTTCATAATTATGTCCTTTTTGTAAATTTTCATGCTATAATTTGGGTTTTGTTTTCCTGTTGTTTATAAACGAGGTGAGATAGATAAATATTTCTAGCAGAAAAAAACATTGTATATTTTTTTCTTACTTTTGGGTAATAATTCTCGAGTAGATCGTTGACGGATGTTTTTTAATCACCCTGTATAAATGCTGTATTGTTTGCTTCAAAGATATTTTCATGTTGGTAAAATTTTGAGATTTTGAGCGCCACTCCCAAATCACCGATCTTTGTAAAAAAATATTTATGTACTTCAAACATTTCATTAATTTGATTAGATATTGAAGATGAAACTGCTAGATGTCGTTAATCAATTCGCCTAAAAATATCCTACGATATTTTTAGGCAGCAATCATAATACTTGCTTATTTAACTAATTAGGAACTTACTAACAGCATTCAAGAAAGAATCTAATAAAAGGGGCGCCACCCATTTATATTAACTTGGGGCTAATGTAAGGTAGCTGACCTTCGAAGACCGTTAGCATTTCAGATTTTTAATTTAGTATGTCGGAAATCCATTAGCGATTAATTGGAAGCCGAAGAAGGAAAAGGCAGATTCGAATTATCTTGACATAGCTGAGGTAAAATAAATAAAAGGATGAAAAATCACCAAAGAGAAACAGATGATATAATTTCTGATAAAATATACGATTTTAATTAAGAGAATTATGTGGACTAGCACTTTTTAAATTTGCACCGATCACTCTTTATTTTATAAAAATTTTTGATAAGACTTGGTTGTTATAGAACCCACATAAAAGTTAGTAAAAATAAATCAGGACTATTAAGAGTTTACTGTATATGGATCTGATTTACTATTTTATAATTTAT
This sequence comes from Octodonta nipae, assembly GCA_034190945.1. NCBI lineage: Eukaryota > Metazoa > Arthropoda > Insecta > Coleoptera > Chrysomelidae > Octodonta > Octodonta nipae. Next base: position 216,342,838 of record CM067216.1, read on the forward strand.
TATACCGGTTCTGTATATAAAGCATATAAGCTGTTTGCTTTTGTAGGCAAACCGCTTATGTTTGCGTACAAAAGGTTCATAAAATATATTATAAGCTTTATTACCCAACAGGAAAATCCCAATTAAAGGGTAAATATAGAATATGATTACTTAGAATTATACATACATATATTTATAGAAATTAAATTAAATATATATTTACTATTGTAAATAGTTGCTAATAATTTATTAATACAGGGTGAGTTTTTTTTATGATCAGTATCGGGATCTCGGAAAGTAGCCGAGATAGAGCAATGGTTACATTGGGAACGATTTGCAGTTTTACTGGCCCAATTTAATGACACTTTCGGATATTTGTAAAAAGTCATGGCTTGCTAGATATTTTGAGAAAAATAAATTCTGTCGATTTAGTCAAATCCCTGTAGCTCCTTTGTTTTTGATTTTATAAAAAAAGTGTAAATATCAAAATTGAAGGGAATTGTATCCCGAATATGACTGTCATGTCCTCGTTTGCGTGACAGCTCTCGTTTTCGAGATATGACACAAACTTATCTTTTTTTGAACGGAAACCATAGTTGGCCATGACCTCAAAAAATCGGACATTTTTAGAGCTTTTCAACGGTATAACTCGATATAGTTATTGATAAAAATAACGGAGTTAGGGATGCTTTTTTCTCTTATTTTCACTTTTAATTTAGTTAACCACAAAATAGATTGATATATTAATAACTATTCCAAAAAACATTGAACGATTTTTTTATTAGGTATATCAGATATAACCAAAAAACTAAATAAGTAGGTACTTACTAAAAACTTAAGAATTAAAGTACATAATAATGTCTACAAATTATGTTCGAAAAGTCCACCATTGTTATTTAGGCAAATATTGCAGCTTTTTAAGATTAACATTACCGCTTTCCTCACAGACAGCCTATCAATTTCTTCAATTGCTTGTAATACCGCCTCCCTTAGGTCTTCAACTATCTCATACTTTTTTTGAATACTTTGTATTTTAGTGCACCCCATAAATATAAGTCTATAACTGCCAAATCGAGAGACCGGGGTGGCCATTCACAAGGGCCATTTCTTCCTATCCAAGAGTTTGGATAGATATTATCAAGTGTTGTCTTACTAATAACGAGTTATGACAGGTGCTCCATCCTGTTGAAACCACTCAATTTCTAAACGAGTTCTCAAATTCAAATTATGCACCATTTCTTGAAAAGTGCATTGCAAGAAATGCAAGTAGCGCTCCCCAGTAAGTGATTCGTCATAGATAAAATACCCCAGAATAGTAGACTCAATGATACCACGCTAAATATTAAAACCAAATTTTATCTGGGGTTGTCTTTGTTCTACATGGAAAGGGTTTTCTTTAGCCCAGATATGCTCATTGTGTTTATTGAACATACCGCAGTTAGTAAATCTAGTTTCATCTCTCCATAACCCCTTTAATGCAAACTGTGGATTGTCAAGGCACATGTCTCTAAACCATGTACAAAACAAAATACGTCGATGTTCGTCACCAGCATGCAAAGTTTGAGAAACTGAGAGTTTGTACAGGTGGAACTTGTGCGCTTTCAGTACCTTAACGACAGTTCGTTGAGATGTGCCAGCTTCTGCCGCCATCTCACGAGTTGATGTAGATGGATTTTGATTTACCATTGCCAAAACATTTATTTGTGTTGCTTCGTTAATTTGATTACGTTCCTTTGGTGGTTTAGTAAAAGATCCATATCTGCGTAAACTATATTAAAGCCTCTTAAATGTACATAGAGCAGGTTGACGACGATTAAAAAATCTATGAAAATATTCCTCATCTGCCCGAACTGAATTTTTATGGCATATGATATAACATTCCACCATATTCAGTTTTTTTTCGTTAGAATATTCCATTTCATCACGAAAACTTGTCAATATCGACTGCCAGTTCAGCACTACTAATAGAATTACTCTCAAATGAGGAAACGTCAAAGTGAAAACATTCTTTTTCATGGCTACCTATGTTCAAAGTGAAAATAAGAGCGAAAAGCATCCATAACTCCGTTACTTTTATGAATAACTATATCGAGTTTATATCGTTGAAAAGCTCTAAAAATGTCCGATTTTTTGAGGTCATAGCCAACTATGGTTTCCATTAAAAAAAGATAAGTTTGGGTCAAATCTCGAAAACGAGAGCTGTCACGCAAACGAGGACATGACAATCATATTCGGGATACAATTCCCTTCAATTTTGATATTTACACTTTTTTTATAAAATCAAAAACAAAGGAGCTAGAGGGATTTGACTAAATCTACAGAATTTCATTTTTTCAAAATATCTAGTAAGCCATAACACTTTACAAAAATCCGAAAGTGTCATTTAATTGGGCTAGTAAAACTGCAAATCTTTCCCAATTTAACCATTGCTCTATCTCCGCTAGTTTCCGAAATCCCCATACTGATCATCAAAAAAAACTCACCCTGTATTGCTGAAACATTACATTGTGAAATATAATGGCAATATAACTGTGATAAAATACTAGCGGACATTTAATATTTCTGCAATCTGGCTGTAATATTCTTGATAATATTACAAGGAGTTTGTGACATTCTCGTGATTTTGTTGCCATAAATAATACTAGATGGAATATATTAATTTTACATAAATAATATTAAGTTAATGCTAATTAAGTGTTTCCAAGACAAAAGTTACAAATAGAGGAGCTATAAGAGATTTTTTTGATATTCTGTTTTGGTTTAAACAAGAAATTCATTCCAAAAATCAATTTTTAAAGCGAAAATGATTCATTAATATGATTATTATATCCAAGGTGTCCTTTTTGTTGTGGGGAAAGTTATTTCTTTTGTTATAAAAAATAATTTCGTGTAGCTTTTTATACTAGTCCTGTAAAAAACTGAAAGTGCGCAAAAAAAAAACAAAAAACAAAATACGTTCGAACTTTATGTTTGGATAAAAAATAAATTATTACGGTTTTATTGAGTTTATTCCATAATCTAGTCGTTCAATGTGTGTTTGTTGCAAATACTCGGACCTCAAAGCTCTTTTGAAAATTACCGAAGCTCCTAGACATAAAAAATACTCTTATCCATTTGCTAAATGGATGCCGACCGAAACACAACGTTGTACTTTTATTTGATTTAACTGATGATCATAAAAGTAGCACGTTTCTAATTTTCCTGGAGAACAAAATGTCAACCGTTCTTGATTCGCTTTTCTTGTCCTTCTAATGCCTTTGGAAATTGAACTACGGGCAATTGTCGGGGTCCTGGCCGAGAGACTTTTGTCGTTTACCAAATCGAACATGTTCGTTTAGAATCACGAATATATTTTACCGCTCGAAAATCAGAAACTGAGCTAGCACTGTCTATCTAGTGTGTTAACATCGTATGGTTAATGACTTCAATTATTAATACGAGTCAAAACAAACTGGTACTTTTTCGTACAGTGTGGAACATCCAAATGGAATAACGAATAAAGGTGACAGTGGCCAATTGTTTTCTGCCTGCATGACAGTGATGATTAGTGTCAGTGCTATTGTCGTTTGAATTTGCTTAACTATACGTAATAATATCATAAAAATGGTTACTTTAACAGCAAATGTACAAAATAACCATTCTACAAATGATTGGTTCTGGAGATAACACACGAACATATATAGATGTTTCTCGCTTATTTCACGAAAATTTTCCATATTTGCCGCCTGTATCGCAATGAATAATTAGCAAAATAGTAGAGTAGTTTAGCGAGCTTGGTCATGTAAGATAGATAAAAAAAATAGCTGCCAATGCTCTAAGTAATATGAAAATGGATATTATGCTTTTGTTTCAAGAAAACCCACATAATTCTGGTCGAAAAGCAGCCCCAAATTTTAAATAGTGTAGTTTCTAATGTGGGAATTAAGTCGATGTTTAATATTTTTAATATCGATTTAGATATATTTGTAATTCACATAATGAGCATCATATATTAAAAGATGCGTTTGAAAATTGAATCTTTATAAATTGTATAATTTGTCCGTATAATGGGGGTTTTCAAGTAATTTATTTTCCGTTTAATTCTATTATTTGGTAATAGAATAGGTATTTTTTTCATATTTTTCCTATATATCTTAGAGTTTGGAATAACGGGGAGAATGGGTAATTTTTTATTTTTTTATTATTTTAAATATTCATGTATCTATTCGCCATAATGAGCCCTGGGATTTGATATATTACATGACCCGTTAGAAACAATTATAATTTTTTATTTTCCATTTAATTCTACAATTTGTCCCCAAAATGAATATTAGGGGTTTCTTCTTATTTTTCCAGTAAAGTTCAGGTGAGGGGCTATACTTCCAGTTTTTCAAATTTTTTCAGTTTATGGTTTCGGAGATAAGGGGGGAAATGGGTAAGATTTTTTATATTTTTGTTAATATCTTTTAATTAATTTATCTTATAAATATGGAAAAAATATATTTGTTTTCTTCATCATGAGCCCTTTTATTTGATATATAACTTGATTTTAATTTTGTATTTTCCATTTAATTCTGTAATTGGCCCCCCAAAATTAAAAGTAGAGGTTTCTCCTTATTTTTCCAGTAAACTTCAGGTCAGAACCTATAAATCTATAAGGCGGGGGGGGGGGGGAGGGGTAAACGTTAATATCTTTTCAAATAATTTTTTTAAATATGAAAAAAATATATTTGTCTTCCACAGAATGAGACCTTTCTATATATAACATGATGCGTTTGATTTTTTTATCTATAATTTGCCCCCCACAATTAACATTAATGGGTTCTCCTTAATTTTCCTGTAAAGTTCGGCCAACGCTCTATATTCCTATCTTTTCAAAATTTTAGGCTCAGTAGTTTCGGAGATCAGGGGGAACGGTCGATTTTTTTTAGTAAAGTACCCCTAAAATCAAAATTTGATATGTACTCCTGATCGGGTCACCAAACTATACATTGATACCAAATTTCACCTCTTCCGTTCAGTAGTTCTGTGATGTGACAGAGGCAGAAATCCTGAGTGATATTATAAGGGTATTGTTTATACGGAACCCTAAAAATAGCTGCCAATGCTCTATGGTAATACTAAGAAAACACATAATTCTGGTAGAAAAGCTCTGTTCAACGTTAGCTAACATATTTTTCCAGATGCATATATTAAAGGAGCTCAAATTTCGATAGTAGAACATATTTCTGTGAACAAATGATGGTAAGGTTCGATGTGTAATCGTTTTCGATTTGCTTGTTAAATGTAATGATTCTTCAAGGCTTTGTCAACTTTATATCCTGATTAAACAGAATATATTTACTTTCCGCCCCATTACGAAAGCAATGTCCGGTAGTATCTTACGAGGGAGGCGCGGATCAATAGAATGGCAGCACGATCTCCTGATTTGAGGCCATGGGAGTAGTTTTTGTGGGGATATATCAAAAATACTTTATACAAAACTAAACCCCTCAGCTTAGATGACCTAAAGAGACGAATCACGCTTGCGATTAGATCAGTCACGCCTGAGATGTTGAGTAACGTTAGAGGACATTTCTATACCACTTTAGCATGTTGCCAAGACATTCACGACGAGCATTTTGAATATTTCCTACATTGACATTAATGGTTTTTTGTTTTTTAAAATCATTGATTTTTGTAATAAATACATGAATTATGGTACTAAAAAATAAATAATATACAGGAGCTTGCATTTAAAATAGGAAAGTTAGTATTGGCTACTGTCAAATGAAACACCCTATTTAATTTTTTTTTTGATGAAAAAATGCGCATCTAAAAATACAAATCGACGCTTGGAGCGTTTTTCCCAGCAAACCCTTTATTCGATATCGGAATTTTCTAATACCTACATCTTGTTAGAGTAAAATTATTTAATCTGTAACAGAATACGTTGTCGCATTTTTCTATAAGGGTTTATTATCCCAATTAAAGGGCACAATCGTGATACACACACAAATTATGTGAAATCGGTTGTCTTTTGTTATTAACTGGTCGTCGGTCGATCAATGCAAATTTTAATACATATTATTTTTTTACATAGTCTCCTCTCTTATGTATACATTTTCCCCACCGAATCGGAAGTTTTTTAATACCTTTCTCCCTTTCTCAAAGAATGAAACTGGTCGTGTCGATACCCAATTGCGCACAAACGCTTCTACACCTTCGTTGTCCTCAAAGTGGTGGCCTCCCAGTTGTTCTATAAGTGGCCCAAACATGTGGTAGTCACATGGCGACAAATCAGGACTGTAAGGCGGGTGTTCAAGGGTTTCCCAATGCATTTCGTTCAATTTTCCGATAGGCAAGTTTCACTTGTTGGAGTAGTTAGCAGTAATACTCAGCATTAATTGTACGGCGTTCGTGCAGAAAATCGATCAGCAGTACGCCTTCAATCATCTCACGAATTGCGTAGATATTCGCCTCATTGATGCTTGTAGTGGGACGGCGTGCATGAGGCTCATTTTCCACTGTCTCTCGGCCATCTGAAAACTTTTTGTGCCAGTCGTACACTTGGGTCCTTGAAAGTGTTTCATTGCCGAACTGTGCAGATAGTCGACGCATAATTTCAGACGGTCTAAAGCCCTCCCACGCCAAAAATTTGATAACAACACGTTGCGCAAAGACGTATGCACCTCTTGCTCTGACATGATGCTACTAACAGGGCATCGACTACGCCTCGCCAAACCGACGAACTCCCATCTTCTTAATATCCCTACCTAACATATATCGAGACGTCACGCCACTCGAATTACTTACAGGGCAAGAAACAGAAAAGTCCGGTTCATATTTGATTCACCCTCTTATTTTCAAATTGTAAATAATTTGTCGTCCGGAAGTTGAGGTTAATTCTATCGATATGGCTACAGTATCTGCTTCCTAAAGCTACTAGAACAAAGAACAAGGTTCATAGTAACAAACTAAAACATAGCTGAAGTACAAATTCGGGAAATGATTGAAAATATTTTTGCTGAAACCAAAAAACGATGGAAAACTTAACTAAGACAACTCATCTGTGTGTATGGTTTCAAGAAGTGGGCTTTTGCCTGACATTATCCTAACTTCTACAGAAAGATTGAGATGCCAAAACAGATGCAACTTGTTCAATTTCCAAAAATATATACACAAAACAGTCATTTAAATGCTCGCTTGTCCAAATAAACTGTCGCCGATTTTCAAATTTGATTTCAACAATTTTATTCGCTCGAATAATAAATTCTCGCTAACAATGCGAAATATGTTGAATTGTCACAATAAATAAGTCGATGGCTCCTAACGCATTATTCGATTTCAGATAATTACAGAATATCCCGTTCAGTGATTCTTACGCTAATCAATCAATATTGTGGTAATAATGCAACAGTGCAAACTGTTATCGTACAGAAATGATGAATATAGCCCGAATTTATCAATGTTTAGAGCGAATATAATGCTATAATTCCACATATGATATTATGAACTGATTATTCAAATACGTTTTACATAAACGAAAATACTTCAGTAAATTATATCAGCACTGATGTATAATATGATACATAAATTTAATTAGATATTCAAGAAAATTAATTTGTATACATTTGGGAAAACTACTCTGTATATTGGTATTAAATATCATTAAGCTATCATTATAATTTAGTATTTATAATTATAATTAGTAAATCTGCATACCCCCCTTGGTTCTCTAAAACTACTATACATTTTATCAAGAATAAGGCTAAGGTGCATAGAAAATGGAAGACATATAAAAAGTCTGCTGATTATAATCGTATTTCGGATTTGAGAAAGAGGGTAAAAATTAGTATTAAAGCTGACTTTATACACCAATCAATAGAGATTTTTTCGTGCAAAAAATACTATCAGGAGACTGCCTGTGCCATCACATTAAAAATGATTTGTAGTGATATTTTGTTACCTTGTCCACTCGCAACTATGTTTTTTTACTTCATTATAACCAATTGAAACAAGAAAATTGCGTTTTTTTTTGTTGCAAGTTTATAAAATGAAAAATAATAAACTAATCTCAATGGTGTCAAGTGCTGAATTGTAAAGCTTGGAAATACCAATGAAATCAGCCCGGGATCGATCCGATAAGAGCTTTAGTAACAGGGAAAAACAAAAAATACTGGAAAATTTAGCGAGTTTCTTTATATTATCATAACTCTGTCACTATCGAAGTTGTAGGACTGGGCTTGTGGGAATTGATTGTAACTGATATCTACCTTATGAGTAACTAAACCAGGCGTTATCGGTTTATTGGTTTTTCAATAATTGCGATCTGAAGTTTTTAGTCCACTATTCTTGCAGTGTGTCTCCATGCCACATGGATCGTCAAATATCAGAATAGAGATGTTGAAAGTAGAGATATCACTCTACAAGGCCTCTATTTTCATTTTCATGTCTGTGAAATATACGAATAATGTTAGCAAAAATTACCAAAATTTGGTGAGCGTATGAATGTGTTCGAGTAGTGGGGGGGAATACGGTTGTTGAGGGGAATTGCTAATAATAATTATTATCGATAGTAACTGTCACTCTGACAGATGATGAAAGAATCTAATTGCTAAAAAACTTCTATACAGAGTGATTTGTTCGATTTTATTATATCAAATGAGAACTGTTTGTTTATTAATATATTTATATGTAAATAGTTTCTCGGAAACGTTTTTGCTTTAATTTGTGGATTTTGGGTTTGCGGAACATCGAAAGAGAGCGGTCATTAGAAAAATTCTTACTTGTGAGGATTCTAAATTTCTTAAAACGATCTATGTATGTGCCTCTACTATATATTACTATACGCTTCCCTTCAACAACCGTGTTTCCCCCAATCCTTGGATACATTCATACGCTCGCCCATTTTTTGTCATGTATAACATTTTTCAGATATTTCACAGACATTTAGTGAAAAATGGGAATAGAGGCTTTATAGAATAACACCTCTACTTTCAACTTTTTTCAAAATTGAAATTTGACTATCTATGACGCATGGGGGCACAATGCAAAAATATTGAACAGAAACTTTATATCACAATTGTATGTAAATTATTATCAGTTCCTACAAGCCCAGTTCTACGGCTTTTAAAGTGACGAAGACACTATTTAAAAAAAATGCTACATTTTTCAGTATTTTTTGTTTTTCCCTTATACTAATGATCCAATCGGATCGAGCCTGGGCTCATTTCATTGGTATTTTCATATTTTACAATTGACCTGATGACACCATTGAGATTAGTTTATTATTTTTGATTTTATAAACATGCTAAGAAAAAAAAAACGTAAATTTCTTGCTTCAATTGTTTATAACAAAGCAAAATATCGCTAGGAATCTTTGTTAATGTGATGGCACAGTCGGTATCCTGATGGTATTTTTTACACATTATAAGTTAATTTTTGCTTTATTGATTGGTCTAATAATAAATACATCAGAATTGCAGAAGAAAATATTAAGGAGGATACTAACTTATTTTGGTCGTTTGTTAGTAACAAAAAGAATAGCAAATCTATACCTACTATAATGTGTCATAACACCATTCAAGCATCCTCAAACAAGGACATCTGCGAACTTTTCTCAGACTATTTCAGTAATTTTTTCCAACCATCCAACACAGCATCGTTAGTCGAGGCAGTTTGCAACTTTACCTGATCTCGATATTCTTGGTATTCTTGGCGTCATGTCCTGATCTGTGTCTGCCACTTTACATACTCTACAATGCATAAAACTCGGCATATACCCTAAGCTTTGGAAGATCGTCCAAATAGTTCCTGTGTTTAAATCTGGTGACAAAAATCATATACAGAATTACCGGCCTATTTCCTTGCTCAGTCACTTTGGTAAAAACTGTTCTTCAAAGTAAGGTGTTCTCTTGACCTAAATCAGCACGGATTTTTCAAGAAGCGCTCCGTCGTAACTAATTTGGTTCCGTTTGTACAAGAGTTAACTGCAGCAATGGAAAACAGCTTAGAGAGTTGTGCCGTGTACACCGACTTTTCCAAGGCTTTTGATAAAGTTCACCACCTTACTCTCTTAATTAAGCTTGGGAATTTCGGTGTTCATGGAGGACTCTTTACGATCCTATAAAGCTACTTAGAAGATAAGTAACAATATGTTGTGGTGAACAATGTAAGATCAGAATGTATTCCAGTGACTTCTGGAGTGTCGCAGGGGTCACACCTTGGTCCCTTATTGTTCAGCATTTTTTTAAATAACATCGGTTCATGCTTCTGTAACACAGAGCATTTACTTTATGCGGACGACCTAAAAATTTTTAGAAATATCGGGGATACCTCTGATTATGTAGAGTTGCAAAATGACTTAGTCACTCACGGACCCCTTGTGATCTATACTTACTGGGTGACAAATTGAAGTATGTAGATCACGTTAGGGATCTGGGGGTTGTATTAGATTCCAAATTGTCGTTTGAAATACACATTGAATTACTTGTTCAAAAGGATCAGAAAATGTTGGGTTTCTTATTACGAATAACCAAAGGTTTCAAAAATGTCAGATTGCTCACCACCCTATACTTGTTAGATCGATATTAGAATATTCTTCGACAGTTTGGAATTCCTTTTATCATAAATATATTGTCAGAATAGAAAACGTCAAAAAAATATAAATGCTGTAAATTATCGTTTTAACAGGTAAAGACATTTTCATCCATACACTGAAAATTTAAAATTTTTATAACATGGTATACCTAGAATGCAGGAGGAAATGTTTTGACATATTTTTCTTATATAAGATAATTAATAATCTCTTTGATTCCGAGTATTTAAGTAATCACTTCTTAATCAATGCTAGGCGTTACACCCTCAGAAATAGAGAAATGTTTGCAATTGGACGCTCTAACTCCAATTATTATTTTAATTACCCATCGTGCAATATGATCGATGAAAAAAAATAATAGTACCAGTTATGACATTTTCTCCTTAAGTTACTCGGTTTTCAGGAAACACATATCACAGGCTGTTGACCTAAGTCAAGGATCAGTCTGTTACTTTTGAATTTGTTCCTTACATTTTTTTTCCTTTTTGTAATTTAATTAAATATACTTTCTTGTTCTAATGTTACAATTATTGTTAACTTGTGCCACCCTGTAATAGGGCAGCTGCGACTGTCTGTAATTAAATCTCAATATCCCTGTGTACAAATGAGAGTTGCCTCATATTTTTTTGTTTATTTAAGAGTAAGATACCATGTCTACAGTCATAGTTCTCTACATAAATTTTATTTTTTTAACTCTTGTATTTTTCTCCCAATACTCTTTGAAATGGTCCATTGACTGATTCTCTTCTTGATCAACAAGATATTATATGCCACATTTCCTTTTTTAAGACCTCCGCCTCCACCAAAGGTTATTATATAAGAAAGTCAGTTTGAAAGCTTTCCCAATTTTCTAAAAAACGGTATAAGCTATGTGCTTGAAAAAAATATGGGACCACTTCAGCTTCCCCCTTGACAGAATTCAGTTTAAATGATCCAAATTCCGTCACCCGATTTCGAGTAATCAGTGAACACACATAAAACAAATAAAAAATATAAATGTACCAACGATTTGAGAACCCCCTTCTTTTCGAAGTCGGTTCTTCTTCCAAGGTTGGCCTTACGGCCGGTAGTGGTCTTGATCTTTCGATCTTATTGACCATAAACAAGTGTTTTTATAATGTAGATAAAAAATATAAAAAAATTGTTCCAGTAAATATAATTTTCGATAAATACCGTCGTTTACTGTAAACCTGTTTTTGCTTTTAGCTGTTTTTACTTGATTTATATCTTTAAAATAATGTGCATCTTTGGAGATATATTGTAACAGGACTTAAAATGTCAACTTTGAAATCATACATTCATGTATATCCTTGGATTTCTTTTCCTTTTTCCAGTTAAAGATAGATTTCACTTTACTGTTTTTCACTTGTGGAATTATCGAGAACTTGCACATGTGTCGAATGCAAAAATATTGAAAATAAACAATTTCTTGAAATAAAATGACTAATAATTCTTCCCCATATATAGCTAGTGGTTATGATTAAGTAGATAAATCTTGAAAACTATTTACATAGTCGGGGTGGCCTTAGATTCCCGTTTTACACGCACATAACACCAATTATCACTAATCACTCTTAGAGCGTCATTTCACTATCAAAGCGTCTTTATGGAAAACAAGGGAATTTTATAACAAAAAACGGTTTCACTACTCGGTTGATGGCTTATACTGTGGATATCAGGCGCTGGACCTGCTTAACTTAACCTAAGACGAACACACACGTGCGGCTACCCCGACTGCTTAAACGGGAATCCCGAAGTCGGTTAAAACTAAAAAGGATTGAAACGTTGAATTTGCTTACATAATCTTTTATCTCATACATTAACGCATACTGTATATTAAACGTAAATTTCCTCTCATATATCCAAATGTACTTAATAAATTATTGTCATCTTTGGAGGCAGAAGGAGCCGAATAATTTCCAGTATGAATATCTGGCAAGGATTTCGGGTTAAAGCGCCCTTATATATTTCGAGAGGAGCTGTTTAAATTATTCATTCCATTATAAAACTCTTAAGATCGAATTTAATATAAGCCGTACCTTCAACGTCTCTTATAAACGAGAGTTTAGTAGGTAAAATGGTTTCCTTATTGGAAATGTTTTCTCGGCTAAACATTTTAAGCGGTCGTGGTAGACACGATTACTTTAAGCAGTAATTACCTCTTAACGTATTGTTTATAGCATACAAGGAAATAATAACAAGTTGTTCCTTGAAATGTGTACAAGTCAAGTAATATTCTGCTGTAATAAGACTTGGTATATAACTTGGTAGAATCTGTAATTATTGTAACAACATGTGAGCCAATAGTGTCTAAATCTTGCAGACGTTTCGTCAATGTCTTACTTGGCATTAGCAATGTTTTGTCTATTACCTCAATATAGTTGCATGATATATTTTCCTCGAAGTTTCCTTGGACTTTAATCTTCTTGAAAGGATTGATCTCACAATGTTTCAATAGTTTTGTTTCTTCATACGTCATCAGGTAAATGATGAGAAACTCAGATTATCAGTCATATTTATGGCCTAAGCTGGTACATGCTCATTGGGTCGCTTAATCCTCTGTCTTGTCCAATCAGCGTCGTCGTACCTGGCGACTGGTTGTCGGTGATACGTAGCGGCAGTGGCACAAGAAGAGGCCTCCAAACGTTTTCAATTTGGACGTTGGGCTCGCTGATTAGATTCTCATTAGAGATTATATATGCCGTATCGATGATTTTTCTTTTACACCAGTTCACTTCCTTGTGAAATATCCTTGCCTAGTTCCAGTTGATGCTATCGTGTTCGGTCCATGCGTGATTAGCTAATCCAGTTGTTACTTGTTAGCTCTTCCCTTTCAGTAGCTATACGGTGTTCCTTAATTCTGGTGTCTAGTGGTCGCTTAATCTCCTCAATATAGAGATTGCCTCATTCACAGGGAATGCTGTATATATAGTTTTTGGGTACTGCGGGATTTTTAGGCTTTGTTTCAGTGATCATGCTCCTCAAGGCATTGTTGCTTTTGAAAACCATTTTGATTCTATATCCGGGTTCAATAAGTCTAAGTTTTTCCGACAAGCCTTGTGTGTATGATAGTAATACTGTTTCCTCTTCTTGCCTAGATGGTTTCTCCAGCTGTTCGAATTCCTTGTCCTTTCAGTCGTCAAAGGGTCTTCTCTAAGTTCCATTTGTTCTTTTTCAGGGCTTCTGGTTGGCTGCAAATATTTTTTAACGCTATGGATTAGTGGTTTTTCCAAGAAGTACTGAAACATCTATGGACTATTGTTCTGATGATGCCAGTTTTCATTGTTCATGGCTGGTTAGAGTTGTAGTGTAGGTGTACACTGTTGTTTCGATTCCGGTCCTACTCCTTTGGCACTTCACATTAAGAAATTGTAGGCACCCACTCTCTTCCCTCTCCATGGTGAATCTGGTGGATGCTTGTGATTGGTTTAGATGCTCCAGAAATGGCTATAGTGTAGTCGATAAACCTAAACCATAGTTTGGGTTCCTTGTTTTACCCTTTCAGTGTATTATCTTCGAACCATTCCATGTAGATGTAGACTATGGTTGGCGATAACGGAGAGCCTATAGGCAATCCATCTTCTAGCATGAAGAACCGGACCTTCTCCTGAAAGTAGCAGTTCTTGAGGCAACATTGTAGTACGTCTGTGATTCAATCTATTGGCAGGTCCGTCCTCTCCAAGAGTGTTTCGTCCTCGGTAAGTGTCTTTCTCACTATGTCCAGAGATCCGTCTGTCTAAAGTAACGTTCGTGAAGAGGTTTTAAACGTCGAAACTTATTACTTATTTGGAGTTGTCAGTAAATATTAGGTCGATTGTATGTAAAATACTTATGGTGCATGTAACGGACCACTATTTGGGCGTACTTCGATGTTTTATCAAAATACTGCTGTCTAGAAACAGTTGAACATCAGGTGAGTCTGTTATTTTAGGAGGCTGTAAATGGGTAAATCGTTGACTACCCTCTATACTATCAAGAGACAGAATGACAATTTAGAACTGCCTTTATTGTGGAAGTTATCGTGTGTGAGATTTTTGAGAAATTCATAATAGCGTATCCAGTATGGCGACCTGATTCTAAACGGTCAAGAATCTAGTAAAAAACAAAATTGCTACAAATTTAGTTGTTTTTGGCTCAAAGAACGTCCTTTAAAAGCGGGTTGGTTAAAGAATGAACTTCGTTGAGTTTTTAAAAATCAGCCGATTCTTACCAAACCGTGGGTTAAAAGGGTTTTTTGTGGTAGCTGATGACAAATCCGAGGTTGGCTTGACAAAACTCAAGAAGGCAGATCCGAGATGGCAGATCCAAGATGGCTGACGAAATTATGAGATTTCAACCAATTTCTACTAAATTTTGGAGTCACTGATTACGAATCCGATGGATTCAAGACGGCGGAACAAAATTTTAGAAAATCTACTGAATTCTCCCCAATTCGTTCAATGGGAATTTTCGAAATCGCTGTTGACGAATCCCAGGCCGGATATGCGATATTCAAGATGACTGATCCAGTTTTGCGGAAGAATTTATCCGCCATACTGGAACTGTCATTTTTTAGGTAATTTAGGAACCCTGTAAAATGAAATTGACCAGAAATAGGTTGATTTTCAAAAGTCTCATCAGTTACCTTGCATGACTTTATCATCAAATTCTAACTCCAGATTCATGATCAATGACACCAAGATTTTGTCGAAACCGATTGATTCTTAAGCATGTCTTCCGCCATCTTCGATCTGCCATCTTGAATTTTGTCAATTCGACCTTAAAGGAGTGATATTCGACCCAAAAAATTCTCACATACATCATACAGTTTCGTATAACGCTTGATTATCAAAAATTCGTAAACCTTATTGAACTTTTGACATATCTATTGGAACCACCATATTGGATTATTTTATTCAAAAGCACTAGCTCTAGAGTGGAGTGTTACAGCTACAGTTTGAGCAAAAAAACTCCTATGTAGTAGCAAATTTGTGCAAATTCCGCAGTTCTCGATCTGTCCATACAATTTTTGAATAAGTTGGTATTCCGCTTGACGTGAAAGGTCCCATAAATGCATTTGATTGTAGTCTTTCATGGATAGAAAAATGTGGTTTTCTATGTTATTTCCAGTCTAGATTCGTTTTTCGGTTTGCTCTATTTGGATAATTTAAACTGTATTCTATTAACGAGCAAAGAAAACTGTTAGTTAAGTCTTGTTAAAATTTGTTACTGGCGCATCCGCCAGATGTCGAGTCAGTATTCTGCATTAATCTAAATTTAGGATTAAACTATTCAAAATAGGAAAAAATGAAATGAAAATTATTTTAAGTTAACAATTTGTGTATTTTGTTTCATATTAATGCAAGAACTTTTTAACCTCTACATTCGGCAGATATTGCTCCGCGAACTATAAAGGGAAGTCGTTTTGCAAGCTTAGATGGAGATCTGGAAGACGCACCTACTATCATAAATTTATATTAGACGGTATAACAAAAAAAAAACTTTCATACAGTATCGGAAAGTGTAGTGAAGGATTCAATATTCGAAACTAAATCGCGAGCTACGGGATATGATCTAATAAATCTAGATATGTTGACGCTCTGCTGTGACCGAATTCTTCCGTTTATAACCAATAAAGTTAATACATGTATATTGGTAAACGTATTTCCTGATCAATAGATTTTTTCTAAAATTCGCCACATCACAGGAAACCACCACATCTTTATGTACTACCCAAGATACACAAGGCTGGAGTACCTCTCAGACCGATTACTAGTTCACGCAACTCGCCAACAGCAGCACTATCAAAATTCCTTCTTCCAATCATCCAACCTTTGGAGGGCAAAACATCATCGCACGTCAAGGATTCAAAACATTTTGTTGAAGTCATCAGTGCCATGGAGCTTAGTAAGTTTCGACTTTGAAAATCTCTTCAGGAACGTACCACTAGACGAATCTCTCAACAGGAAGAAACTTACTGAAGACGAAACCTTGATGCAGATGACGGAGCTACCTAGACTCAATCATGAACTTACTTGAATGTTGCCTCATCAACTGTTACTTTCAAGAGAAGGACAGGTTCTTCATGCAAGAAAATGGAGTGCCTATGGGTTCCCCACTATCACCAACTATCGTCAACATCTACATGGAATGGTTCGAAGAATATGCACTGAGGAGTTTCGAGAAGCAGCCTAAGTCATGGTTGAGGTATGTCGATGACACCTTTATTATTTGGCAACATGGAGAGACAGAACTACAGACATTCCTGGAGCACCTGAACCAATCCCAACCATCCATTAGATTAACCATGGAGATGGAAGAGAGTAGGTGTCTACCATTCCTTGATGTAAAGTGTCAAAGGACTAGGACCGGAATCCAAACAACAGTCTACAGGAAGGCTACGCATACAGGATTATACCTTCACTACAATTCCAGCCACCCATCAGCAAGGAAAACGGGCATCATCAAAACACTAATTCATAGAGCCAAAAATATCTGCAGCACACCAAAAGCCCTCAAAGGAGAACAAGTGAAACTTAGAGAAGACCTTTTGGTAAATGGATAAACCACCTAGGCAGGAAGAGGACTCCACGGTAGCAACTCTACTATTACCGTATACTAAAGGCTTGTCGGAGAAACTTAGAAGTATTGCACACAGCTATGGAATCAGAATGATCTTCAAAAGCAACGACACCTTGAGGAGCATGATAACAAGAACGAGGCCCGACGCACCAGCAATACCAAATAACTGTATATACAGCGTACTGTGTGAACGTGGCAATCTTTACATTGGAGAGACAAAGCGACCGTTGGACACCAGGATTAAGGAACACCGCACAGATACTCAAAGGGCAGAGGTAACGAAGTCTTGGCTAGCTAGTCACGCATGGAACGAGCACCATAATATCAAATGGGACCAGGCTAGAGCAATTCACAAGGAAGAGCACTGATACAAAAGAAAATTCATAGAGACAGCATATATAATCTAGAACGAAAATATAATTAGCGAGCCCAGCGTCCAAATTAAAAATATTTGGAGGTCTTCTTCGGCCTCTGCCGCTACGCATCACTGGCAACCAACCTCCAGGTATGACGACGCTGATTGGACCCAGATAAGACCCAATGACCATGACCGACGACGCATGACCGGTTAAGGGTATAATATAAATACGACCGATACTCTGAATTTCCTATCATTCACCTGATGACGATAGCAGATACACAGCTATTGAAACGTTGTGAGATCAACCTTTTCAAAACGATGGAAGTCCAAGAAAACTTCGAGGAATTTTGTTCTATAATATGTAGTAATAATGATAACTATCTTAGAAGAGAGAATATATCTGAATAAATCAACAAAATTCTAGTTTTAAAAGCCAAAACGTCTCTTAGTTTTACTCACACTTCTCTAGTTCACTCGTATTCGTTTTGGTGTGATAAGACTGAGACAAAAACCTAACTATTCTTGTTGTTTTCCAGAGACAACTAAATAAGTAAGTGATACAATAACGACCTTACAATAACTACAAGTAATATATTACCTGGTAGACACGTGATATTCTATGTTGACTTTTGACATTATTTTGTGGATAGATTTGTTTATGGCTTACGTTGAGATAATCCGTTAAAATTTTCCTAGCGTAATATATAAATCCGACAGTGGATGAGGTATGGGTAACCCAAATTTACCTTTAGGCTGTCGTGAGACAAAGCAAACCCTGGGGGAGAATTCGTTCAGTCATAACGTGAATCCCTATATACTATCCGCAACATCCAGTGATTAAGTGCAATCTGTAGACTACGGGACTGCTTTGAAACAACGAACCGAAATTAATAATCGCAAATGAATTGAAATAGTAGTTCGTAGAATAACGTGACGTTCTTGTTGGAGGTAAGACATTTCATTAAATAGGAATGGAACTGGGCATGATTTCTGTTTTGAATTGAATCTTGTTGAAAATGTTTTAGAGATATAATGAATTGGTTTAAAGTATATCGTTTTATTTATCAAATACATCACAAAGTTGTATTAAATAAGTTCGTCTTCCAAAGTAACTCTTTTTTTGAACTGGATCAAATGTAAATAATTTGGTCAAGTGCGAGTTGGATTGGCATAGGGTTCCGTACCGTGATGAATTAAAGAATATTTTTATTTATTTATTATTACACTATCTAACAGTACAAAGACCAATTATAGGATAGGGACAAAACATAGAAATATAAAAAAAGGACAATTCGTTACTAAACATTATACAGCAGATTAATAGAAAAGATGATTACTTTTTTTTATTACACTTATGGAGGAATTAAAAATGTCTAATTTTACAGAGTTACAACTTTCGCACATAAAATGGAAAGGTGAAAACTTTAAAATACTAGTTCTTGGTTTCGGTAAATAAAATGTATTATCAGTATGCGAGCTTGGTCGAGGAACAAGCAGAGGTAATTGATGTAAAATGTCACTGCCATCTATTTGGTTTCTAAACAACTTGTTTACAAAGAAAACTGAGTGAACTCTCCTCCGATCGTGCAGACTAAGAAGCGAGAATCTCTTCATTAGTTCAGAATGACAAAAACCTATGGGAGGATATGAACCGTCAGTTTTAAAAGCTAGAAATTTCAAAAATCGCCTCTGAATATTTTCGATCATCTCTCTGTACTTATTATAATCTGGGTGCCAAACCAAAGCAGCGTATTCAAGCCGAGATTTTACAAAGGCGTTGTAAAGTAAAATCAGAGTGCTTGGGTCTGAGAAGCCCTCAGAGTTTCGAATTATAAAACCAAGACTTTTATAAGCTGCTTGTACAGTATTTTCAACATGCAAATTAAAATTTAGTTTGCTATCAAAATTACCACCAAGATCTGTAATACTGTTCAGTCTTG
The DNA here is from genome assembly GCA_034190945.1 of Octodonta nipae. Taxonomy (NCBI): domain Eukaryota; kingdom Metazoa; phylum Arthropoda; class Insecta; order Coleoptera; family Chrysomelidae; genus Octodonta; species Octodonta nipae. The sequence continues at coordinate 216,362,237 of CM067216.1, forward strand.
ACAAAGTAACACCCTCTATCTTGTAGTCTAACAAAATAGGAGTTTGCCGTCTGGACACTTTGATGCATTTAATGGCAGATCGTTTTTTTACACCAGTCATTCACATTGTCAAGACTTTTCTGTAGCCTAAAACAGTCATTAACATTTTCTATTACAGTATAGATTTTAATATCATCAGCATATAGCAGATATTGAACATCAACACCAACAATGTCATTTATAAACAAGACAAATAATAGTGGCCCCAATACGGAGCCTTGAGGAACCCCCGATGTGGATTGTAATGGTGGATCTTTGCTTAATAAAACCATGCTGGTGTACTGTAATCTGACCTTGTACAAGTAAAGCAGATTATGAAAAACCATCTCAAAAACTTTGGCAAAATTACAGATGATAGTAATAGGTCTATAATTTTCAATATTGCTTTTGTCTCCTTTTTTCAGTACTGGACAAATCGTGGACAGTTTCCAAACAGTAGGAAATTCACCGGTTATTAAAGAAATATTAAATATCTTTGTCAAAGGAGTAGCAAAAACAGCTGGACAATCGCAAATTATATTTTTTTCTTATATTATATTTTTCTAATATTCCAGTTTCAGACCACCAGAGAATACGTGCATTTCTTAAATTTCCCGTAATGTCTTTTAAACTAAGCATTTTAAATTTATAAAAAATATATAATTTTATTTCTCAGTTTTTTTATTATACCTGTTTCATGAATCGGTTGCTTTTTATAAGAATATTTATTTAATTTTCCAGTTTTGCCCATAAAACTTAGCCTAGGATTTTTGCTTTATTTTACCAAAAAAACTTTCATTGAGGCACTATATAATCTTTTTTCTGAATTTTAGGCTCAGTAATTTGGAGAATTGGTCACATTTTAAATAATAAATTACAGATCTGCAAAAAAAGATGTTTGAATTGTTCTAAGAAAGTGAAGGATCATTTCCGAAGTAATTTTTCGTGTAAAATCCGAATCCATTTTCCAAATTGCTCTATCACATCAGAATTTTGAGATATTCTAACCTAAAAGCGCAAATATGCGTTTTTCGGCTATATTTGAGGTTATGTAGCTTCGCGATATTCTTCTAAGAAAAACAAACGATGACACCTCAAAGTGTAAGGCAAGGCGCATATTGAAACGCGTATAGCGCGTGTGAGATGACATGTCACGAGTGGCGCGACCCGATCGTGTCACACACGTCGCGTGGTGATCCGCATATTGAGAGGCAGTTCCTAGCTAATTGCGTCAGAAAATATGAAAATATATGATTCAAGAACGAATAAATTTGATATTTTAATTTTGTATTCATATAATTATTATCTTTTATATTATAGCACCCTTTTTGATATGCTACCTCCTCTATTAACGTCTCATCTTACTATTTTTCAAAACACTTGACACGCGCGACACGAGAAACTATGTCTTAACCATAGATAAGAGATTTATATATGTATATAGATGGGAAACTCTCCGTGCAAAACGCGTTCACTAGATTACAGCGCTCAAGTGAGTGGTTGAAAAAACATACAAGGCGGGAAAATTAAATACGGATTAGCATTAAATACATTGTATTTTTTTAATTCTTAGTCATCCTGATTTCTGACTACATCTTTTACCAAGATGCAATCAGAAATGCAGGATGACTATTATTATGTTTGAAATGTTATAAAAGGAAAGGAAATACAATATAAACAATTTTTATTGAAGGTTACATATTATCTTATTCCAATCGAACTTTTTTTATTCATCCTGATCTTGCCTTTAACAGTTCTTAGAAGGTGAGATGGCCTCCTGATATCCTGATAAAAATATATTTATATACTAAAAATATAATTAAATTCTAGTAATATTTTTCCTCGTATATTTTTTGCTGTTGATATATTTCCATGTTCAAAAAGTCAAGCCAAATATATCCTATTCACTTTCCAAATCCAGGTTAACATTCTCTTAGTTTTCTCATCTAAGAAATTTTACAATAATGTACTGTATTGACATCAAAACTATTATGAAATAAATTACATACCATGATTATGAAATAATGAAGGAATGGCACCAAATTTCAAGTTCGATTTCCTTCTTGTTTAGCCCCAAAAATCTTGCTTTCTGAGGAACAGTGAGCATCACACAATTTGTAAGACATCCTAATTTGTTGGGGCGTTTTGTTCAACAGTTTACTGCTATTAATCTGGTTGACCCAAATTTGAAGTAGCTGCAAATATATTTCATTTATTATACAAAATATAAATATTATTTAGTAAATACAGTTACATATTTTCATGTAATTATTTTATTTACCTCAGTTTCTTTTGGGAACCGATGCATCACTGTATTTTAAACTAGTATTTCCACAAAAGGGACACAGCAATAGATTACCATGATTTCAATGAATACAAAATAAAATGAAATTTGAGAGCATCAACTTAACTTACAACAATTCACATTCAATAAACAGAAATTAAAAATTGAGAAAAAAAAAAAACAGAACACGGAACAAGTTTACCTACACTTTCACAAAACAATAGTTTCTTTATTTCTAAATGTTTGTCCTTTATTGTCTATATAATAGTAAGAGATAAATATATTCATGGACACAATCCACGCAACCATTAATAACAGAAAACTTATTCTATTTGTCAAATAGCGGCGATTGAGGTTTTTGATAGAGATCGATATAATTGGGGGTATATCTGTCTTTATCAACCGACTGGTTGAAACTCTGAACGGACAATTCCTATATAGTTACCCGTGCATGGTCTTAACTACAGCGCGACGCGACCGACAGTTAATGCGTGTCGTGCCTCGCGACACTTTTTTTCAATTTCGGCTGTTCTATTCAATACTATACGTTACAAAAGTTCGGGCTGTGCTGTGTCATGTCACACGGGCTATACGCGTCTCAATTTGCGCCTAGCCTTAGTCTTAATCTTTCAAATGCCGTTGCCTTTGCTCAAATAGCTTAATTCTGCATTGCGATATTTCATTTTGAATCCAACATCAAAGACGACCTAATACGAGAAATTTAGAGGAAAAAAAAAAAGATTTCATAAGGATAAATAGTGAGAGATACGGGGACAAACGTTGAAAAGCACCCCGGTTAGTGAGAGGCAATTTGACTTGCTTTTTGCTTGCTAACAAATCCACCCAATTCAAAATGTGCTTCATCGCTGAAGATAATTTTGTTAAAAAAATTCACATTATCAAGTTTCTGTTGTATGGCCCAATTAACGAATTGACGAAGTAAACCAAAGTCTGTTGGCTTTATTTCTTGCGTTGTCTAAATCTTGTAAGCCTCTAAAAAGAAGATGTTTGTGCAAAATTCTGTATAAAGTGGTTTTTGGAATGTTCAATTGCTGTGTACGATGACGAATTGATGTTTATGGTTGTTCATCAACAATAGCAGTAACAGCTGCAATATTTTCTTCTTGTAACATCCCGAGGATGTTTACAGGAATTCATAATGTAATTTTGAAATTAAATTCTTTATTCTTTTATCGGATATGTTATTTAATATTTCTTCACGGAAGTAAACTAAAAACGTCGTATAGAAAAATTCCGCTCGTATTGCAGAATATGAAACATGTCGCTAAAATTTTGTACCACTTGCATATATTGCGAAACAATGAATAGTTTGGGTATGTCCTTCCGTTTTGGTTTTTTTTGTCGATTCATGGTTAGCAGAATGTTGAACTCTTGTAAGAGGCTAAAAACCAGGTAGACCCGCAGTTAGAGAAAAATTGCTGATTTTGCCGACCTTAATTAAAAGTTTGTTCTAGAATTTTAAAATTCGGAAGAAAGACACGTGCGTAGAACACGTCGGTAAGGGCGGAAGATTCAGCCAATCGGACAAGGAAAAAACTCACGCGGTAGGGGGCTTTGTTGTTAATTTATTCGTGAAGATAGTACCCATATGGGAGGGGCCAAAGTTCACGAGGAACTAGTCGAGAGAATTTCCAAACAAGTTCGGGGCCGGAACTCAAGAAAAGGAGTCGTACATGGCGCGACGGATTTATAGGGGACATAAAAAAGGTGGAAACCAGACTCCAAAGAGAGGAACGTTTCACCTGTCCAGATAGGGTTTTAGGAACTAAATTATAGAGTCATTATAAAATTTATCGTCGAGGGACGGGAAACGCGAAAGTCGCGAATGTGTTTTTAACAGTGAGTAGCTAGCTAAAAATCCAGTGAGGTATAATTTCTTTTAATTCACAGGTAAACCTTTTGGGATTAACGGATAAATCGCATCCGGTGAGTACCTTTTTATTTTACTAACCGAGGAGTGTTAGTGCCAAAACCTGTGAGTTTGTCCGTAGAGTCGTAGGTTCAGATTCTGAACCCAGGGTAGAGGTTTCTTAGACCAGCAAACGGCAGGGAGGAGACCTTATGATAGGGACTAAGTAGCGTCGGGGTACGCACAGCTAGATCGTAACCTGGTAAAGATTTCATCTGACGCCCTGAGTCGGCAAAAGGAACGAGCGGCAAAAGTTTAGTTTTCTTGTCTTATGATATCTTGTTTAAATTTGGTTTTGTTTTAGTTTGATTTTTTTTTATTTATATATATATGTGTATATATATATATATATATATATATATATTATATGTTTATTATTGGGGAATGCGTTGGATAGACTGGCTCACCAACGCTTGCTGATATAAGGGAAGACCTATTGTAGTAGGCACCTATAGGGCCTAAATAGGGTCTAATTGTACCTGTCATTCCCAGGATTAGTGGGTATAATTAATATTGAGTTCCATAAAGTTAGTAGTATATTTTCTTGGGTTAATTAAAAAAAAACATAAATTGGGGGAGTTACATTTGTTCTCAAGTATTGTTTAACCACTAAAAATTGAGGTTACGTGTATGTTTCTCTTTTTTTGTGTTACATATCGGGATTGTTCTATTATTACTTGTTTTGTATTTTTTTTGTGTTACATATCGGGATTGTTTTATTATTTCTAAATTTGTATTTTTTTCCCATTCATTTTGTTTTAATTCAATATATGTGTCATTTTTTTCCGCTGTTTACTTTTAACTCCTTCCTTCTTCCCATACAACCACCAGCATTTGAGAAGCCTGGGGACTTACCCTCTTAGAGGAGGCCAGGTGACGAAAACCAGAAGCTACCAAGGACTGAGAGTCAAGGGGCAGTAAAGTTCCTTTTATATTATTTAATTTACAGAGAAGGGTTCCCGGAGTCTTTCTCTCCAACACAAATTTTCTTCGGGTGGTGGCAGCATTTCCCTTTTCTCTCAGGTTCTATATACTATATTTCTTTCCCCATTATACAACAGGTTAGGGCAAACCTGTTACACTGGAGAAAGGGCAAATTGTTACATTCTGAACGACCACTACGATGATATGTATTGCTTTCTTCAGCTTTCCCTGAACCAGTTTCCACAAATTTTTGAACAATTTTTCCAATGGTAACAGTTGACAGATAATTTGCTCTTCCATATTCTGTACGAAATTTTCTTCCAACTTCTGCACAACTTTCACCAAATTTAAAATATTTTTTAATAATAAACACGCGTTGCTGAATTGTATATTTCTCCATTTTAAATAACTGGAATATTCTTACTTGTCATTTGTCAAAAAACATATGATATTCTAGTACAAAAATATATAAATAGCGGCAAATTTAAAAATTAATCTCAAATTGGAACACCCTTTATATAGTAATATAAATGAAAACAACAGTAGAATACATTTTACTTTTACAAATTAATTTAAGAAGATTTAAATACGCTGAATAGAAACTGGCAATAATTCAAATGTTAGCTGCATTTAAATTCCATTACATCTAAAAAAAATGTATGGTAGTTTCTTTAGCTGAAATACTTTTGTGAGGGGCATGTACTTTGCATATTAAATCTTTCACACATGACGCTTTTGTGGGAGTTCTTTACATTCATACATTTACTGCGAAACGTTTTGTAAATATTTTACGAATGCCATTCTAGGTGACCGTGTTCTCCATATAATTTAAGGAATTTGAAATATTTTGATTCATATCTGATCTTACTGTGAGATTAGGGCATTTTTACTGAATTTGTTACAGTGATATTTAATGTTTAAGTACTTCTTGGGAAATAACACCACAGTTAAGAAAATTGCTGTATATTCCAAACGTTTCGGGGTTTGTCAATGGTTAAGAAACTATAAATATAAAAGATGTAAAATTAAAATATTTTAGAATTTGTATTGTTTGATTTGTTATGTAACTAAGAGAACTTTATGTGTAATACTCAGGGTAGCACCGAAACTTCTAAAGATCTTTGGTGAATTATAGATGTATGTACAGGGTGATTTAGAAAATGGTAAACAAATAATTTGTATTGGGTGATCAATATACAGAAACATATACAGGGTGCTTGCAATATAGGGTGAATTATAGTTACGCTTTTAAAATGTGGTGCAAATAATGAAAAAAAAAAATAAAAAAGCTAAAGAATAGTAGAAAATATAGACAAAAATAGAAATTAGATAGAGAACGAGAGAGAGAGAAAGAGACATAATAATACGCTAAAATAATAAATAGAATTGTACCTTAAATTTAGATAAAATAAGACACTAAAAAAATATATATAACCGACTTCTACCTATAACTAAAAAGCTAGAAATAATTATAACAAAATACAACTCCAGCAAATAAATAACACATTCAATGTTGTTAGGTACCTACCCACGAAGTGAAAAATGTAAACATTAAAAGGTGCTCATTCTGTACAAATTAATTACCTACCAATCTAGTATATTTTGAAGCCGGTGCTAAGCAAATCTAAAATCCTTCATTGCGTACTTATCTACTAATTTATCAAACTTGATGGTTGCTTTTGTCATTGTAACCTTTTTTCAACTTTTTTCGACAAACCTGTATAACTATAGATAATTCCATTCCAATCTATGTACCAACCATCCTGTAAATACGACTGCCCACGGACAAGCATAAATTAGTTAGCTGCCTTCTGTAAACTAAAGGACGCTGTAGAATCCATCCCATATTTACGGAGTCAAATCCGTCCTATATTTCAACTCCGTGTGGGCTACCCCATAAATTATTTCATTTTTAACATTTTATATGATCGCCCTGTGTAACATTAATTCCTCTTCACACTTTGTGCAACTTCTTATGGGCTATAAAAGAAATAATTTTTTAATCACACTGTATAAATATAATTCAACTCCAGCATATATTTCAACCATCCTGTATATGATTTGCTTATCTCCACATCATATAACAGTTTTTTAATCACCCTATATAATTTTAATTTCACATTTTTTCCAACATTTTTATACCACCAAACCTCCAGTCCACCCTATATTCCAACCATCCTGTATATACAGCTGCCTACGGACCACTATCATTCTAGTCCGTCCTGTATTTCAATCTTCATATAAATGCAACTCCTTCTATCAATTTACTTTGTGATTTTGTTTGCTATAACTAAACACCCTGTCTATAAACGCACCAAATAGCAGTTTAAAGTTTGACATGTGTTGTCACTGAATTTTCTATTAGGCCAGGAGAATGTGACAACCAAAAGCACCGTCTTCGCAAAATGGAAAAATTTGCATTTAAATAGGTATTTGCCTGGTACACAAACAAAACGAGCTTGGTACTCATTGATTTAAGGAGCCGAAAATACTATGCTTTACTACCTATATGCTTGAGATGTACATAGAAAATTTTCAAATTCGCCATTAAAACTTCCAGTGCCCAACATTACCCCACTATTATGTTGGAATTAAAATGTTTATGATTAAATGTCCCGTTATGTCATTTCGATGAAATTAAGAATTTTGGAATTTTCGGCGATTTTCTGCATAACTGCAAGTTGCACAGCGCAGAAAACTATATGAGATCACCTAAGGATCTTCCTTAATAGACGTTAAAAAAATGATACACATCCATAAGAAGATATCGAAAAATCGACTAAAATATTAGGGATATTGGTCGATTTCCATGCACGCATGTGTTCATTCACAAATTTCATCACTTTACCAATAGAATTCTTTTCCCAAATTTGAAGTTTCACCAATCCGGATATATACTCTATTAAACAAGACCATATTCATTCAAAACGGTTCACCACAGGAGAAGAAATCAGGTAACATACATACAAAAAAAAAGGGAACAAAAAATACGCGACGAATTGAAAACCTCCTTATTTTTGGAAGTCGGTTAAAAAGAAGATATGTCAGAAAATAGAAAGTACCATTGTATGAACAAGCTCCATCGGACGCGAAACAATTGTCAGAAGTTTTAGATATAGTGTAAATTTGTAATCAGTTGTATTAGTCACTTGAAGTCGTTGTTTTTTAAAATAAATTATTTGTTTAATGCGATGTATGTGAGAAACTAATATTTTCCGGATCTATCACTTTCATGTGAAATTTTCCTTGTTTTTGGGATTTATAAAATTGACTTCATTAATTCACCTATTTAATTAAAACAATATCTATGCAAATTCTATACTTCTATTGATTTCAGGTAGAAAATTTAAAAAATTATGTTTTGAACTCCCACTAAATACGACAAAAAAATTTTAAATCTTTTTTTTTCATACGTTGTGTATACGCATTCAACAGCTTCTGTCTGGAAAGTTTGCGCAACAATAAAAATATAACTAATTTTCTATTCTCCTTTTTTTTATCTGTCCTTCAAAAACTTTCTGCTTTATGGTGAACATTTCAGCTGACTCCGCCAACCTAAGTAATTCGCTAAAACATTCGCCAGCTCGGTGGTTCTATATTGTCATTTGGTATATTACGTTCGCCGACGGCCCTATGCAAAACTAGTCTTCAAGTTTCAATCTACCTCGAAAAGCGTACCAGAAAGCGTATATCCCAACGAAAAAGATATTCCCTTTCAAGTGCCCATTCTGTTCTTCGAAACGGTGTTGTGTTTGCTAAATAAAATTCCCTTTGTATTTTCTTAATAAAAGGAGGGTGTCGTGTTTATATCACAACTTTGTGTTTTGAACTTTCGTTTTTTACTATTCCTTTCGTCGTGTAGATGGTGCACCAGTGCAGTGTCGTATTCGAAGAAAACTTTAATTCGCAATATAGCTGTAGACTGTGGGATGGGAATGCAAGGAGATGCAGTAGACGTTATTAAGGTTTGGTATTTGTTAGGCATTATTGAGATGTCAAGTATTTAAGAGGAAAAAAAGCTTTTAATTTGTTTCGTTTTTCACCGACTTCCAAAAAGGAGGAGGTTATCAATTCGTCGCGTATTTTTTTTTTTGCTTTTTTTTTGTATGTATGTTACCAGAGTTCTTCTCCTGTGGTGAACCGTTTTGAATGAATATTGTCTTGTTTAATACAGTATATATCCATATTGGTGAAACTTCAAATTTTGGAACATAATTCTATTGGTAAAGTGATAAAATTTGTGAATGAACACATGCGTGCATGGAAATCAATCAATATCTCTAATATTTTAGTCGATTTTTCGAAAACTCCTTATGGATGTTTGTAGATTTTTAATGTTTAATCTATTAAGGAAGATCCCTAGTTGAACACAGATACTTTTTGCGACGTGTAACTTGTAGTTTTGCAGAAAATCGCCGAAAATTCCAAAATTTTTATCAAAAATTTCATCGAAATCACATAACGGACATTTCTTCATAAATATTTAATTCCAACGTAATAGTGCGGTAATTTTAGGCAGTGGAAGTTTGAATTTTAAAATTTTCTATGTACATCTCAAGCATATAGGTAGTAAAGCATAGTATTTTTGGCTCCTTAAATCAATGAGTACCAAGCTTGTTTTGTTTGTATACTAGGCAAATACCTATTTAAATGCAAATTTTTCCATTTTGCGAAGACGGTGCTTTTGGTTGTCACATTCTCCCGGCCTAATAGAAAATTTAGTGACAACAAATGTCAAACTTTAAACTGCTATTTGGTGCGTTTATACACAGGGTGTGTAGTTATAGCAAACAAAATCACAAAGTAAAGTGATAAAAGGAGTTGCATTTATATGATGATTGAAATATAGGACGGACTAGAATGATAGTGGTCCATAGGCAGCCGTATATACAGGATGGTTGGAATATAGGGTGGAGTGGACGTTTGGTGGTATAAAAAGGTTGGAAAAAATGTGAAAATAAAATTATATAGGGTGATTAAAAAACTGTTACATGATGTGGACATAAGCAAATCATACACAGGATGGTTGAAATATATGCTGGATTTGAATTATATTTATACAGTGTGATTAAAAAAATATTTCTTTTATAGCCCATAAGAAGTTGCATAAAGTGTGGAGAGGAATTAATGTTACACAGGACGATAATATAAAATGTAAAAAATGAACTAATTTATGGGCTAGCCCACAAGGAGTTATATACTATGATTGAAATATAGGACGGATTTGATTCCGTAAATATGGGATGGATTCTTCTCCGTCCTATAGTTTACAGAAGGCAATTAACAAATTTATGGTTGTCCGTGGGCAGTCGTATGTACAGGATGGTTGGTAAATAGGACGAAGTGGAATTATCTATAGTTATACAGAGTTGTCAAAATAAGTTGAAAATAGGTTACATGGCGTAGTTCATAAGGCACAAATATATTTTGGTATTATTAAGTCAACGCGTACTAGTACATTTTGTTCGTAAAGATTTACCTGTCAATTTAAATGAGAAAGTATCATTGTGTAATGTTGAGGCTTTAGATGTTACCTGGTTCTGTCTATTAAGGTTATATATGCTCAATAAAAATGAAGAATGAAAACTACCTGAGATCAAAAAAACTAGAAACTTGAAAATAAAACATTAAAAAAATATATAACCGACTTCTACCTATATCTAATAAGCTAAAAATTATTACAAAAAATACAACTCTATCGAATAAATAACACATTCAATGTTGGTACCTCCTACCCAGGAAGTAAAAAATGTAAACATTAAAAGGTGATCATTCTGTACAAATTAATTATCTAACAATCTAGTATAATTCTGAAGTCGGTGCCAAGCAACAATCAAGTTTGATAAAGTAGTAAATAAGTACGCAATGAAGGATTTTTGATTTGCTTGGCACTGACTTCAAAAATATATTAGATTGGTAGGTAATTAATTTGTACAGAATGATGTAGTGAATGATTTGAGGATTGATGAATTAGTAGATAAGTACGCAATGAAGGATTTGAGACCACCCTTTATAACTAATTAAATTCTATCTTATATTTCAACCATCCTATGTATAGAACTGCTGATGTACCACCTAATATCACATGTACGCACGCTCACTCCAACAACCGTATACTATAGAGAAGAGTTCGATAAACTAATAGACTATAAGCTTCGTAACTTAACTTCGTCTCTGAAAGAAACTGACTTTCAAATGAATCAAAATGAAAATCATTACAAACAATATACTTTCATGGCATATCTTGACATTTAAAGTACATATTTATGACAAAAATTTGACATTTGCATTAATGTTTTTTTTCAACAAATTATTGCGATTCTCAGAAAAATGGTATGTTTTGCGTTATAGAAAAAATATGTGATTTCTTAGAAGTGCCTTCCACGCCTTGGCAAGTTTAAAGCATCGTCTCGTTTATTGAACTCCCGATTTTCTGATATTCAATAGCTTTCCGTATTAGCACATTTCTGTAATTTTCTACGTTAGCAATTCCTTTGCATGTTGTAAAGTCTATTTTATGACCTCTATAAAGTTCGTGTTGCAATAAGGCCGATGAAGTTTGCTTATTCCTAATGCAACAGGAACTAGTTCAACACAAGGATCGCTGCTGATACCAAAACAATCAAGCACTGTCAAGAGTCAATACCAACGCACCTCTAGATTCTAATAAAAAAGTAGCTGAAGATGAGTTTCGAATGTAATCGGATAATATTTCTCTTAAGAATTCTAATATATATATATATATATATATATATATATATATATATATAGGGTCACCAAATAGATTTCGACCAGATGAAGATGTTAGCAAAAAGCGAAAATTATAGAAGACGGGTCGTCAGGGAATCTATTAAAATAGAAAAACGTAAAACAAAACGTAATAAACGGGACGATGCGCAACGCCTCCCACCCACTTGGAGAGTTGCACTAACAGACCGCTATATCAACATTAAAATAAAATCTCCAGAAAAAAGAACAAATAATGTGAATACCCTTCCTAGACCCAACAATATCGCAATGACAAGCAGACCCATAACCCGTCAAAGGGCAAGAGCTCTGATTGGCCAGACCGAACAATACCACGCCCCCCCGGTCAATAGCATAAAACGAACATCAGTAATTCCGAAGAAGATGAGTGCGATCTCATTGAAACGTCGAAAAAGTGTCTTTTCTAAGACAAACAAGGGAAACACGAGATTCCCGAGAACAGTTTAGAGCTTATAGATAGTAAATAAATGGACGTACGGTTTAAAAAGTGTTATTTTGTTTAACCCATGTGCAGTACAATGTGCTGCTGATTGGAAGATCTGGCAACAACGCCGAAATTCAAACAGAAGAAAGTTGATTATAACTCAATTTATTCATACAAAGCGTAGGTTGACTGTCGTAGGTTGTTCATGTATATTTATTTTGTACAATGTAATTTGATAAAACATCCAATATATACAGTAATACTGCAGAAGTGGATACCGACTTTCATCCGACAAACTTTCCGGAATTGCTATTGATTCCATCAAGCCAATTCCTATGGAACATCTTTTTTTCTTGTAATATAGATACGGCGCGAGCATTCCGTGCACATTTATTTGAAATGGAAATCGGATTTCATTAAAGCCAGAAAAAAGTATTACAAGAGCTCCCAACTATAAAAGCAAAAAAATAACTTCGATCCATAATTTCTAGGTGACATTCAATATTCATTTGCAGGGAGGCGATGGAAACGCGAAATATTAGAGGCATGAACAGTCAGTTGTAATTCAATACTGAAAATTCCATTCTCGCCAGAACCGAATGAAAAATTTTATTAATGAAGAACTTAATATCCTGAAATTTTTCTTTGATGTCTTTACTTTGTTTTCCATTTGCGCTTCTTTCATTTGGCTTTGTGAATACAAGAATGGACGGACGCTTAATCAGTTAAAAGATATCGAAGATATTAAAAACTAAATACTTTCAAGGGCAGACGGGTTATTGTTTTATAGCATTTATATTCTGTTTTTACTGCAACACCCAATGTTTATGTAGCTATTCAATTTTTCTATAACTATCACACCTATAGTGCATGTAGCAGTCCGAGGATCAATTGTAGTTTAAGTAATTAGGTATTTTTGATAATAGGTTTACACAGTACGATTAATAAATAGTAGGGGTTGGATCATTAGGACGTGATAGTAGGGTGCCTTCTCAAACACTTATCGGTAAGCGGAGCGTCAGATTTCCGTGAACCTATGTTAAGGAATTTTTATTTTATTTTATTTAAACTCTACAAATACCAGATAGGTGAAGTGTTAAACAGCACAAAAGTATTTGACAGTGTCACAAATATGTCAATATCAAAACGGGCTTGCATTATGATGCAATAATATGCGCCGAAAGTCACCAAATTTGATGTTAAACAGGTCACGAACTATGTTATTGGATAGCATATCTTTGCAGACACTGAGTATATAAGTGAAGGACGAAGGGCTTCCGTTATTAGTGTAGAAGAGATTAGATGAGAATAGTCATGAGCTAATTTTGGGAACCCTGAACTTAACGCTATTGAACGAGCCACAATCGAAATATTTTCTGTTGTTTAGAATGTTGCAAATAAAGAAAACAGCATGGGTCTTTCTCCTCGTACTCAAAGAACATAGATGGAAGGTTGTCAACATTGATCTATAAGATACCATCAAGGGATAGATACCATTTCTTTTGATATGGAGGTAGTGCAGAAACCGTTTTTGAACTTTTTCAATTTTATTACTGTGGGTGTAACAATTTGGTGACCAAATGTTGGAGGCATACTCAAGGTGAGGCCTCACAATAGATGTATAAAGTCTCATGGTTGTTTTGGCTATTACGTATGACAAATCCAAGAACTTTGTATGGTTTTTTCTCATGTAGCCGAAATAGGTATTGAATTTGAAGTTATCTTGAAAGACCACCCCCAGATATTTAACCTCCTTAGACCTCTTAACCTTTCAATTTTCAATGTAATAGTCTCCAATAGCTACACTGACTTTTCGGTACAAGGAAACAACACAACATTTTTGGGTATTAACAAACATTTTGTTTTCTCTAAACCAGTTTAGCGCCAAAGTCGTTTTCAGGTGCAATAACATCTATTTATTCCTTTAATAGGTTTAAATAATTTGAAATCATCAGCAAACAACAACCCAATGCAGGTCTTCAGGCTAACGGGTAAGTCATTGATAAAAATCAAAAACAAGAGAGGACTTAAGCTGCTACCCTAAGGGTACTCCTGAGCTGGCAATATAATGATGAGAGAACCCTTTGGGTTCGGGCGAGTAGGTATGAAGTTTTGAATGACAATACTTCACCTTTCACAGAAATCCAATTTATCATATGCATTTGCACAGTCTGTGTATGTGACATTTAGCTGTTGTTTGGATAGAATTACCTCCGGCACATATTGCGAGAAGATACACAGATTTGTAATTGCTGTCTCATTAGAAACAAAACCATGTTGGTATTTTGCCAGATATGTGTGCAAATATGAAGTTATATATAATTTTTTCAAATATTTTAGCTAAGCTGTTTAATAAACTGATAGGTCGATAGTCATAAATATTTTCTCTGCCTCTGCCCCCTTTTGAAGATTGGAGTTAAAATTGCTTCTTTAAGCTTATCACGAAACCATCGCTGCTTTAGAGTTAGATTAAAGACATATTTTAGAGGAGTAACCATGCTGGAAAGAATGTTATCATCAATTATTTCAGGAAAACTAAAACCCCCTTTACAATAAAGAGCATGCTTGTCGATCGTCCTTGGTTCAAACACAGAATGAAAATATTGTACAAAGGCATCTGGAATGCTTTGTTCGTCGATTAAGTTAACGTTATTCGAAATCATCCTCCGTGGTACACCACCATCATGTGATTTGCTTCGAAGGAATGACCAGAAGGTACTGGGATCAATTATTTTTTTAAAATTTTTTTCAAATTCCATTCTAGTCTGTTTTTTAATATTAGACCTTGTACACATTTGTACTCATTGACATTTGATAAGCTTGCCTTACCTCTCATTTTAAGAACATGTAGGTGGTTTTTCCTTCTGATCATTTGTACTAAATTGAATGTGAACCAGGAAGGATACCCCAAATATCTGTACAAGTTTGAATAAAAGCTGTCGACAATTTTATTAATATCATGACATGCCAGGACGACTGACCAGTCACAATGGTTTAAAAGATTGAACAATAAGAGAAAATTGCTTTTAGCGAAATTTTATTTATACTTTTTTGGTAAGGAACTCACTTTTTGCTCTCTCTCCAATGTTAACGAGATATTTAGTGCTGGATAATAAGCATCTTCCTTGAGAAGAGGACTGTCTGACCTTTTTACTCCAACTTCGAGGTAACCAAATCCAAGTTCCTGTTCATAAAATTTTTAACTGAGTTCAGCAGTTGAAATTTATACATACTCAAGAATTGCTGCATCAGAAGACTTTTATCATTTGAAACTAATGGAAAGTTAGGCAGATTAAAATCACCTAATATTAAAGTCTAAAATGGATAGAATATTCTCCAATATATCTAAATTTTTTTTCAGATAATCAGTACTACTATTATGTCAAATATAAACAATACATAAATATAGAAAATATTTTTTAGTTAGATTTTAATTAAGATATCTTCATTATCACAGTTAATGTTTATTACCTAGTATGAGCTGTTTTTTATTGCAAAAACGACACCACCCCCCCTGGTAAATTTTTGACTTTTCCTGCCTTTCCTTATGACTGCAACTTTCCCGTAGTGATCCTCAATGAAATTTTCGGAGCTTATTTATCCTTAATTGTGCGTTGAAAGGAATTTGTTTTTGCTACCTGTTTGTTTCTTCGGAGAATTAGTTTCTATTGGAAATGAATAATAACAACAACGTGAACAAATGTCTATAGAATAAATATTATGTAAATAGTATTATAATACCAGATAAATCTGGATTTATTTGTTAATATTAACAGATCCCGGAAT
This sequence comes from Octodonta nipae, assembly GCA_034190945.1. Taxonomy (NCBI): domain Eukaryota; kingdom Metazoa; phylum Arthropoda; class Insecta; order Coleoptera; family Chrysomelidae; genus Octodonta; species Octodonta nipae. Next base: position 216,378,371 of record CM067216.1, read on the forward strand.
ACAAAGCGTATGCAAATTTGATAGGAATTCGTAAAAATACCTCTCAGCAACGGTATGGCGGTTGGTATATTGAGTTTCTAACGCCACGGAACCCTAAATCCCCCGTTAAGACTGGAATCAGCATAGCCTTAATGTCCTGAAATAGAGGACGAAATTGGAATATTTAATCAACGTTTCCGTTCGGGTACGGCGATACACACCAATCCTGGATAACTCCAGTAAAAATTGATCCAATTTAATTCGAGATGGTTAAACTAAATTGTACAGACTATCGAAACTAAGTGTCATTTTTCACTTTCCTCTACGACGATTCTTCTTCTTGCGCTTTGCATATAAAGTCAATTTGTAAAATGTGAATTATTGGAAATGTTCCGTAATAATCCGTTAATCCTACTTACCAGTCGTTTCCGGTTTTGGCAATATTTTGTCGTTTCCTACCAGTTTGATGTGGTTTTGGTTCAGCCACCATATTAACATCTGGAACAAATGAACAAAATGAAAATTATGTATAATTGAATCGTGAATAGCAAACGAGTATTTAAAAGTAAGATATTCAGGGTGTCCTAAGGAAAACGAGCAAACTGGATTTTTTCCCAAAATGCTCATTATTTTGACAATCGCACCCCAGAGCTAGCTAGCTACCCAATTTTTAAATAGAACCATACCATAACTGACACCTCGTTTTAAGGACTGTTTTAATTCAATGGTGGGTGGTTTTTAATATTACATCAATATTATTATCTGTGAAGTTATTGATGAATAATAATTAAAATATACAGGGTGAGTTTTATTATGATCAGTATGGGGATCTCGGAAACTAGCGGAGATAGTGCAATGGTTAAATTGGGAAAGATTTGGAGTTTTACTGGCCCATTTTAATGACACTTTCGGATTTTTGTAAAAGTCATGGCTTACTAGATATTTTGAAAAAACGAAATTCTCTCGATTTTGTCAAATCCCTCTAGCTCCTTTTTTTGATTTTATAAAAAAAGTGTGAACATCAAAATTGAAGGGAATTGTATCCCGAATATGATTGTCATGTCCTCGTTTGCATGATAGCTCTCGAGATATGACACAAACTTGTCTTTTTTTGAATGGAAACCATAGTTGGCCATGACCTCAAAAAATCGGACATTTTTAGGGCTTTTCAAGGATATAATACCCGATATAGATATTCATAAAAATAACGGAGTTATGGATGCTTTTCTCTCTTATTTTCACTTTTAACGTAGTTAGCCATGAAATAGATTGATTTATTAATAACTATTCCAAAAAATATTGAACAATTTTTTTATTAGGTATAACATATATAACGAAAAAACTAAATAAGTAGGTACTTACTAAAAACTTGAGAAATTTAAGTAGATAATTATGGTTACAATTTATGTTCGAAAAGTCCACCATTGTTATTTATAGACAAAAATTGCATCTTTTTAAGATTGACATTACCTCTTTCCTCACAGACCGCCTATCAATTTCTTCAATTGCTTGTAATTCCGCCTCCCTTAGGTTACCAACTGTCTCATACTTTCTTCTGTATACTTTGTTTTTAGCCCATAAATAGAAGTCTATAACTGCCAAATCGGGAGACCGGGGTGGCCATTCGCGTGAGCCATTTCTTCTTATCCAGGGGGTCATATCCGGCGATCTTGCTGGCCCCTCGATGGCACATCGCATCTAATCTATCTTTCAGGAAATAGATTATCCAGAAACTATCTAACTGGCAAGGGATAATGTGATAGGGCACCGTAGTGGTGAAAAAAGGTTCGTCTTCTACTACACGATCATCTGCAAGTTTTCAGTTATTCTTGGAACTACAGCGTTTGCAAGTAAGTATATCCTCCATTTAAAATGTCATCTATGAAAACGGGTCCAACGATATGCTCACCTAGTGTTCCTGTCCAATCATTTAGCTTCATATGACATGTATATCTTCAATTAACTACATATTTCAGGAAATAAATATATTAATATTCTAGTTGAGTTGTAATAATGTACAATTTCAGGTAATTTTTACAACAATTTGGTTTTGATCGAAATAGGTTAGATCAGTCTTTATCATACTGTAGTTCTCGAATAATTTTTACCTTGAAAATCTATTCTCTCATACCCCAAAAGAGACTGCATTCATCAACAGTATTCCTTAAATTAATCCTTTATAACCCAGGCATGAGTTTTGATAAATGATCAAATAAATCATGATCCTGGTTATTTTTAGGGCTTTTCCAGGGATTACTGCCTTTGGGCACCATATTATTATCCCCGACTTGACCATACAGTGTATGGTAGCACACTCCCTCTAAGGCACGCATAACGTGCCTTTAGGGGAAAATTCACTAACTCCAGATATCCTAGATATGAAAAGGGTTTAGCTCTGTGGGAGCCCATGCCAGGTTATCAGGCCCGTGGTTGGAGTCGTGGCAGACCGAGGTATTTTAAATTATTTAGTAGAAGTTCTGGGACTACTCCTGTTGTTGACATAACAATTGGTTCAGTTCGTGTGTTGTTCATGTCCCACTGTGTCTTTATTTGAAATTACAAATCCCTGTATTTGGCTATTTTTTCAGCCTGCTTAATATTTATGTTATTGTTGTTAGGGATTGCTATGTCAATTAAGGTTGTTTTCCTAGAGATTTTATCTACTAAAACTATATCTGGTCTATTGTGAGCAACAGTCCTATCGGTCAGTATCGTGCGGTCCTAGTAAGCTTGTAGTTGTTATTTTCTAAAATAGATTCTGGTTTGTATATATAGTAGGGTGTTCTTACCGACTGTGATAGCTCAAGTTTCAGCGCTAGTTCCTGGTGCAGTATTTTTGCCACAGCATCGTGTCGTTCTTTATATTCAGTTGCAGCGAACGCTTGGCAACCTCCTGTAATATGCTGGATAGATTCAGATGTTTGGCAACCATATCTGCATCTGTCGTTGTTGATGGAAGGGTCTTTGACGATGTACTTTAGATAGTTCTTAGTTGGAATTACTTGATCTTGGATTGCCAATATAAAGCCTTCCGTTTCAGGAAACATATGACCAGAGATCCACCAGTAGTTCGACGCTGAACTGTCGATATAATCTTGGTTGACGTCATTTATATGTCTTCCATGAAGGGGCTTCTCTTTCCATTTCAGCAGCTTCTGATTAGTTGTATGGTGGTATACTTGAACTTGTTGTTCTATCAGCCGCAGAGGTGTTGAGTCATCAACCTGACATATGACTCTGCGTAGATAAGAAAATTCTGCGAGATTCTGGAAACGATTACGCAAATTAGAAATTTGTTGATCACGTAACTTGCCTATATCTGCCAATCCTCTTCCTCCTTCACACCGAGGCAATTTTGTACGTTCGACACAGCTCTTTGGATGATGATTTGACCTTTTGTTAGTAGTACTCGAACTTTCCGTTGTAATTGTTCAATGTCGGTCTTGCAACTATACCGAAAGAGTAACTAAGCACTGTACATGCGTAGGTCTTAATAGCCTGAAACAAATTTTTACTGTTAAGTTTGGTCTTCAGCAGTCGTCTTAACCTTCTATAAAACTCTGTTGTTAGGTCCTTTTTCATGGTGGTGTGATCAATTCGTTGAGCCTGTTTTATTCCAAGGTATTTGTAAGTATGGCCTTCCTCCATGGATTCAATTGAGGTGCCATCTCCAATTTCGTAGGGCCCCTGCTGTATTTTGCCTTTAACTATATTAATAATTCGGCATTTCTTTAGGCCAAATTGCATGTGGATGTCAGTAAGCATATCATGCAGCTGTTGTTTCGTAGCTGCCATCAACTTTAAGTCGTCCATGTATAACAAATGGTTTATCTTCAATGTTTGTACGTTGTTGTGCTTGAGACTGAAGGTTTGTCGAGTTCAGTTTGTGTGAGAGTGGGTTCATGGCAAGGCAGAACCACAGCGGGCTAAGAGAGTCTCCCTGGAATATACCCCTTATGATTGGGATAGAGTCGGTTTGTATCGAACAGTCGGCTTCATACAGAAAGATGATTATTATTATTTGTCCTGTTGGCTTCTTGTAACAATAATCGAAAGAAATTCTCCTTATTACTTGTTCGTAAATATAAACTTTAAATTTTCAAACATAAATAACATAACTGGTAAGAAGTAAACTCCTTTAGGCTATTAAGTTAGTTTCTATTGTTTAAGGTCATAAGTATACCTCAACCCTATTTGCTTTTTTACTGTTATTATTTTTTCCGTTTGAAAAACATTAGGAAGGGTGGGAACTATAGTCACCAAGTGTAAACTGTAGAGCCATAAGTTTCACGGGATCCTGCGCCTTTTGGTTTATTCGAATGGTAAAATGATAAACAAGCAGAGCTCGCATTTTAGTCTTAACTTTATGGCGAAAGATCTGAATTACCTAAATAGGTGTCCTGAAATTTTTGATCTCTATATCAAAAACCTGTGATTTTGTTCTTCTATGCAGGAAATTTATGTATTTAATTTAATGTAAATTGTGGTAAAACTCTAGTTTTATTATCCATAATGTGACTTAATGCCTGTCTTTCAGGGCAATTTCAAAAAGTCTGATTCAACGAAAGTGTTAGGAAGTATATGTTTCTTGGCAAAGGTTTACTCCCTCAGAGACACGCATGCACAACAGACTACTGTTTGGCATCAAACTCGTGTTTAATAGATTGGTAGAGTTTTAAAGTGTTTTATTAATTTCAAAAAGTAACACCGTTAGTTTAAATCTTCTAAAAAGATGCCGCAAGAATTGTATGCAAAAATCCGCGAATTATCCAGTACTTTTTGTTTCCCCATAATTTTTTCTCCTATATACTTTATTCTGAGGTATTTTTGTTTTCCTGCTTTATGATTTTGACGTTTGTATTCTTTCCAGTAAAGTAACCTTTTACAATAACAATAAAATTCATGGAAGTGCCAAAATTGATTAATCATTACGTTTGCTTTCTTCGGTTCCAAACAAACAACTTTCTGGAGAGTTCAAAAGAATTTCTAACTATATTTGAGTGATTAAATGTCGGAGGAAATAATGAGCTTTAAACTTTAGTGAATCGCCTGTAAAAGTTCTGCGTGTAGTGCTGTTCAGAACAAACACCGATTCCCCATTATAGTAAGCTGTTTAAGATTTAATGATCGTATTAATAGAGAAGAGAGAAAACTTATTGCCGGATGTGGAAAAAAAGTTCCCAATTAACTCGACCGTTTTTCGAATAAACAACTCGTAAAAAACTTTTTAGACCCCGACGAAAGTCGTTTTTGTAGAAAACATAAAACTGAAACATTGTTGCATTGTTCTATGAATAAAGCGTAATTGTTAGTCAACATTTAGGATGCCATAGAGGTCTGATATGATTTCTGTCTTACCTAGAGGTGGCTTTGATTCCTCAGCTGAAGACCAAACCAGTATTTAACAATTATTCTCGTTAGTTTATATACATATATAAAATTGAAATTCTCTATTTGTTTGTTTGTTCATATACACGATAAAACTGCTGGACACATTTTTGTGATTATAGTATGGTGACTGAAGAATGAAGATACTGTAATGTTTTTTTTTATTTTCACAATCGGGGCCTTGGAGTTGTTTATAAACATAGTCCAACCCAGTCTAATTTATTTCCACTACTTTAACACAATTTATATTCACAGAACTATTAACAATTTTTATTTAATTTACTGCAGTCGAATACTGAGTCAATGCTTCCTCAGCTCCCCGTATTTATAAATTTCTTTTCGGAATTCCCCAGAACGTCAAAGAGCTGCTGAGACTAGACTAGAATTCTGCGACATCTTATCAAAGCAAGTCGCCAACTTCGATGCACCAGAAGAACATTTGGGATTCCTGAATTATCGGATGAGTTCCGATTCCACGAATTATCGGATAAATTCACGTTACCTTGCCCCTCCTTAATACCATTTCGTCCCGGAATGTCCCAGAATCCTTCCTGGTGTGACGATATTTGCAGGACTCTCCATTTCGACAACAGGAAGTTTGGTAGAAGTAACAGACAACGTTCTTCGAATCTGGGCTGCGAATATTGAGCCAGCATACATTGATGTCGATGCTACTGAATCGAAAGATTGTTTCTAGCATACTTCTCACCACCCTCCAATCCAGTCCATCCAACCCGCAGGCTGTCGTTGGGACCGCCAATTTCATCATGTTCTTCTCCATCATCACAGTCCTCAATTCTACCAGAGTCTTCCAAAGATCGCTGTATGTTGGCTTGTCCTGGGACAATATTTTCGTTCCCAAATAAAAGATGTCTCTGGTGCCCACTGGTTGTTTATCTTCGACATGAAGGACTTTCCCTACCACTGGATCTTGCTCCGTAAACTTGTGGAACTGACCGTACTTCTTGGCAAACATCTTGGCTATTTTTCTGCACATTTCGTGCCACACAGTGAGCCAGGGCATATTCTATGGGCACCTCAAACAGGTCTCTGAGTTCCTCTCTGGTCACATCGTGCTGTCCTTTGTGCCCATTAGAGTGTAGTGCGATAAACTATTCAAATGTCATCTCGTCATCGGGTAGTTAGATGCTGCGGACTTGGGCTTGGTCAACTTCGCTGTCATGACTTCCGGCATAAGGGGCTCACCTCATGAAATGTAGTACCTTTGGTTTTCCTCGACATAGCTTCGTTTCCTGTAGACAACATCGTTGATTCTTTTTAAAATTTACTAAGGCCCCTCCTAAGATCTCTGTAGCTTGGGCTAGATCATAAACTTGGAATTCCCCGCCCTCGGCTCTGATGTTATAGACTTCCTTTATCCATGCACTGGCATTCTCTATATTTAACCGTACTCGTTGGTGGATGTCGTTCATCTTCTGACGTAACTCGCTGACATAGTCTGCCTGTGGTCTATTTTCCTGGGGGACATCCAAACTACAAATCTTATTGTAGTCGTAATTCTCGTCCCATAATAACACTGGCCGGGGTCTGACAAGAACAATATGTGAAGTGAAGATACTGGTACCAGTCTCTTTGTTCAAAGACTACGTTTTACAAATGGCGGTTAATAGTCCTATTCATCCGTTCTAGCATCCCATCGGATTGAGGTTGTTGATCTTCAATAGTCTTGGAAAAGAATAGACTCGAAATTTTCTACTTTGTCTAAGTTCAACTCCATGGGAACACCAAAATGACAGTTCCATTCCTTGACAAGGACATCAGCAACGGTCAAGGCTTTTTGATTCCGCAAGGCATAGGCTTCTGCCCATTTACTGAAATAGTCTATCGACACCATAATGTACTTATTTCCGGAGTCACATTCCGGAAATGAACTGGCAATATCAATGGCTACTCTTTCGAATGGACTGCCTATTATCTTGCTTCATGGAAGCTGTTGCTCGCTTCTGAGGCCCATTACTTGCGGCACAAACCGTACATTTTTGGCACCAATTCTTGACATCTGTAGTTTACCCAATAGAAACGTTCTCTTAACTTCCTCAGGGTTTTCGGTACCCCCAGATGTCCTCCAGTTGTATCATCATGTAGTTCTTGCAAAACCTCTGGTCTCCTATTTCTGGAAACTGCAATCTGTTTTCTATCCTTGCTTTCCTCTGGAGTTTCCAGGACGCGCTAGAGAAGTCCATTTTCCAGGATGAGGGAGTTCCACTGGGCCCAGTATGACTTTATGGTTGGTGAGTTTCGTAAAATCTCCTGCCACGTATGCCTTTCACGGGCTAACATCTTTTAGCTCTGGGTCTAATTTTTGGTCTTTTTGGATTTCCTCAGATGCCATGGCCAGATGGTCATCGAGGGCCATAGTTCTACAGAAAACAGATTCTTTCTCTTCAGCTCGCTGACAATGTTTGCAATCATCTGGGCATGGTCTCTTCGAAGGTCATGTATCGAAATTAAAAATAATTACAGGGTTTTTCAAATAAAATGTAGTTCTGTGTTAACAACTATGGTAAATCGATTGACATCCGCTAACTTTTTCTATGCCTTCTAGATCTTTTGCAACCATTGGCAACTTTGTTATTTCTTATGGCTACAATATTGGATTTATTCATCATTGAATAGCTCATAACAAGAGCTACTAACCTCGGTATTCAATTAAATTTTAATTTTCTTATTTTGAATAAGAATTACGAATAAATCTACATCGTAGCATTGCAGTGTTCAAATTAAACGTTATGTAGAAATAGAAATAACTAACTCGATTCCATAGCATTCATTTAAAGCAAAACTGGTACATAAGAATTTATGTATCTATTCCAATTTGCATGATTATATACCGGAGACTGCATTTAAATGATGTCCTGCACCGGACGTATATCACTATTTAAGAATACGAATTTAGAGCGAATTTATCTTCAACTCGCTTCTCTAGAATTCTGTGTGTTACAGAAACAAATAAAGAGTTGCATCATGCAGATTCTCATGTCAGATACATTTTTCTTCTCTATATCAGTAAAAGGAAAATAACAGAAATATTTTGTTTAGATTATGTGTTCAAACGAATACTATAGTGCGTTGTAATATGTCTTTTATACTGTTATAAAATTGTAGTTGTCTGTTTGTTTGTTTGTTACATCATCACTTAATAAGTACTCAACTGTTTTCGCTGAATTTGTGTTTGTTGCAAAAGCAATAGTTTTTCTTAAAATCTGGTATACATTTTATCTCCCTAACTTGACAGAAACGGTAGATATAGCAAAAAAACTATTACCATGTTTGGTAACACACAATTAGTCAATTGGGTCCACCCCATGCACCAAATATGTCAGATACATTTTTCTTCTATATATCAGTAAAAGGGAAATAACATAAATATGTTGTTTAGATTATGTTCTTCAAAGGAATATTATAGTGCGTTGTAATATGTCTTGAACTAGTCTTTTATACTGTTATAAAATTGTAGTTGTTTGTCTGTTACATCATCACGTAATAACTATTCAACTGTTTTCGGTGAATTGGTGTTTGTTGCAAAACCAATAGTTTTTCTTAAAATCTGGTATACATTTTATCTCCCTACATTGACAGAAACGGTAGATATAGCGAATAAACTACTACCATGTTTGGTAACACACAATTAGTCAGTTGGGTCCACCCCATGCACCAAATATGTCAGATACATTTTTCTTCTATATATCAGTAAAAGGGAAATAACATAAATATGTTGTTTAGATTATGTTGTTCAAAGGAATATTATAGTGCGTTGTAATATGTTTTGAACTAGTCTTTTATACTGTTATAAAATTGTAGTTGTTTGTTTGTTACATCATCACGTAATAACTATTCAACTGTTTTCGGTGAATTTGTGTTTGTTGCAAAACCAATAGTTTTTCTTAAAATCTGGTATACATTTTATCTCCCTACCTTGACAGAAACGGTAGATATAGCAAAAAAACTATTACCATGTTTGGTAACACACAATTAGTCAATTGGGTCCACCCCATGCACCAAATATGTCAGATACATTTTTCTTCTATATATCAGTAAAAGGGAAATAACATAAATATGTTGTTTAGATTATGTTCTTCAAAGGAATATTATAGTGCGTTGTAATATGTTTTGAACTAGTCTTTTATACTGTTATAAAATTGTAGTTGTTTGTTTCTTACATCATCACGTAATAACTATTCAACTGTTTTCGGTGAATTTGTGTTTGTTGCAAAACCAATAGTTTTTCTTAAAATCTGGTATACATTTAGCTCCCTACCTTGACAGAAACGGTAGATATAGCGAAAAAACTACTACCATGTTTGGTAACACACAATTAGTCAATTGGGTCCACCCCATGCACCAAATATATCAGATACATTTTTCATCTATATATCAGTAAAAGGGAAATAACATAAATATGTTGTTTAGATTATGTTCTTCAAAGGAATATTATAGTGCGTTGTAATATGTTTTGAACTAGTCTTTTATACTGTTATAAAATTGTAGTTGTCTGTTTGTTTGTTTGTTACATCATCACGTAATAACTATTCAACTGTTTTCGGTGAATTTGTGTTTGTTGCAAAACCAATAGTTTTTCTTAAAATCTGGTATACATTTTATCTCCCTATCTTGACAGATTGTAACATGTTCGATTTAAAAAAAAATCAACTGATATATCAGGTGTAATTTTACAAGGTGTTCCATATATTTATAAGGTAGGTAAAACTTAGAGCGGAGTAGAATTACATGGATTTAAAAAAGTTATATTAGGTAGCCCGTAAGTAGCTGCATATATACCATGTGGTTGAAATAAAGGGGAAGTTATACGGGCTGGTTCGAAAAAGATGTGTTGAGTGGACCATAAACAGATGTATACACCAGTTGGTTGAAAAAACGGGTAGAGTTGAATTATATTATACAGGGCGATAACGAAATGTTATATTAGTTTCATATACAATGTGGGTAAAATAAGGGTAAAATAGAATTATATTTATGTAGGGTAGATAAAATATATGTTATGTAAGCAGTTAAGATATTTGAATTTTCTTGATCTAAAATGGTAGAAGCAGTTGTTTATACAGGGTGGTATAATATGAAGCGGAATTATAGTTTATAGGGTGGTTAAAAAATTGTTTTATATCCACGAGTAGTTCACAAGTTCACAAGTATCATATTATTGGATGGTTGAAATATGTAGCAGACTATAATTACAGATATACAGGTGGGTTTTAAAAATATTATAAAGGAATGTCATGATCTACAAGACGTTTCATATCCCGGATAGATGAAATATGGCGTGGACAAGAATTCTAAGTATACAGGGTTATATTGGATGGCCCATAAGTAGTTGCATATACAGTGATGGGCAAATGTGTGGAACCAAGTAAATATCTTTGGAATTATTAGAGATATCAAAATGAAATTTGAAAGGTGGATACTGCAGTAGATTGCCTATTTGTTTCCAATTTTTTTTACAATTTTGAACTTCCTGTTTTACCGAAAGTAATGTCGATTTTAAAATTTGCAATGAAACACCCTGTATAGTATTTTAGTTTCTGATGAAACATTTTATTGTGAATACAAAAATATCTGTTTGATATTGTATAATTCAATACCTACCGAGATATTAACAGAAAACTTACCAAGGAAAGGAAAAATTCGATGGTAGCTAGACTCGGTTCAGATTTCATTTACGCCCGATATAACCAAACCGCTCGGTAAGGATTTGTATTTCTATTGGCCAATCGGTGGCATTATACCGTCACAGCCAACAGCACTGCTTGTTCAATAGTCGAATACGTTTGTTTAAATCAGGTGCAAATTAAATCTGAATCAAGTTTAATAGTTCATGAAATTCATTGCAGAAGTGACAGTAGTTGTCAAAATAAGTTATTATTTTTTTTATTTGAAGGTAAAAAGATTGTATTGTTTTAATTTGATCGTAAAATGTCCGAATTAAGAGAAAGAGAAAGAATAGAAATATTAACGATGATTGGGTATGGGGAGAGGAAATATCTCGTTCAGTAGTGACGAAAACTTTGGAAAGGTACGACACAAGTGGAACAGTTAGCAATTTACCAAAAAGTTGAGGGTTAAAAAGTGCAAGAACTGAAGGTATAACTCAAAATGTTGCTATATCTTTGGAAGAAAATCCTCACTTATCCGCTACCGACCTCGCCAATATGCATGGAATTAGCAGTCGTTCAGTAGGAAGGATATTAAGTCGAGTAAAATATCATGCATACAAAATTCGTCTCGTTCAAGAACTCTCCGAAGACGATTTCGACAGACGTTTGCAATTTTGTGAAACTATGATGAATATTTGTATCCGTAATAATAATTTTATAAGAAATGTGGTGTTTTCAGACGAGGCTACATTTTGTTTAAATGGTACGGTTAATCGACATAACTGCCGCTACTGGTCGCAAAGTAATTCCAATTGGGTACAAGAGGCTCATACGTAACATCCCTAAAAATTTAACGTTTGGTCCGGCATTTATAACAACAGAATCGGGACCCTTCTTCCTACAAGAACCTTTAAACGGAGATAGCTATTTACAGCTCTTGGAGACACAAGTTATTTCGGCATTGGAGGTAAATGGATAATTACCAAATAATCTGGTTTCAGCAGGATGGAGCACCACCCCATTACGCTCGCCTTGTTCGAGATCATTTAGATAGGACATTTCATCACAGATGGACTAGAAGGGGGGGTACTTATGAATGTCCTGCACGAAGTCCCGACTTTAATCCACTAGACTATTTTCTGTGGGGTTACTTAAAGTCTAAGGTTTATGTTGATACACCAAATAATTTGCAAGAATTAGCTGCAAGACTAACTCAAGACATCCAGAGAATTACACCAGAAGTAATAGCTAATGTTACTAGAGAATTTAAAAACCAACTTGCTTATTGTCAAGAAGTAAACGTTGCTCAGTTTGAACATCTAATACATTAAGTTTAGTTAAGTTGAGTTTCAATGTTTTGAAAATCACTTAGGTTTAGTTACTAATTATGATTATGTATTTCTTTAATGGATATTAGATTTTTCCTTTTCCTTAATTACTTTTCTGTTAATATCTCGGTAGGTAATGAAGTAAACAATATCAAACCCGATATTTTTGTATTCGCAATAAAATGTTTCATCAGAAACTAAAATACTATACAATGTGTTTCATTGCAAATTTTAAAATCGACATTACTTCCGGTAAAACAAGAAGTTCAAAATTCTAACCTTCCAGGATGGTTTAAATGAAGTGTGGAGAGAAATTATATTTTATTCTGTGCTTCAAAAAATATGAGGAATAATTGTGAAATAGGATAACTCATAATATTCGGAGGAGTAGAGTTAAGCAGTTTAATATTTAAAAATTGTTACTTAGGGGGAAATTGGAACCTGTGGACTATGATAACAGAAAATCCAATATTAAGATATTAGGAAAGGGTTAGGAAACAATTGTTTTTTTAGAAAATGTATTATGTCAAAGTGATCCAGAATTAAATTTGGTATGCAGACTTTTTATGAATAATGAAAAAACACAGTTTTGCACTAACACTAAACCTTTATTTAACTCTTTGTGCAAAACTGTGTTTTTTCCATTTTTATGAAAAGAAAATTGTCATTCAGATAATGTACAATTTTCTGAATACACATAATATCGCAGATGCTGTAATTGCTGTTTTTGTACATCCATTTTGTTTGTTCAAGTATTATTTGAACTACTGTAGTTGAGATAATTTTTGTTCCACTTATGTATTTACAGAAAGAGTAGGTATTTATGTATATCAAAATCTGTTTTCAAACATTTATTGAATCGATTTTTATTTTTAGGAAAGTTAAATGCACACCAATAATATCCATAGTCTTATCTAAACCGAATGCATTATAGAATTGTTCATAATGAGGTGTGAACAACAGTATTTCATAGTTCTAGTAGGTTGTTCGTGACTTGTCGCCCACAGTAAGTCCATTATTATCGAGAGTTAAAGGTAAACAATGAACAATCTACATCTTAATTGAGTCTTAATGAATCGAACAAGAACTATTGTTATAGCTGGTTTAATCAATAATGTTGCATTTGAAGTAACTGCACAATGAAATAACATAGGACGTAGGTAACAGAGGAACATTGATAAAGAAAGTTCAGCTTGTCTTTGAAAGTGTCCTTATAATTCATTTATTTTGAAATAAAAATTTGAAAAACGGAATAGTTCGCTAAGAATGATTTAATTATATCTATATATTAAAAGTTGAATGGTTTCGCTATCGTAAATAATTGTTGTGGTAGTTTTTCTTGACATATCTGAACAGAGAAAAAATCTGAAAATATTATTTTTTCGCATTATTTTTATGTGAACAATGAACATCAGTATTATATCGCGAAATGAGTTTCAGAAAAGTCTAGCTCACAGACTCCAAATCGGGAGTCGTAGTGTGTGTAAGGCCGTATCCCTGTGATTCCTACGATAGAAATAACCCGAAAAAGTCGTAAGTTTACTACAACCTGCCAAGGAAATTACGAAACTAACTGTTCAAGATTTTTAGGGTCCCGTATATACCCTTATAATATCACTCTGGATTTCTGCCTCTGCCACATCACAGCAATTTTCTCCTAAACTACTGGACGGAAGAGGTTGAAATTTGGTAGCAATGTATAGTTTGGTGACCCGATCGTACTCCTGATCGTAAAAGAAAAAAAATTGAGTTTAGTGGTACTTCTGGGGGGAAAAACTGAAAAAAATCGACCGTTCCCCCCATGATCTACGAAACTACTGAGCCTAAAATTGTGAAAAAAATAGGAAATATAGAATGTTTCCCGAACTTTACTGGGAAAAAAAGGAGAAACCATTAATATTAATTTTTAAGGGCAATTTATAGAATTAAATAAAAATTTAAAAATAAAAAAAATTTCAAACGCATCATGTAATATATCAAATGAAAGGTCTCATTCTGAGGAACACAAACATATTTTTTTCATATTTAAAAAAATATTTAAAAAGATAATAACGAAAATATACCAAAATTGACCCATTCCCCCCCCCTTATCTCCGAAACCATGAGCTAGAAAATTTAGAAGAAAATGGAGGCATAATTTTACTAATCGATGTGACAAAAAAAAAAAGATTTAAAAAATAAATATACCGACGTCCACCTATATCTAAAAACCTGAAAATAATTATAACAAAATACAATTCTAGCAAATAAATAACACACTCAATGTTGTTAGGTACCTACCCAGGAAGTAAAAAATGTAAACATTAAAAGGTGCTCATTCTGTACAAATTAATTACCTACCAATCTAGTATATTTTTGTGTTATTTAATTGCTAGTGTTGTATTTTGTTATAATTATTTTCAGCATTTTAGTTATAGGAGGAAGTCGGTTACATCTTTTTTTTAAATGTTTTATTTTCAACTTTTTAGTTTTTTTGAACTCACGTAGTTTCCATTCTTTATTTTTTATTTTGTATGTATAACCTTAATAGACAGAACCAAGTAACATCGAAAGCCTCAACATTACACAATGATACATTTTCATTTAAATTGACAGGTAAATGTTTATGAACAAAATGTACTAGTACGTGTTGACTTAATAAGCCGAAAAATATATATGCCTTAGGCGCCAAGCCATGTAACCTTTTTTCAACTTTTTTGCAACTCTGTATAACTATAAATAATTCCACTCCACCCTATATACCAACCAACCTGTACATACGACTGCCCACGGACAAGCATAAATTTGTTAGCTACCTTCTGTAAATTATATCCCATATTTACGGAGTCAAATCCGTCCTATATTTCAATTATAGTATATAACTCCTTGTGGGCTACCCCATAAATTATTTTTTTTATTTATTTAGTAGCTCAAACACAATCCATATAAAATCACTTAAGCAATAATACAATGTACTGTATCCTGTGAGAGAGAGATTAACTCTCTGTACACAGGAGCTAGGAGAATACAAAAAAAAACTAATACAAATTGAATTACACGCTAAAAGATATATTTCTAATGAGCACCAAAAGGTGACATTAGACAAATGATATTCTCGTACTGAGGCGAACATGGCCCAATGATCCTACTTGCTAATTACAATATTTAAGTGATTACGTTATATCAGTAATAACATATACTTATACATACGCACATCCAAAATACACATATACTGTTTTACGTTCTATACTCATACATACATCATACTCACATATACCGCTATACAAATATTTTTCTACATTTATATCTATTGTGTTCGAATTAATTTCTACCTATTTCTTATAATATATGGACTTGTACTATCTAGGCGTTGTATTTGAAACCCACAGTTTAAGCTTTTTTTATCATTTGTTTTTTACAATTCATAGCTTTAAGATTGTTGTATAGTTTATTTAAATATTTAATGACTTGGTATTTAGAATTCTGTATACTGCAGTTTTTAGTTATTTTTGGAAGCAACAGTGGTTTATTTCTTGTTACACTATTCGAGTGAAAATATTTATCTTTTAAGCTGTCATAATGAAACCTGAGGGATTCTTTTTTAACATTTTATATAATCGCCCTGTGTAACATTAATTCCTTCCCACACTTTATGCAACTTCTTATGGGCTATACAGTTTAGTGTTTGACATGTGTTATCACTGAATTTTCTATTAGGCCGGGAGAATGTGACAACCAAAAGCACGGTCTTTACAAAATGGAAAAATTTTCATTTAAGTAGGTATTTGCCAGGTATACAAATAAAACAAACTTGGTACTCATTGATTTAAGGAGCCGAAAGTACTATGCTTTACTTTCAATATGCTTGAGATGTACATAGAAAATTTTCAAATTCGCAAATAAAACTCCAGTGCCTACAATTCCCGCACTATTACGTTGGAATTAAAATATATATGAAGAAATGTCCGTTATGTCATTTCGATGAAATTTTTGATAAGAATTTTGGAATTTTCGACGATTTTCTGCAAAACTGCAAGTTGCACGTCGCAGAAAATTATGTGAGATCACCTAAGGATCTTCCTTAATAGATTAAACATTAAAAAACTATACACTTCATAAGGAGTTTTTGAAAAATCGACCAATATATTAGGGATATTGGTCGATTTAAGGAGCCGAAAATACTATGCTTTACTATCAATATGCTTGAGATGTACATAGAAAATTTTCAAATTCGCAAATAAAACTCCAGTGCCTACAATTCCCGCACTATTACGTTGGAATTAAAATATATATGAAGAAATGTCCGTTATGTCATTTCGGTGAAATTTTTTATAAGAATTTTAGAATTTTTGGCGATTTTCTGCAAAACTGCAAGTTGCACGTCTCAGAAAAGTATGTGAGATCACCTAGGGAGCTTCCTTAATAGATTAAGAGACATTAAAAAACTATACACTTCATAAGGCACGCATGTGTTTATTCACAAATTTCATTAATTTACCAATAGAATTCTTTTCCCAAATTTGAAGTTTCACCAATCCAGATATATACTCAATTAAACAAGACTATATTCATTCAAAACGGTTCACCAAAGGAGAAGAAATCAAGTAACATACATACAAAAAAAAATACGACACAAGTCGGTTAACTATTTGGTATTTCATGGAATTTAACCATACTTGTGCCATCACCAACGTAATGATCTAAAACAATATTTTTCCACATTTCGATGAAAATTCTTCAATATATTTGTCATTGCTTAATTGTGTTTGTAATACAGCCCAGAAGTCGATAATTGAGGCAATTTTCACAACAATATTTCCCAAACGGGTCATATACTATGCTCGCTCTCAAACTCACTCCCTATTTCTCTCTCTAATTTAATTCGCCGCTCATGAAAGACAGATGAATTACGTTTTCTATAATTCATTTTGAGTGACAGAAGTTCCGACAATAAACTTAATTACTTCGCGCTGTCAATTCGTTCACAACTAACGACTGCTACATTATTTAAGAGGTTCATCAAGGAATGCGTCTGATACCTACACCTACAGGAAAATTTTAACGTCGGTATATAGATACAAATGCGAGAATGGTTGTGTTCGTTGAGAACTTAATTAGTTCGTTTACAGAATGAGGGATTTCCTGTTGGGTAATTCTGCCGAAGGTAAAGTATCTTTTGCATTAGGCGAGGTTTAAGCGAGGAAGATTCTTCCAACAGAATTGTTTTTAAGTCGGTAGGTAATCTGCTTTTATAAGAGGCATGAAATATATGGCTGTATAAAGATAAAGATCATACAACCTTGTCGATTTCTTTAACAAGCTGCATTTTCATGCCAAGTTGTTTAATTCTATATTTATTTATTTATAACGCACAACAGGCCCTGAAGGGCTAGGGCGTGTAATACATTTTATGTAACAATTTTCATATCTGGGTTATTTACAGTATATACAAGAATTCCTTAACTATACTTCATTCATTTCTATTGGCACCACTGGCTTTCCACTGTTCTATGCCCATTCTCTCCAGATTTTCTGTTACATTGTCCAGCCATCTTGCTCGAGGTCGTCCTTTTTTTTTCGCTATCAGTTTTGTATTTATGATTACTAGCTGTCGCCCAGTGGTCGAAATTCGACCAATTGTGTCATCTCTGGCAGGTTAAGTAACCTGATTATTTTATCGTGACATTCTATCCTAGGACTT
Organism: Octodonta nipae; assembly: GCA_034190945.1. Lineage (NCBI taxonomy): Eukaryota > Metazoa > Arthropoda > Insecta > Coleoptera > Chrysomelidae > Octodonta > Octodonta nipae. The sequence continues at coordinate 216,396,376 of CM067216.1, forward strand.
TAGGGAGAACAACAATTACACGGAACGGTTCCAGTTTCGGAACCTTTGTGTGATAGTTTCCTCGAAAATCCTAGATGTCGGTCTTACATCTCGCTTCTACAAATAAGTAACGAAATTCAAGTTTTTTTCAGACATAATTCATAGGACTTTATTTGTGTTCAAATTCGTAATTCTTAATTTAATATGACAACAATTCAACCGCTACCCTATATATTTATTTTTTCTAACCTCCCTGTATAGCTATAATTGCACTGAATTCTCTAACATTTATTAAAATCCTCATTATAATAATTCCATTTCATTATATATTTCCACCACCCTGTATATGCAACTGCTCATAGACCACGCATAATACTTCTTAACATTTTTGAACCACCCGGTAAACCATTCTGTATATGATACTGCCTGTGAACCACCCTATTTATTCTTTTTGTTTATGAAATTTTTAATTATCATCTGTAACTATAATTCTACTCCGACCTATATTTCAATCATCATATATATATATATGGAACTCTTCGTGGGCGACTCTATAAAACATTTCCTTTTCTAACATTTTTTATCATCATCCTGTATATCTAAAATTCCTCTCACCCTATATTTCATCTTCCCTATATATACAACTGTTTATGGGTTACGAAATGTTGCATTTTCATTTTCGCCACCCTATATATGCATCTCTGTATAATATTTTTTGCACCACCCTGTATAACTGTAATTCTACTGCACCTTCTATTCCAAGAACCCTGTAAATTCAACCGCTAATGGGCTTCCCTATATATTTATTTTATTAGTTATAATTGGACTTTACTCTATATTTTAAGAATCCTATATATGCAACTGCTTATGTGCCACCCACAAAAAAAAAGATTTCTAACATATCTGGAATCGCCCTGTATAATTATAACATACAACGATTATTTTACCACTCAACAATAACAACGCTTGCATGCCACTTCCAGAAGTACATGCTCTAAGTATATAACAGCTTTGGTCCCTCTATATATAATTACTCAATGCTTTGAGTCTGACGGCGGCGGTACATTCAGTTGTTTGGCGTTGACATTATCGACGTAAATAATGAATTTTTTAGAGTTGAAATCCCAATAAACAAGCAGAATAATCGTCTTGAATTTACGGCCTTTTTTTTCATAATAATATTCATAATATTCATAAGGCGTGTGTTCGTAAAGCTGTTAGCGACATTATTAGCATAGAGTCATACATTTGTCGCTAACAATGGTAGACTGTATAGAGAGGGTACTACCTGCTCTTTTGACCACTATACCTCCACAAAATTAAAACGCCTTTGGCTCTTGGAACTTCCTGGATTATTCCGAATGCCCCTAAGGCTGATGCAGAACATTATTTTAATCGCAGTTTGGACCCTTTTGGAGCGGCGGTGTTAAACAATCAAACTTTTTAACAATACTATAGATATCAGTTTCTCTCAGAATATCTGGCAAGACCAATTTTTCTTGAGACGCTTTATCTCCATTACAATTTTAGAGTAAAAATCCCAATGAGCAAGCAGAATCGTTTTGAATTTACAGCCTATTTTTATTCAGAACATAATATTTAATTTTTTATTTTTTAATAAAATAATAAATTATATAATAAATAAAATAATAAATTTTTTAATTTTTATTTAATAATTCAGAATACATAAAGCTGCTAGCGTCATTATTGGTACATAGTCATACATTAGTCGCTCACAATGGTAGACTTTATAGAGAAGGTACTACCTCTTTTGACAATTATACCTCCAGAAAATTAAAACGCCTTTGGAGTATTCCGTATGCCCCTAAGGCTGGTGTGGAATATTATTTTAATCGCAGTTTGGACCCTTTTTGGAGCGGCGGCGTAAACAACAAAACTTTTTAACAATATTATTGTAATGTCTTCGATGGCACATTACATATAATATCAAAAAAAATGTATGAATTAGGTGTTGCGGTTTTAGTTCAATGCTGGTTCAAGTCTGCAAGGATGTAATTGACTGTAGCGGAACAATCAATTAAACACGTGCCGTCGCGTAAATGAATCACCAAATAAAAGTTAATCACTGACCTTTTACTTCGAACCTCTGCAGGTGGTGTTTCCTTGGTTCTTCTTTCTTCAGAGGCTAGCCCCGCAAAAGTAGGCACTGATTTTAGAGCTTCGTCTGGACAACACGTTACACAAAAAATAGCGACGTAATGTTCATTGATTGAGCAAACAAAAATGGGGGTTTAACAACAAATGATGCGCTTTGGAAACACAAAAGAATCAAAATGAAAGTGGTTTAGCGGTTGTTACGACCGGAACTATAACTCTCGAAATCGTAACACAATAACAACAAAAGCGGCCGTCTTAAGACGGAATCAAAAGCATTCGAATATCTCGGAATACAATACACAAATCACGAATACTGTCTTTATTTTACACGCAAAAAACACTTAAAAGTAGCATTAGCGCGACGGAAGGTTTTGGAAAAGGTGCGAAGTTTAATAATCAATGAAGTAATTCAATCAAATTTAAACAATACACTAAACAAATTGCGGGAACGGAACAATTATAGATATGAGTTTCTCTCAGAATATTGGCAAGACCAATTTTACTAGACACATTGCAATTTTATTTTTTTACTGCCGATTGCATATTCATAAGATGTGTGTTCGTAAAACAGTCATTATCAGCACGGAGTCTTACTGGATAATATATTTCTTTTTCCGTTCAGAGAACTCCAATAAAAGCTCAGTTACAATTTGCATTACCTTTGAGAGTGACTCCTCTAAATTTAGGATCGTTTCAAACTTTCTGAACACGAAACCCTAAAATAGCATTAAACTAAGACCAACAACCGGCGGCCAGTGTTGCTTGTACACACCATGAATTATTAAAATAATTATTTATCCTGCATTTTGTATAAGTTTAGGTCTAGTGTTGCACCTTAATAATTAACGAACCCGGTACATTAGTCCGATTGCAATCAGTTGTGTCTGTCTCGTTGCTGCATTATTAACGTCGCAGTTGTTTGGATTAACCAAACCACGGTTTGTAGTGTGAATTACTACTTCATTTGCTAATCTTCAGCGTTACACTCTTGGAGGAGCGATTGATAAATATTCATAAAGTTCTTGTGGAAAATTTTCGCAAACTGTGTTAATGGGTTCTAACTGTTGCATTTTTTAAGACGTTCATTTGAGGAATAGAATTTATGGAGAACAAGGGTAGAGCAGAAGTTGATTGAGGAAAATGGAGCCGCAGTGACAGAGGTTCATTAATAAGTTAGATTCTGAACGAAAGTTTCGTTGTGGGACATATTGGTGAAACCAATGCTGTCATTCATTTATTCTCTGATGATATGTAGAAGTTGAAGGTGGTTGTCGGGGCAATGGCATGGGAAATGAGATAAGTTTGGAACATTCTGCATAATGTTATTTAAACAAATAATTTCAATAAATCAAATGAAATATATTTGCATTTTTCATAACAAGTACTTTTATATTTAATTATTTAATTTACCGCAACAAATTATTTTAACAGCCTGTTTTAGCTTTACCTCGCTCTGGCTTACTCTGAATGGGAACCGACCTGAAGAAGGCAGATCTCACTCTGCCGAAACGTCGTCATTTTACCATCGATCCCGGCAGGGATCAGTTATCAACTGCGCGGATGAATTCCTAGAAACCACCTAAAACATTTAGTGCCCGCGAACGTAACTTAGATGACAATACATATATATATATATATATATATATATATATATATGAACAAAGCTAGGTTCCGTGAGAACCGCGTCTGAAATATATACACGACGTTTGACTCCTGCATATATTTTAGGTGCAGCCATAGTACCCACCAAGACAAAACAAAAAACTCTTATAACACTATGGTCTAAAGACCTTAATAAGCAAGAAAATTTGAAATACATGTTAAGTAAATTGCGCTGCTTCCTTTGTCAATGTGGACAACGGCCGCCTTCCCTACATTCGCTAAAAATGAGATTTGCTTGTAGCCTGAATAATAAAGAAATGAGTCACCACTCAAGAAAATGAACACCTGTTATTTTTTTGTATTACGAATAATTTCATAGTCGCGATTCGACAAAGTACCGGTAGATTTACCAATTTAGGTACATAAAATTTTATGAAATATTATTTTCAAAAATGTACCCTTTTAATAGGGCACTCTATGTAACTTCGAAATGGAATATTTATCTCTCATTTGGCGATTTATTTTATGCAACAAGTTGAAGAAGGTCTGAAATAGGATACAAAGTTGTTTACATTATGAAACAAAAATACCGCATGCGATCCCCTCCTACAAACTATATTAAACAAATCATTTCTTATATGTAGTTCTTTTATGTGTTAAATTCTTCGAGAAATAATTGTTACTAAGAAATTAATATTACTTATCTTAGACAAATAAATACCTATGTACTTGCAGAATGTCATTATGTGTATCTGATAAAGAGAACAAACGGATTCTTTATAGTAAATAGGCAAAATTCAACATTCTTGCTATTACATCTGCTTTCCCCACAAATTGATAGCATGTCAGGTCTTTACCTAATTGTATGATTGTCACTGTTTGTCACAAAATAATACACTCGAACTCACAATTCACAACAGATTTTATTTATTTTTTCCAATTTATATTTTAAAATGAAAATCAAATAACTTACGCTATGTCGAATGTCACGCAAAAATCACTTTCACTTTCTTAAAAGGCTGTTTTCCATTTACCGGGCAGCAAAAAAGCATTCATGGCAGCGGCTAGCTGTAGTACTGAGTATATGCTAAGTGTTGCCACATTACTGATCGGAGAAACGTAGGGCAAATTATAACAGAATATTTAGAGTTTAAATAAAGTAATTTTCTTTGTTAATATGTTCAGTTATTAAAGGTGTATACGCTATTGAGTATTTACATATTTAGCTATATAATCATTTTGAAGCCGGAAATAGCGATCTATTATTCACTGTAATATCAAGGCTACAGAACTAACTTTTCCTCATTTTTTTTGGCAGGGTAAACTATAGTTTATTTCTGAAAATGTTATAAAGCTTTTTGATTTGTTTTGACCTGAAGTATTGATCCTCACGTAAAGCTCTTTGCACTCAAACCGTTTACACCCTATATATATATATATATATATATATATATATATATGTAGTTTAGAGTATCGAAAAAGTTAAGTTTAATATTTTTGCCCGGCAACCCAATGGCCATGTCCGTTTTGACCTTGACTGTGAGCTTGAAGGTCATATCAAGGTCAAGTCGATTTTTTCAAATGGGAACCCCATTTTTTATGTCCGAAATGAAAAGAGCGAAAAATTTAACGTCCAAATGTGGCCTTGACCATTTTTTTGACATGACCTTGATGATTGTTGTTGTTGATTGATTACCTCAGAATTGATGTATTTAGAGAGGGTGGTACAAAAATGTTAAACTGGGTGACCGCTAAGTAGTGGCATATGCAAAAGTGGTTGAAATAGAGGGTGGAGTCGAATTATAATTAAAAAAATGTTAAAAAATGTCGTAGGATAGAAAATGAGCTATACAATAACATGACGCGAAGTAAAATAATCGTTTTATAGTGTGATTAAAATAATATTAGATATATTAGTGTGGTTAAAAAAAAATATCGAAAATGGGGATACAGCCAAGTCCCTTAGCAGGGGCATCCATAAGACAGTTGAAATAAAAGTGGAGCAGAGTTATGAGTGTTTAAGAAAGTGTTATATTAGGTGGTCCCTGACCAGATGCATGTAGTTGAAGTATTTTGTAGAGTAAAATTATGCTTATACAGAATAATTCAAACACTAATAGAAAAATAAATATGTTATAATGGTTGACTGATTGGCTACAGTATATATAGGATGCTTTAAATATAGATGGAAGTAGAGTTAGAGTTATACAAGGTGAATAAAAAAATTGGAATAAAATTGTTATATATGTTGGGGTTTTATGGATTTATAGTTATACAGAGTGGTACGATGATATGATATATTGGGTGGCTCATAAGTAGTTGTAATTACAAGGTGGTTGAAATCGAGTAGAATGTTAAAAAACATTTATATAGGGTGCACCATAAACAGCTGCATCTTACTATACGTGATGGACAAATGTGTAGAACCAAGTCAATATCTCTGGAATTATTAAAGATTTCAAAATGAAATTTGGAAGGTGGATACTGCAGTAGATTGCCTATTTGTTTCCAAATTTTTTTACAATTTTGAACTTCCTGTTTTACCGGAAGTAATGTCGATTTTAAAATTTGCAATGAAACACCCTGTATATTATTTTAGTTTCTGAGGAAACATTTTATTGAAAATACAAAAATATCGGGTTTGATATTGTTTACTTCAATACCTACCGAGATATTAACAGAAAAGTAACTAAGGAAAAAAAAAATTCGAGGGTAGCTAAACTCGGTTCAGATTTCATTTACGCCCGATATAAACAAACCGCTCGGTAAGGATTTGTATCTCTATTGGCCAATCGATGGCATTATACCGTCACAGCCAACAGCACTGCTTGTTTCATAGTCGAATACACGTGCGTTTGTTTAAATCAGGCGCAAATTGAATCTGAATCAAGTTTAGTAGTCCATGAAATCCATTGCAGAAGTGACAGTAGTAGTCAAAATAAGTTATTAGTTTTTTATTTGAACGTAAAAAGATTGTATTGTTTTAATTTGATCGTAAAATGGCCGAATTAAGTGAAAAAGAAAGAATAGAAATATTAATGATGATTGCGTATGGGGAGAGGAAAAGGACACATCAAGAAGTGTGTGATCTTTTTAACATTATTCATCTGAATACACAAATATTCCGTTCAGTAGTAACGAAAACTTTGCGAAGGTACGACACAAGTGGAACAGTTAGCAATTTACCAAAAAGTGGACGGTTAAAAATTGCAATTAATGAAAGTGTAGCTCAAAATGTTGCTATATCTTTGGAAGAAAATCCTTACATATCCACTACCGACCTCGCCAATATGCATGGAATTAGCCGTCGTTCAGTAGGAAGGATATTAAGGCGAGAGAAATATCATCCATACAAAATTCGCCTCGTTCAAGAACTCTCCGAAGACGATTTCGACAGAGGTTTGCAATTTTGTGAAACGATGATGGATATTTGCAACCCTGATAATAATTTTATAAGAAATGTGGTGTTTTCAGACGAGGCTACATTTTGTTTAAATGGTACGGTTAATCGACATAACTGCCTCTACTGGTAGCAAAGTAATCCTAATTTGGTACAAGAGGCTCATACACAACATCCCCAAAAATTAAACGTTTGGGCCGGCATTTATAACAAGAGAATCGTGGGACCTTTCTTCTTACAAGAAACTTTAAACGGAGATAGGTATTTACAGCTCCTGGAGACACAAGTTATTCCGGCATTGGAGGTAAATGGAAAATTATCAAATAATATCTGGTTTCAGCAGAATTGTTCAAGATCATTTAGATAGGACATTTCATCACAGATGGATTGGAAGAAGGGGTACATATGAATGCCTGCACGAAGTCCCGATCTTAATCCACTAGACTATTTTCTGTGGGGTTACTTAAAGTCTAAGGTTTATGTTGATAGACCAAATAATTTGCAAGAATTAGCTGCAAGAATAACTCAAGACATCAAGAGAATTACACCAGAAATAATAGCTAATGTTACTAGAGAATTTAAAAACCGTCTTGCTTATTGCCAAGAAGTAAACGGTGCTCAGTTTGAACATCTAATACGTTAAGTTTAGTTAAGTTAAGTTTCAAGGTTTTGAAAATCTCTTAGATTTAGTTAATAATTATGATTATGTATTTCTTTAATGGATATTAGATTTTTCCTTTCCTTAATTATTTTTCTGTTAATATCTCGGTAGGTATTGCAGTAAAAAATATCAAACCCGATATTTTTGTATTCGCAATAAAATGTTTCATGAGAAACTAAAATACTATACAGGGTGTTTCATTGCAAATTTTAAAATCGACATTACTTCCGGTAAAACAGGAAGTTCAAAATTGTAAAAAAGATTGGAAACAAATAGGCAATCTACTGCAGTATCCACCTTCCAAATTTCATTTTGATATCTCTAATAATTCCAGAGATATTTGCTTGGTTCCACACATTTGCCCATCATTGTATAGAATACCTGAAATATGAGGCAATGCAAAATTATGGTTATACACTGTGTTGATCACAATATTAGAAAAAGTTGCATATAAAGGTGGTTAAAATATAGGGTGGGCCGAAATTATATTTTACAAGGTGGCTCAAAAACTATCAGAAATAATTTTATATAGCGTAAACCATAAGCAGTTGCATAGTTGAAATATAGGGTGGAGTAGCTAGGCTTACGTGTTAAAAAATGTTATATTGGTTAAAAAATAAACAGCAGCACATACAGGATGGTTGCACTATAGTTGGTTAAAACTATTTTATAAGGTGGCACTTGAATTTTGGTTGAGGTATATTTTTGGTTGAGGTATATTCGGGATTAGTGGATTTATAGTTATGTGGAATGGTTAATATATTTAGAAAAAAAAAGAAAAAAAAATATATAGCATAGCCCAAATGTTTTATAAGCTATTTCTTTTGCAAAATTTGTACATTCCATACGCGGGTGAAATCGCGGGTAACGGCTATTATAATTATATGTTTCTTTTAGTGATCAGGACATTTATCGCATTTGTTAATAATGTTAATTAATATTTATTTTGATGACAAATGAAAAAAAATCTTGTCAGTTATAAATCAAAATTTCAAGATTTTTACGAAAAGTGAATCAGTTTGGTGCAGGTTTTGTGTTGAAAATAATAAATTTGTAGTTTATTTACTATGTAGGTGCCTACGTGAGTATAATGACGAAAGATTTGAATTTCTAATGTAAAATAATGTGTATATCACTTTTGGTCGTTCTGTTCTTTAACATAATTTCGCAAATTCTACCTCCAAAAATTAATATCTAAGACAGGAATCTATTTCATAAATATGTTCCAAATATTTTGTTTACTGAAACAAATATAATTGTCGCCATTTTCAAACACTCAACGACGTTTCAACAACTCTAAGTTATCATCATCAAGGAGTAAACCAAACTCCTTGATAATGACAACTTTGAGTTGTTGAAACGGCTTTGAGTGTTTAAAATAAAGGTTTGTGATTTTACAAAAATTGCAGGTATTCTTGTTTTTTGTAGACAATAATTTACTTAATATGTATTTTGGAGTTTCATGGTTACTAAGGTCTATAGAACATTGTGATATAACTTTTTTTTGTTTGATTAATTGTATCCTGTCTACACCTACAAAACTATTTACTACCTGATTATACCTAATTTCGTGCTGCAATTTTCAGGTCAGATTTGTTCGAGTTTTCTGGAGTATGGCACCCTCAAAAAAGATCTTTTTCTGGGTTAAACGCTATGAGACTTTCGGTGCGACTTTTTAACAACATTCCATAATTTACTTCTTCATCTTACCCACCGCAGTAGGCTGCACACTAGATGGTTTCCCTAAACGTGTTACCTCTTTGGCAACGTCGCCATACTACCAATTTACGAGTTGAATCTAGAAAGAGAAGCGTCACCAGTCATTTATGTCAAAACATTTAAAGTCTAACTTACGTCAAACTACATACTTTCGTATGAGATATCTGAAAACTGTATCTTATTTAAATCCTCCATAATCTACAGAGTTCTATTCAAAATCGTAGCAAGTTCCTTTCAGGTGGTTTGCACTCAACGTTACAACTCGCAAACGCGAAAAACGAAAAACTACGTTAACGATTAGAGAAGAAGACCTGCGAAATTATTCGAATTCAAACACCCGACAAGTCGATCTGCGGTATCATGAAAGACTGATTTCCTTCCACTTGCGAACTTCATGCAAGTTGAAATTATACGTTTAGAACTTTTTTAGAAACTTTTATATCATTCGAATAAACCCAAATCTGCAAGACGTTAAAACTTTTCAAGTAAAGAAACATGTACTACAGAAACTTTTTGAAATGTACTTTCAATGGCAGCAATTTATGATAATTTGTCTTGAATGGAACTTTCGAATTAAAAGTAGCTTAAATAAATACGTTATCACCGAATTATTCGGGATATGATTCTTTTAATGGAGAGAATCTTTGAGACGAGTACGCCTTGCAGAGTTTTGAATATACTTATGCAAATCAGGTTCTTAAATTATGCGCTCTCATTTCTACTGCTTGTGCAAAATTAGATGCATCTTTAGAAGCGTCTAAATGACTTCAGTAATTAAAGAAATTAAAAAAGGCAAATGCATTCACTATTATGCAATCTATCATAAAATATCATGAAGACACCGGACACTAGGGGGATCGAAAAAAAGCATTTATCTTAAATCATCTTCTAATAGCAGTCAAACGTAATCATTATTTTTATGTTTTTTTGGGGAATAACACCACAATAGAAATAAAACTACGTATATTGCAGGAATACCAAACGTTTCAAAGTCTATTCTGACTTCGTTGTCAATGGCTTTATATTTATTGATGTGATTGCAAAATGAAAATTTGATTTGACATTTAAAATTGACATTAGAAAATTTTCCTGCAATATACGTAGTTTTATTTCTATTGTGGTGTTATTCCCCAAAAAAACATAAAAATAATCAAGAATATGCCACAAACAACGTTTAGAAGACAAACGTAATCATACCATCTAACTAAAAAGTATACGAAAGATTTACCCTATTAAATGAGATCTTCCGCTCGAACCTGGAAAAAAGTCATATTTTTGGCATATTTTTCCGAATTTCCGACTTTCTAATCGTTCTTCTCCAATAGTTGTTGAAATAACCTCACAAATGTGTATGTAGGACTAAAATTATGGTTATACAAGCTAGTTAAAAAATAAGTTATAATGTTTGACTGATTGGCAGCAGTATATACAGAATGGTTGTAATGTACATGGAAGTACAATTACAGTTATACAATAGAATACCTGAAACATGGGGCGAAGCAAGATTATAATTTTAGAGTATGATTAAAACATGTTAGAAATAGTTGCATATAAAGGGTGATTAAAATATAGTGTGGAGAGAAATTTTACTTTAACAAGGTGGCTGAAAAAATATTATAAATAATTTTTATATAGCGTAGAACATAGGCAGTTCCATAGCAGAAATATAGGGTGGAGTAGAGTTATAAGCAGGTGTTAAAAAATATTTTGGGTGATAAATAAACAGCAGCATATACAGGATGGTTGTACTATAGGGTGAACTAGAGTTAGTTCTACAAGGTGATTAAAAAAGTCAAATAAAATTATTATATAGGGTGGTCCATAAGCACTTGCAGTTTTGGTGAAATATATTCGGGATTGGTGGATTTATAGTCAAGTAGGGTGTTTAAAAAATTTGGAAAAATTGTTAACTAGGATAACCCATATGTTTCATATATTATTTCTTTTTGAAAAGACTTGTACATTCCGTGCGCGAGTGAAACCGCGAATAGCGGCTAGTTTAAAAATAAAAGTCGATGTGTCCAAGCGTTTTTCCCTACCCGCCCTCATTTCTTCGCTATGGAATTTATTCCCTTTGGTTGTTCCACATGGTATGTTAGTACAATGTTTTGTCGTCAGTCATGAATTTGTTTCCGTTTGAAAATGACATAGTTTTTCTGGAATATTATGATAGTAAATCATAAAAGAATGGCTTCCACCATCAACTATTTAATGTATTATTGTTACTTGTTAATATTGTTATATTAGATTTAAGCATAAGAGAAACGCATTTGAATGAAGCAGGATGAAACCTGCTGAGGTAGTTCAGTCAAAATTATTTTTCGTTGTATTATTTAATTTCAATGTTCGCTCATTCTACTTGAGGATCCCCGATTATTTGAAATAAGGAGTAAAATATATTTACAATAAAACCTTCTATGTTTAATAGAATATAAAGCTTATCATTTGTCATTAAATGACTTTTTAGCGTGACATTACCTTCGCGTTGTGCTCTATCTCAAACAATACGGACACGGAGTTTCAATAATCCTTAAACGAAACTCCCGGTCCCAAGAACAAGCTCCTAGTCACCGAAACCCAATAAATTCCCCGTCGCAACACATATACTTTGTACATATAAAATAACGCGATAAGTGATGCCGATGCCATGGCTCTAATACAGTCAGTCCACTTTCGTAGGCTTCCTTCTGCTAATGCAGTACTCGTGTAGGGATGCTGAAAATCGCCTTTGGGTCCTTTTCGAAGAGAGAGGACTCCGTGGCACTTTACACACATACACACACATATCCGAGAGAACAGCGGTGCGGCTATAGAACCGGGGAATGTGTGACGGTAATATCTGATGAGCGTTGTATTATTAAGGATTTTAACGGAGGAATTGTTCAAACATTTCGGCTTCACTTCAGGTCGATCGATTGGGAATAAAGTTGTTTTGTCAGCTTCAGCAAGTCAATGAGGTTACGAGAATCACGAATTAAGGTTTTTAGTCGACAGATTTGAGTTCGAAAACAAACGTAAATAAAAGAGAGAGGTTATGTGAAAGAGAATATCTTGAAGGTTTTTTTATGCTAACTGTTATACAGTGTGTCTCATATATAAATAAATAATAAATAAATAAAGTCTTCCAGGTGTCATTCCTTTGTACGCAAGACAATATATGTAATATATATTGTTTCTGGGTAGAGAACCTTCATTAGTTGCGCTTCCCACAATTGAATGTCCTCTTAAACACTTTTTTATGTATTTGATACATTTTGTTAAATTTGAAGACGCTAGATGTAAGACCGACATCTAGGATTTTCGAGAGAAATAGCACACAGAATCTGTAGCCGTTCCGTGTAATTGCTGTTCTCCCTTAACTCCTAGGACAGAATGTCACGCTAAAATTTGGATAGTTTAAACTCTATTGTGTTAAGGGGGATCCCTAAGTGATCCCATGTCTGTTTCAAGGACACAGCGTATACCGTTTTTCAGCAAGTTAGCAAAAGCATTTTAACTGACTTTCTTATAGTATATTTTGGTGGAGGCGAAAGTATTAGTAAAACAAAATGTCTGATCGAAACCCGGGGTGTAATAGGTAGTAAATAAATTGGAATTTAATCAACTTCAAGATGGAGGTTCTCAGCTGGTCAGTTTGTCTTGATAAGTTGGAATCAAACGGAAAAATTACTTAAATACTTGAACAATATTTAGAAAAAAAAGTTAATCTTCATAAAAATACTTGCATGATCTAAAACGTATCCTGTAATCATGTTTTTTTACTGTATATGAGATTTTTGAGCAAACATGAATTTTGGATAAGGTGAAGTAATTTTATTTTTGTTAATATTTAAAATTTGAAGACGCGAGATGTAAGACCGACAGCTAGGATTTTCGAGAGAAATAGCACACAGAGGTTCCGAATCTGGAGCCGTGCCGTGTAATTGCTGTTTTCCCTTAACTCCTAGGACAGAATGTCACGATAAAATTTTTCAGGTTACTTCACCTGTCAGAGATATTGAATACTCTCTTCTAGGTGTCATTCCTTTGTACGCAATTTATTAATAAAATAAGATTTATGATATATTTCCACTAAAGTCCAAATGTTTATTTTAACATATCAATAAATTTCACTAAATTTTTTATTAATAAATAACAGGCGGATGTTTTACAGCTTTTGCCGTTTGCCATAAGTACTCATACTTTAACGAAAAAAATAACGTGTAGAAACCCCTCTAAGATAAATAGAGAATTTTACAAATAAAAAGAAACCATGCTTGAGTATTTATGAGACAAGCACATGAACAATCATGGGATCGGTTCATAGGCAACAGAGATGCGGACAATCTGTTACATATAGGTAAATGTATCAAATAAATAATGAAGTGTTTTATGGTGACATTCTGTCCTAGGAGTTAAGGGAGAACAGCAGGAACAGATTCAGTGGAAGCAAGAAACTGATAAAGAAAGAGGACATTCCGCAACTGATTTCCTGAAACAACATATATTGTCTTGCGTAAAAAGGAATGACACCTCGAAGAGAGTATTCAATATCTCTGACAGGTGACGTTATCCTGAAGATTTCATCGTGACATTCTAAACTAGGAGTTACGGGTAACAGAAATTACATGGAACGAATCCAGATTCGGAACCTCTATGTGCTAGTTTCCCCAAAAACCTTAGATGTCGGTCTTTACATCTCGCGTCTTCAAAAATACGTTACATTGTGGCGAGTTTAGCCAGAAGGCGATTCTTACACCTAACGTTAATATATGGAGGGGGTAACTTTGCTATTTAAGAAACGGTAAAGGATGAAAATACGATTAACTGGGGAAAAAGTTGCGTATTGTAGAGCTTATTTGATCATATAAAAAAATTCTTGCTGTTGTCAACTTATACAAGGAAAAGTTGCATTTTTTGTTTCTATCACTACCGCTTTTATTTAAAAAATATTAAAAAACGAGTTATTTTGATAAACTTCTATATAATAAGGCATCATCAAATCTTCACTGCTACGTTTCGTTTCTGCTGAGCCGTTATCAACTAAATTTTTTTAAAGACGGGCCTGTACTTTTTTGTTACAATATCGATAAAGTATTAGAAGACTAGTACAATGATATACCGATTATGTTAAGTTATACAGAGGTGAGATTTTTTTGATGATCAGTATGGGGATCTAGAAACTAGCGGAGATAGAGCAATGGTTAAATTGGGAAAGATTTGCAGTTTTACTGGCCCTATTGAATGACACTTTCGGATTTTTGTAAAAAGTCATGACTTACTAGATATTATGAAAAAACGAAATTCTGTCGATTTAGTCAAATCCCTCTAGCTTGATTTTATAAAAAAGTGTAAATATCAAAATTGAAGGAATTGTATCCCGAATATGATTGTAATGTTCTCGTTTCTCTCATTTTCGAGATATGACACAAAATTATCTTTTTTGAATGGAAACCATAGTTGGCTATGACCTCAAAAAACGGACATTTTTAGAGCTTTTCAACGATATAATACTCGTTATAGTTATTCATAAAAATAACGGAGTTATGGATGCTTTTCTCTCTTACTTTTACTTTTAACGTAGGTAGCCATGAACAAGATTGTTTTCACTTTGACGTTTCTTCTTTTGAGAGTAATTCCATTAGTAGTGTTGAACTGACAGTCGATATTGACAAGTTTTCGTGATAAAATGGAATGTTCTAACAAAGAAAAACTGAATATGATGGAATGTTATATCGTCAACCTGCTCTATGTACATTTAAGAGGCTTTACGATAGTTTACGCAGATATGGATGTTTTACTAAACCACCAAACGAACGTAATCAAATTAACGAAGCAGCACAATTAAATGTTTTGGCAATGGTAAATCCATCTACATCAAATCGTGAGATTGCGGCAGAAGCTGGCACATCTGAACGAACTGTAGTTAAAGTACTGAAAGCGCACAAGTTCCACTCGTACAAACTTTCAGTTTCTCAAATTTTGCATGCTGGTGACGATCATTGACGTATTTTATTTTTTTTTTGAACATGGTTTAGAGACATGTGCCTTGACAATCCACAGTTTCCATTAAAGGTGTTATGGTCAGATGAAACTAGATTTACTAACTGCTGTATGTTCAATAGACACAATAAGCATATCTGGGATAAAGAAAACCCTTTCCATGTAGAACAAAGACGACCCCAGATAAAATGTGGTTTTAATTTTTGGTGTGGTATCATAGGGTCTACTATTCTGGGGCCTTTTATCTCTGACGATTCACTTACAGGGGAGCGCTACATGCATTTCTTGCAATACACTTTTCAAGACATGTTGTATAATTTGAATTTGAGAACTCGTTTAGAAATTGAGTGGTTCCAACATGATAGAGCACCTGCTCATAACTCGTTATTAGTAAGATAACACTGTAAAACGGTATGCTGTGTATGTTATACGGAATCAGGCTGAAATATTTCGGTAGAGTAGAACTTAAAACATTTAACTGAAGATTTATTGAAATTCATCGAAATGTAGCCCCGAAATTACTGTTTTTTCTGATTTTCTGGAAAATGCAGTTTAAATCATCAATATTGTTTAAGCCGTTTTTAAATAATCGTTGAGCATACATAGAAAAAATTGCTAACGAATTGATAACCTCCGTCTTTTTGGAAGTCGGTTAAAAGTATATTGACACATGGACACGGGTATGGAATATGATATTTGCAGCCAGATAGTGCACCCATACACATTTCTACCTAGTTTAATCTTGGTCATCATTTGCCCGAACACCAGATTAGATAAGTAAGTTTAGGAATAAGATGAATTTGGTGCAAGGAAACGATACACAGTTCTGCAAAAAAAAAAGATGTTTGAATTATTCTAAGGATGTTAAGGGTCATTTCCGAAGTAATTTTTCATTTAGAATTCGAATCCCGGATCCAGATTGCTCTATCACGTCAAAATTTTGAGATATCTTAACCTAAAAGCGCAAAAAGCCGATTTTCAGCTATATTTGAGATTATGTAGCCTCGTGATATTCTTTCTTGAACAACGGTACATTACATTTACGAATGCTTAATGCCGAATTCATGGGCTAAGAATAAAAATCTTGATATATGATAAACAAATTCTAATCCTATTCAGTTAATTTAAATTTAAGCCAAATGTTGAATCACTATATATTTTATTCGAGCGTCATGACTTCAACAGTTGGCAGCGTTTAAATTTCCGCTTTAATCTTGATATCTTGACTAATTATTTCAACGAAAGACGACGTTGGCACTGTGTTGTTGTAGTCACTTTACACTTATAAATTATATTAATAGCATCTCCACTGGCTTGCCAGAGCCGATTATTTTTCATAAGATAATATCTAGGAGGGGCGAAGTAATTACTTTAATAAATTTTACTTATCGACCGATTAAAGGCATTATCCTGAACGTAATTTCAAATATTGTTTATCGTCGGATTCTGTTTGCTGTCAATAACGTGTCTGGAATATTTCCTGAGGTAGAATTTATCCAGGTATTCAAACTCAAAATGAAAATATATATATATATATATATATATATATATATATATATATATATATATATATATAAAAGTTTGTATAATTTATATTTTGGTGTAACTAATTTTTTCATGTAATTATAAAGTTTTCGCTATAATTATAGTGTTTGTTATTTGTTTCTAAATATTTTGGAAAAAAGTGTTGAATGCGATAAATTCAAATATAACGCTTTCAGTACTAATAATAGTACTAATAATCTATTTATATACAGTGGCTTTTATTTCAAAACTAGCCACCCAAAATAAAATATCTTTAAGAGAAAAATGCAACAAAATAAGTTAATTTATATTTACAGGGGGACACATTTAACATGTATCGATCACCCTGCAGTTTCAGCCCCTAAGCGGGAGTGAATATCACATCTAAAAGCTTAAATCGCCTAACATTTCTATATTAAGTTTATCCGTAAGTGACATCATCAAGTCATCTAAACGCCTTAAAGATAGTTTTACATCTGGACATGACATGATTCCCAGCTTCTTGGTTAGAGACGGCTCGACTGTTTTGGCTTCACCGTTATACTCAATATTCAACTTAATCCTAAAAACTGGGATATTCCCTGAGTGCTGCAAACTGTCGAAAATCTGTCCGGTGCACAAATTTGGTAACAAAGATATCATAACAAATTACAGACCCATCGCCATTATTCCTAACTTTGCTAAAGTGTTCGAGATGTGCATTTATGATCAGATTTTTGCTATTGTCAGATCACACATATCGTCGTACCAACATGGTTTCATGAAAAATAGATCCACAGTCACTATCTTATCGATTTTCACCCAGTTCACAGCTGCAGCCCTTGACTCCAAAAGTCAAGTAGACGTGGTCTATACGGATTTTACCAAAGTTTTCGATAAACTTCATCATCCTACATTATTCGATAAATTATCGGTCTTTGGTTTCAGTTACCCACTGGTTACTCTATTTAAATCCTACTTGAGTAACCGCCATCAATTTGTTAGCTATAACGGCTTCAAATCAAACATATTTACTGTAAGTTCAGGAGTACCCTAAGGTTCCAATCTCGGTCCGTTATTGTTTCTGATATTCATTAACAACTTATCAAGTATACTGTTATCTGAAACTCTTCTTTTTGCAGACGATCTGAAATTATTTCTTAAAGTCGAGAGCATCAATGATAGATTACGGCTACAACATAACCTGAATAAGCTCACGTTATGGTGTACCAAGAACAAATTCTTTTTGATCATCGCTAAATGCAAAGTATGTTCTTATCCTTTAAATAGGAATCCTATACTATTCGATTATTCGCTGAACAATCAAACTATTGAGCGGTGCACTATCATAAAGGACCTGGGTGTATATTTTGATCATAAATTCGCTGAAAATATTTCCATAACTTGCAAATCGGCACTGCATTCGCTGAGTTTTATTTTGCGAAATTGCAACAACTTTCACAACATATCCGCGCTGAAATCTTTATATACATGCTTAGTGCGCTCAAAGTTAGATTATTGTAATCTTATCTGGCATCCTGTCTACAAGATTCATCATAAGCGTATGGAGCCAGTGCAAAGAAAATTCCTGAAATTTTTTGCTTTTCGAGTCGACGGCTCATATCCTGTCAGAGGGTACCAGCACACTATTGAGCCAATATACTTTTACTTCTTGACAGATTTGGGATAAGGTCTTTAGTTATGCATTGGAATTTACATAGCCTTTCATTTCTATACAAATTGGTTCACAACAGAATTGACTCTTCTGTTCTTCTGTCAATGGTCCCGATACATTCGCCAAGGCTTGCTTCAAGAAATTACACCTATTTTTATCTGTTTGCCAATACAAATGTGCTTATAAAGTCACCATTATTTATCATGTGTAGAGCTTTTGACAGTATATCTCGAATCTGTGATATTAACTATGACAATTTTGAATCAATAGCTGAAGCATATATTCAACAAATGTCAGATCAACCATGGTTCAGTTACTAGTAAAAGTCTTTTGCAAACTGTTATTTTTTTTTCTTTTTTAAAACTGTGGGTAGAATTTATGATGTAATATTTGTCAATTGTTATTTTATTTCTTAAAAAAAAACTGTCCCTTTGACTATGAGATAATATCGCAACATCAATGATGAATATAGATAGAACTTCAAATAACCAAATTATTCAATAACTAAATTAGCCAATTTTTTATCTACATTTCGAAAATTGTATTTGAAATCCATGATAACGTTGATCATCCTAAATTCAGTAGTAGGACAGACGCCTATAATTAATTCTCCATTTCCATTCAGTGCATTCTCGTTATAATCCTTGTTTTACTGCGAAAATTACATCATTAGCAGTGCTTGCATTGAAGTTCCTCATGACTATCATTGGTCATAATAAGTTTTCGTATTTTTGTTGGCGCTGATAATCTTTCGGAGCGTATCTCGTATCGTTATGATGTTCAGTTGTTACTGCTGATGGATTTTTGTTGATAAACCGTGTCTAGCTAGGAAATTACAAAATCAGTTCCAGTAATCATGGAGACAGTTCAGCGAAATCGTGACAAAAAATTGTAGAAGTTGCATTGTTTGGAGTAAACAAAAAATGAGATCCACCTTATTAAAAAGTGGGGAATATTAGAATGCAGAGTGACAAAAAATTCTTAAAATATGTCTTATATTTTGATCTTAAATACCTGCCTGATTTAGACTATACTGCACTTTTTATACTATCACACTTTTTATACAATTCTATTAAAAAAATTGCATCATTAAAAGTCTCAGCATAAACTCAAAAATACTATTTATTATCTTGGATGCCATAAAAAATCTATAACTTAAGAAAAGATGCGAAAGACAACAAACCTAAACCTTATTTTAACATCATCTTTTCAAATGGCTTGTTGATGCCAAGTCGCGTTTATGGGCAAAATTTGAAAATGCTCACTTATCAAAGAAAAATATTCAGATAGGTGAAATGGATCTAATTGTTCATTTTTATTATCAGACGACACTATCATCAAAAGATTTACAAACGTAATTAGCATATATCCCGAATGGTTCTAGAAGTTTTTGCAGACGGGCTCTTTTTATAAACTTTATAAACAAATTCCATAGCTGAAGACAAGTTGCGACTACTATCCATCTAAATTTTTCTGTAAAATTAATTGTTCACAGCTCAATGATCCTTTAGACAGTGAAAAAATTAGATATGTCAAATTTCTCAAATTTGTTAAGCTTAATAAGTTTTAAGGACCAATAAGTCATGGTTTTATCTCGCAAGTGTTTATTGATTTATAATGTTTACATTTAGAATTTATGTATGACTACTCTTTTGACAAAATTTTTAATAACAATATTGGTATAACCCCCAGCCAGAACGCCCAAAGTGTTAAATCTCAAGACCGTGAAGGTCAATCCTGGTCACCACAGGGCTAGGAAAATACTCGTCCAAGACAGTTACTGCTTTACGAGTGATATGTTTAAGAAATTCAAGTTCAAAACGTAACAAAACGATACCTTTGTGTTTAATCACTCTGAGGAATCTAAGCTAGAGTCTTATTTATTAATATAGTTGGAAACCTATTGTAGATTTCTAATAAGTTTATCTAATAACTTTATCCACGATTCCTGAGATTGAATAACCACAAGTTACATGGCGAAAAAATACATTCTTTAGTAGTTGCTTTAAAATGAAGCATACTACTTTGTATTGGATTCTAAACTCATTTGTTGCACATACTCCATTGCAAAATAATTTCCAAACGGGTTTAATAAATCTGTCACATAGTATTGAAGTTCGAAGTTAACGGTGCATGCAATAAACTAACGATTTGCATCTGTGTCAACATATTGCATTAATAATTAATTTGGCAGAATTCCATTGCTGTGTTACAGGTAGGTGCATTGGAATTCACGTCTTCTATAATAAGCACTAGATGATATAAATATACCTTTGTCTGGTATGCCGAAATATAACGAGGACACTATTCATCATTTCCAACGTATGCTGTTTGATGTCAACTAACTTGAGGATTTCAATGAGAAATTTCTCATCGTAATAACATTTATTTCGTATAACAATGGTCTACACATTAATAATTATGATTTAGTCATTTTTCGAATTAGTTTATTTATATACCTAAACCCGGATATAAACAAAGTTTTCCGATGTTTCGCCCGCACTTATAAGGGACAATATATATTATATATAACATATATTGTTTCTGGTCAGGGAACCTTCATCAGTTGCGTTTCCCACAATTGAATGAGTTTCACTTTTATATCTTTGTGCGGGAATTTTCACTCAAAAATTATTAGAAAACGTTGAGTGGGCCTTAAGAGTACCTCTGCAACACTTTTTCCACAAGAAAACTGCAAATTTAAGATATCATAATTTTGTAAAAAACATCGATTTTTGACGTCTAAAATACGTATTTGCCGTCCATTACTATTGACAACTGACATACTATACGACAATTACGACACAGAGCTGTAAATAATGCAGAATTTAACACGGAACAGCGATTTCGTGTTTTATGTAGCAGTTCAGATTCAGATCGATGAGAGCAAATTTGGGAAGCGAAAGTATAACAATGGTGAGTAGAAAGGTAGATTTTAAGCCTTACTCATTCTTTTTTTGTTACCTACACAGCAGAACATTGATTGTATCGTGTATTTTGGCGGTGGGTATTGGTGTCACACCAATGAATTGAGAATTGTTGCCTACAGGAATGGCACAGCAAAAGGTGAACAATCACCCCCTCCCCCTCCCCACCTCTCCGCGCGCGGTGGGAGGGGGATTTTTTTGGATTGATTTCAACATGGAACACATAACTTTTAGGACGACACATTGAGGGCAATTGGGTAATCGGCTTCATTGAAGACGGGAGTGAAGACTTACGTTTAGAGGTTTGCCCTGACAATGTCAGGTCTACCGAGGTGCTGCTACTTCTTATCCAGAAACATGTCGCAGAGAGTTCAATCATCCACACAGACTATTGGAGGGCCTATGATTGTCTGGCTGACCATGGGTATATACACAAAATGGTCAATCATAGTGACCCTGACAATCCCTTCATCAGGAAATAGCCTACAGTGCACAAATATTGTAACAGCACTAAAACGAGACCGTAATAAAGACAACAACATATTTCACACTTGGATTTTAATTAATCCCGTTTAATGAAATAGTATGTTAGTGGTACCTCCAGGTGTATATGCTTTAAGTGTTAATTGTGAGGTTAACATAAAATAGTTGGCAATTCTCTATAATTTGCTTCAAGATTGCGTAAATATAGGTTATAAATGACAAAATTTAAGAGAATTTGTTTATAAAAAAGGGTTTTCTTGTGGAAAAAAGTGTCGCGGAAGCATTTTTTAACCTTTTTTTAACGTTTTTTGCAAATTTAGTAAAAATAGGCCCGCAC
The DNA here is from genome assembly GCA_034190945.1 of Octodonta nipae. Lineage (NCBI taxonomy): Eukaryota > Metazoa > Arthropoda > Insecta > Coleoptera > Chrysomelidae > Octodonta > Octodonta nipae. The sequence continues at coordinate 216,418,762 of CM067216.1, forward strand.
AAAGATATAAAAGAGCTACCATTGAATGTCCTCTCGAACACTTCTTTATGTATTTGATAAATTTCGTTAAATTTGAAGACGCGAGATATAATACCGACATCCAGGATTTTCGAGAGAATTAGTACACAGAGGTTCCGAATATGGAGCCGTTCCGTGTAATTGCTGTTCTTCCTTAACTCCTAGGACAGAATGTCACGAAAAAATTTTCAGGTTACTTCACCTATCAGATATATTGAATACTCTCTTCGAGGTTTCATTCCTTTGTACGCGTACAAAGGAGTCCTAGGAGTTAAGGGAGAACAGCAATAACACGGAACGGCTCCAGATTCGGAACATCTGTGTGCTAATTCTCTCGAAAATCCTAGATGTCGGTCTTACATCTCGCGTCTTCAAACAGTTCAAAACTTCACTTTTTATTCAACTTGTCATAATGATGTACAAATTCTAAATAAGTAATAGGTACGAAGAAATAATAATTGGCCCCCCGAAATTTTCAGGTAAAAGATATGTAGGAGGCAGTTAAAGGGATTATTTTATGATATTGATGAAATTTCGTATACGTTCCTGGGATTTTATTAGTGGATAATGTAAGTCATTTATTTTGTGGAAATGTTGACGCAAGATTGCCAGATGGACGAAAGTTGAAAACCTTTGTCTCGGTTGAAATTCTTGGGATTTTTGGCGATTTCAACGGCCTCACGGAATTTTCTGGTGAAATAATAAGGACATTTGGCTACGACACAGGAGCTGTCAAAGAGGATTTGGTGGCCCGTTTCGTGATGATGTTCAGCTACAGCAGAGTTTGAAAGCAGGTCCGTTTTCAAACAACGTTTGATGTCACCTAGACGACTGTTTATAGATCGACCTGTTTCACCGATGTATACTGCCCCACACGAGCATTGAAAGGAATAAACACCTTTAGATTAAAGAGGATTTTGTTTATCCTTTGGAGAGGGTGATATTTGTGAGATTTTGGATAGTGGTTTGCAGACTGTTTTCACCTCTTGCTTATGGAGAAGCTTCCCAATCGTATCCATGACCTTGGATTGATCCGGAAAAAGCAGAATTAGCTATGACTCTGGCCGCGAAAACCTCCGTTCTCATAAATTATATAAGTTTACTATGAGCTTTTGCATATTATAGCATTGAGTTTTGGATAGTTGTTGGATTAAGTCAAAGTTAAAGTTAACATCTTATTATTGAAGCAAAAGCCTCTTAACAGAAACCCACACATACGAAAACAGATAAGTATTGTAGTGAAATGTAAAAATATATTATTATTTGTGAATTTTTTTAAAACTGTTAGCGTGCTGTTTAAAATCCACCCACTTGCTACATTAGCGCCACCTTAATATAATTTATCTCGACACTTTACAGCCGTTATTTTGAAGAATAGTCTGGAGATGCTATGATATTTGAAAAATATCTACTTAAATAATGTTCCCATAATTTAGTCTGTCATAATTGAAATGAAGTAGGTTTGAATTAATTTAATTAAACTAATTTAAAATTAACTTACACGTTATACGTTTCTTTGCCGTTATATTTAAATTTAAAACTAAATTACAAATTAGGATAAACACCGGATTCACCGGATTGTTTTCTGACTGATATTTGTGGCATATTTTTCAATGTCTAAGTACTTCTTGGGAAATAACAAAGAAAATTGCTGTATATTCCAAATATTAAAATATTTTAATCTTAGAATTGTGCCTTTTTTATCCGTAGTTTCTTAACCATTGACAACGGGGTCTGATCTAGATCTCGAAACGTTTGGAATATACAGCAATTTTCTTTAAACTGTGGTGTTATTTCCCAAGAAGTACTTAGACACAGTAGTAACAATTCTTTTAAATCTCCACAAATTTATATCCATTAATAAGAATGGCACAAAAACTGACTGGCGCTTTTTTGTTTTCAAGATCTATGGTGCAGGCAGTTTGTCTCATTTTTTGTATAAACCTATTGATTGCTGTAACACAAATTACTATATTTTTTCAGGCTCCTCTTGGAAACACTTATCCAATCTTTAACATTTAGCTTTCCTCCTCAAAACGAACATTGAACATATGAGTATGGTAAGAAAATATATTTTTTAAGTAATCTAATACAATTCCTTTAATATAGTTTTTCGCTAGTTATATAATAACTGAGCACAACCCAAACATACTATTAACATCTAAATTGGCTACAAACAAAGATCAGAAACAAATAATTAAACTAAAAGAACAATATTCTTCTCTTAGAAATATTTAAATATTGTAAAACAATTGTTAATTGCATTGGTTCCTGTCTTTTGACATTTTTCTTAAAACATATATTAACATTTTTGTTTCTACTATTTTGAATCACAGGAAGACATTTTAAAATTATTTGTTGATAATAAAAAGTAAAATATAATAATAAATCTCAAATTCTGCACGCACTATTTTAGTGTGTCAGCTAATAAATCACTAGCGCTTAGAGTTTTTAAATTTATAAACATCGAATAATTCACAGATAGAAAATTAAAACATTTTTATTTGCTGTCAGAATATATTTAGCATAATTTTGTCGACTTCAATTTAGGAGGAAGTTTCGTGGGAATCTTTTTTATGTATATTTGTCGGTTACACTTAAACGGCTTAATTACATTTGATAATTTCAACTGTATTCTACAAAGGAATATTCCAAAGATGTACCAACAATTTTCTGGCACGGAAGAATTGCCTTTGTCCAAAAATTCTAAGAAAAAACGGTTACTAAGAATATCAGTTCATTAATCTCGAATGACTTTTCTGCAACAACTTGTCTGATTTAGATATACCTAATTGTTTTCATAAGGGAAGAGACTACATCCCTAATGTATCGGAAAAACATTTGCAAGATTACTGTCAAGGATTACTAACAAAAAAACTTAGTATACAATTTTTAGTGCAATGGCTTAGGTTAATGCAATTTTTAATTATAATTACTTCTATTTGATAACAATTTTATGTCTTAACACAAATGAAGATACTTTAATTTGTAATCAAAAGTCCTCTATAATGACAAATCTTGTCTACAGTTAAAAACGTGAGATGGAATAATTACTGTTTATGTATTAGACTATGTAAATCTGTTTGCGAAGAATAACTGTTTCTCTTAAAATTATTAATAAGACGAAATCGTTTGATTTATGACTACACAATATACAGGGTGATTGTTTTTTGATGAACAGTATGGGGATCTCGGAAATTAGCGGAGATGGAGCAATGGTTAAATTGGGAAAGATTTGCAATTTTACTGGCCCAATTTAATGACACTTTCAGATTTTTGTAAAAAGTCATGGCTTACTAGATTTTTGAAAAAACGAAATTCTGTCGATTTAGTCAAATTCCTCTAGCTCCTTTGTTTTTGACTTAAAAAAGTGTAAATATCAAAATTGAAGGGAATTGTATCCAGAATATTATTGTCATGTCCTCGTTTGCGTGACAGCTCTCGTTTTCAAGATATGACCCAAACTTATCTTTTTTTGAAAGGACACCATATTTGGCTATGACCTCATAAAATCCGACATTTTTAGAGATCTTCAACGATATTATACTCGATATAGTTATTTATAAAAATAACGGAGTTATGGATGCTTTTCTCTCTTATTTTCACTTTTAACGTAGGTAGCCATGAAAAAGATTGTTTTCACTTTGACGTTTCCTCATTTGGGATTAATTCCATTAGTAGTGCTGAACTGAATGTCGATATTGAAAAGTTTTCGTGATAAAATGAAATATTCTAACGAAGAAAAACTGAATATGGTGGAATGTTATATCATAGGCCATAAAAATTCAGTTCGTGCAGCTGAGGAATACTTTCATAGATATTTTAATCGTCGTCAGCCTGCTCTATGTACATTTAAGAGGCTTTTCGATAGTTTACGCAGATATGGATCATTTACTAAACCACCAAAGGAACATAATCAAATTAAGGAAGCAGCACAAATAAGTGTTTTGGCAATGGTAAATCAAAATCCATCTACATCAACTAGTGAGATTGCGGCAGAAGCTGGCGCATCTCAACGAACTGTTCACAAGTTCCACCCGTACAAACTTTCAGTTTCTCAAACTTTGCTTGCTGGTGACCACATGTGCCTTGATAATCCACAGTTTCCATTAAAGGCGTTATGGTGAGATGAAACTAGATTTACTAACTGCGGTATGTTCAATAGACACAAATGAGCATATCTGGGCTAAAGAAAACCCTTTCCATGTAGAACGAACACAACCCCAGATAAAATTTGGTTTTAATATTTGGTGTGGTATCATAGGGTCTACTATTCTGGGGCCTTTTAACAATGACGAATCACTTACTGGGAAGCGTTACTTGCATTTCTTGCAATACACTATTCAAGACATGTTGCATAATTTGAATTTTAGAACTCGTTTAGAAACTGAGTGGTTCCAACATGATGAAGCACCTGCTCATAACTCGTTATTAGTAAAACAACACTTAGATAATATCTATCCAAACTCTTGGATAGGAAGAAATGGCCCACGTGAATGACTACCCCTGTCTCCCTATTTGGCAGTTATAGACTTCTATTTATGGGGTGCGCTAAAAAACAAAGTGTATAAAGGAAAGTATGAGACAGTTGGTGACCTAAGAAAAAGATGCAATTTTTGTCTAAATAACAATGGTGGACTTTTCGAACATAAATTGTAACCATTATTGTGTACTTTAATTTCCTTAAGTGTTTAGTATGTAGCTACTTATTTAGTTTTTACGATATATCTGATATACCTAATAAAAAATCGTTCAATATTTTTTGGAATAGTTATTAATAAATCAATCTATTTCATGGATAACTACGATAAAAGTGAAAATAAGAGAAAAAAGCATCCATAACTCCGTTATTTTTATGAATAACTATATCGAGTATTATATCGTTGAAAATTTTGATATTTACACTTTTTTATAAAATCAAAAACAAAGGAGCGAGAGGGATTTGACTAAATCGCCAGAATTTCGTTTTTTCAAAATATCTAGTAAGCCATGACTTTTTACAAAAATCCGAAAGTGTTATTAAATTGGGCCAGTAAAACTGCAAATGTTTCCCAATTTAACCATTGCTCGATGTCCGCTAGTTTCCGAGATCCCCATACTAATCAACAAAAAAACTCACCCTGTATATACTTATTAACTGACATTTATTTTGATACATTCAACTTATTTACAATCTACCCCAAATTTCGAACAGTTAATACCAGCAACTCCATCAAAGCTTATAAAATCGGCGACCCCACCTAGGCATAGAGTATAAGAAAAACAGGCAAAAAGTTTTTCCTTATTCTTTAAGAAACTATACAAGCTATGTTATTGAAAAATATAACAGACCACTTTGGGATATCCCGAAACTAATCCAATTCCTGTTCAATTTGTTCCACGTTCCGAATAAATTTTTTCCAAATTTTAATAATCATCCGGCGACTCCACCAAGGCATAGAGTATATAGAATAGGTAGAAATAGTTTTTCCCCATTTCCTAAGAAACGGTTATGTTAATGAAAAAAATATGGGACCACTTCGCTACCCCCCGATAGAGGATCCAGTAAAACGGTCGAAATTCCTTGAGCCGTTTCCGAGTAATCGGTGAACAGAAAAAAACATAGATACAGAAGAACTGAGGACCTCCTTCTTTTTAAAGTCGGTTAATAAAAAAACTAAGTTAATTTGTTTCCATCATTTTAATTCTGATCGCAAATGTTGATTTTGAGTTTACATCTATTGTGAACTTCCTAGTTAATTAATTGACTGGCCAGCAGCGTGTTCGATGTCCAGTCACTCGAGTTTAAAGAACGCTTTAAAATTTCATCTGGATTCTGATAGTAAATTCGTGGTTATTCATTCGGAAGCGTGTACGATTGCTAACAGCTCGGTGGTCCGCGTCCGAAAACACGGTAGCAATTATAAGGGCCATCCATAACGCGGCCAATAAAACTGTTCTCGCAAAAGATACAGCTGAAATTATTACATTTGCACTTACATTGGGTCCGTATATCTTAGTTACATGTGCTAGTTTGTAATTTCATGCTCCAGCTGCGATGCTGCGAGAGCTACCGAGGCTGCCGCCACCACCGGCACTGCCCTGAGGCAATTACTCCTTGATTACGCCGTTAATAAGAAAAAGTCCATGAGATTCTGTATATTACATTCCGATAAGTACGAACGAAGGCGAGAACTGGGAAATTAGATGGTTGGGCTGGCCGGAAGTTTGCGGTTTGCTATGAATACTAACTAATGACTCTGAGGTCGGGAGGAGGAGAGGCGCTGTTCTCACAAGTTCGACAAAAAATGAATATCTGTTGACCGACGAAGGGGAGAAAGGTTTCTTGTTTTAAGTCGATTGAAGAAACGTTTAGGTAGGCTAATAGAATACAGTTTTGTATGAGATGTTACCGAACTTATGCACAATATTTAACAGGTTTGTTGAGCTTGTTGAGGGAAATAAAAAATTTAATTACTATGTTTTAAAAACTCCGTGAAAAGATTATAACAAACTGTTTCATTAGAACACATTTTTCGTGGTCTCAAATAATTGTCTGATATGATTTATGCCGATGCTAGATCGGTAATTGTTTATAAAGTGTGCAAATAAAATATATCCAGATAAAAGAAGAAAAAACCTTCGGACACGTCAACCTTATTAATAATGCTCAAATTTGGACATAAATAGGATTAAATCTCTCTTCGAGGTGTCATTCTTTTGTACGAAAGACAATATGATTTATATTGTTTCTGGTCGGGAACCTTCATCAGTTGCGCTTCCCACAATAGAATGTCCTCTCGAACACCGTAATGTTAGACCTAGATATAAGATCGACATCTAGAATTTTAGGGGAAACTAGCACACAAAGGCTCCGTTCTGGAGCCGCTCCGTGTAATTGTGTTCTTCCATAACTCGTAGGTTCGAATGTCACGATGTCGGTCTTACAGTTACGTATCAAATACATAAATAAGTGTTCGTGAGGACGTTATTGTGGGAAGCGCAACTGATAAAAGTTCCCCCAGAAACAATATACAGTGATGGGCAAAAGTGTAGAACCAAGCAAATATCTCTGGAATTATTAGAGATATCAAAATGAAATTTGGAAGGTGGATACTGCAGTAGATTGCCTATTTGTTTTCAAATTTTTTACAATTTTGAAATTCCTGTTTTACCGGAAGTAATGTCGATTTTAAAATTTGCAATGAAACACTCTGTATAGTATTTTAGTCTCTGATGAAACATTTTATTGCGAATATAAAAATATCGGGTTTGATATTGTTTACTTCAATACCTACCGAGATATTAACAGAAAAGTAATTAAGGAAAGGAAAAATCTAATAACCATTAAAGATATACATAATCATAATTATTAACTAAATCTAAGTGATTTTCAAAACGTTGAAACTTAGCTTAACTAAACTTAATGTTTTAATGTTCAATCTGAGCACCGTTTACTTCTTGACAATAAGCAAGTCGGTTTTAAAATTCTCTAGTAACATTAGCTATTACTTCTGGTGTAATTCTCTGGATGTCTTGATTATTTTTGCAGCTAATTCTTGCAGCTAATGCTTGCAAATTATTTGGTCTATCAACATAAACCTTAGAAACCCACAGAAAATAGCCTAGTGGATTCAGGTTGGGACTTCGTGCAGGCCATTCATAAGTACCCCTTCTTCCAATCCATCTGTGATGAAATGTCCTATCTAAATGATCTCGAACAATGCGAGCGTATTGGGTTGGTGCTCCATCCTGCTGAAACCAGATATTATTTGGTAATTGTCCCTTTACCTCCAATGCTGTAATAACTTGTGTCTCCAAGAGCTGTAAATACCTATCTCCGTTTAAAGTTTCTTGTAGGAAGAAGGGTCTCAAGATTCTGTTGTTATAAATGCCGGCCCAAACGTTCAATTTTTGGGGATGTTGTGTATGAGCCTCTTGTACCCAATTAGGATTACTTTGCGACCAGTAGCGGCAGTTATGTCGATTAACCGTACCATTTAAACAAAATGTAGCCTCGTCTGAAAACATCACATTTCTTATAAAATTATTATCACGGTTATAAATATCCATCATCGTTTCACAAAATTGCAAACGTCTGTCGAAATCGTCTTCGGAAAGTTCTTGAACGAGGCGAATTTTGTATGGATGATATTTTTCTCGCCTTAATAGAAGGATATTGAGGCTACTGAACGACGGCTAATTCCATGCATATTGGCGAGGTCGGTATTGGATAAGTGAGGATTTTCTTCCAAATATATAGCAACATTTTAGCTACACCTTCATTACTTGCACTTTTTAACCGTACACTTTGGTAGATTTTGTGTACCTAAACGATAAAAAACTAAATTTTTACCGATTTTTCGCTGTTTTTTTTTGATAAGAAACAAAAACGCATGGATAAAAAATGTTGAATTTTACGTCAATGAGTCAAGTTTTATCATTAGAACACGTTGATGTCGGTTTTGTTCTACTATTAATTTTGTCACCAAAAGGTCTGTTTCTCCCTAAATGACCTGAGATACTTGTTTTCAATGGCTTTAAATATGTATTGAAAATATAAAATTCAAAATGAATGTTTGAAATATGACATGTAAGTTGACATAAGAAAAATTGGTTGTTTTTAGATAAACAGGTAGCACAAATAATTCTAAAGATCATGTATTAAATTTCAACAGCTTACAAGTGGGAAAAACTTGAAAGAGTTGTCTTTAGAATTTACAACTGCCAATTAAATAATATATTTTCATCTACTTTTGGATACCCTTTCGAAGAAATGTACAAAATAAATAAATGCTAAAATGTACATTAGGGTGATTCATTTCCGCAAAATTTTTTTTCTCGGTGCTCAAGCAAAATTTTAATCTACCCATAGAAACAAAAATTCTAACCAAGATTGAGCTCTTAATTTTAATTTTAAGTACTTGCAATTTAAATATGAAGTTTTATCTTTTAAAATGCACGTAAAAAAGTTTTTTTTTCAAATTCCTAATGCTCAGACACCTTTTAACATTTTGTGAATCGGTTTTATGGACCTTATGGGAAATTCCACGCTCTTTAAAATTGCTTAAGTATTTTTTTTGTAACTTGCACTGGGTCTTCAGTAGGAGCGATCAAAGTGCAGTTTTGGGAATAAATTGTTATTTTTCAATTTTTTTAGTGAATCGCAAAAATTAGGGAGCAAAAAACTGACTCTGAAAAAATAGTTTTATTACCAATATTTAATGAATTTACAGCCATTTTTAGCCCTTCAAACGTAAGAAATTGATAAATACTAACTAATGTTGCTCTTCCATTCAACTTTTTTCTTGATTACTAACATGTTTCTCTACAATAATAACTTTTTCTAAAGTTATTATCGTCTTTGAGCTCTTTTAAATAAAAAAAAACGATACATTTAGTAATAAAATAACAACAAATCTTTATTCGAAACATACAGATGGTTACGTTATTTATTATGTAATATATTCCAAATGTAATAATTATCTCAACAATCATAAAAAAACAAGTTAATAAATTTTAAATAATTACTCTTATGAAAAGCACTTAACGATTTTAAAGCTGAATAAAGCTTTTGTTGTTATTTTATTACTAAATGTATTGTTTTTTATTTAAAATAGGTCAAAGACGATAATAACTTTAGAAAAAGTTATTATTGTAGAGAAACATGTTAGTAATCAAGAAAAATGTTGAATGGAAGAGCAACATTACTTAGTATTTATCAATTTCTTACGTTTGAAGGCCTAAAAATGGCTGTAAATTCATTAAATATTGGTAAAAAACTATTTTTTCAGAGTCAGTTCTTTTTTTCTCCCTAATTTTTGCGATTCACTCAAAAAAAGTGAAAAATAACAATTTATTCCAAAAACTGCACTTAGATCGATCCTACTGACGACCCAGTGCAAGTTACGAAAAAAAATACTAAAGCAATTTTAAAGAGCGTGGAATTTCCCGTAAGGTCCATCAAACCGATTCACAAAATGTTAAAAGGTGTCTGAGCATTAGGAATTTGAAAAAAAAAACATTTTTTACGTGCATTTTAAAAGAGAAAACTTCATATTTAAATTGCAAGTACTTAAAATTAAAATTAAGAGCTCAATCTTGGTGAGAATTTTTGTTTCTATGGGTAGATTAAAATTTTGCTTGAGCACCGAGAAAAAAAAATTTTTTTTGGGAAATGAATCACCCTAATGTACATTTCATTATTTGTATCTCAATTTATAATAGTAAAAATAATCAAGACTGTTTGATGCATAATCTCATTTAACTTTTAATCACATCTGAGAGCAGATAATAAAATTTGTGAATAATATTGGAAATGTGCATCACAAATATCAATCTAAAATCGATTCGTAATGACGTGAAGCTCATAATTTGAGAATAATTACAGTTCCGGGTGTATGGATACAAAGCGCTGCGCCGGGTAAAATACATCAAGAGCGCAAAATAAACAGGCGCGAGTCAAGTCCTGATTCGATCAGAAGGAAACGATATTAATTATACATTTCCGTAGAGTGATGACATTAAAATTGAATTCGGATCAAACAAGCGTCGTGCTCGGCCCTTGGAAAGCGTTACCCCGTAAAACCCTGATTAACTTGGGATTTGGGACAACAACTTAATTTTAGACATTTTCCGGGTTAATTGAGATTCTTAGTCGAGGCCGTTCTGCCATTTCGTGGAATTTTTTATGCCGAGGTCACCGTTTAAAAACGGAAGTTGACATTTTCTATAAAATATTCGGACTTTCATTCTTTTCTTGTAACTTTGCATGAATAAATATGTCATCATCATTTTACTATTATTTCAAATAATTCTTTGCGTAAATTTTGTTCTCGCTATCCTATCTATTTTTTTAATTTATACTTATTTATTTAATTCAATTTCAATTTGAATTAAAATTACAATAATTTGTGTTTGATATGTGATTCTAAGACCTAGGAGCCTTTGCACTTGTATGTGTCATCATCACCACCATTTCAAGCAACATAATAATATAAAGGCATAACCTATACTATAATAATAATAAGCTTACTGAATTGATTCGGACGATACTTGTTGGAAATTCATTATAATAATTAACTGATACTAGAATTGCAATTTCCTAGATCTAACAATTAACAAAGTAAATGGCAAACACGAGTTTTCAATATTTCACAAGCCATCTCAAACCGATTTAACGATTCACCGCACTTCTATACACCCATATCAACAAAAACTTTTCGCTTACAATAGTATGGTTCATAGATTACTTTCCATAAAACAATCACCAGATAATTTCCAGAAAGAATTAAACATAATTAAACAGATAGCAGTAAAGAACGGGTTTGAGGCCGAATTAATAGAAAATATCCTTGCAAATCAAAAACACAAAAAGGCATTAAGAGAAGTTTATCCAGACAGCAAAACCAATAATGATTCATATAATAGTATAACCTATTTTGGCAAACCAAGTTTAAAAATAGCATCCTTTTTAAGAAAACAGAATATTAACGTTACATTCAAAACAAACAATAGTCTTGGAAAATTTATCAAAAATAATAAATCAAAAATCGATTCAAAAAATAAATCTGGAGTCTATAAATTATCATGTGGATCATGCCCTAAAGCCTATATTGGTCAAAGCGGCAGAGCGTGTAAAAAACGTATCTATGAGCACCGTAATTCTTTCATTAATCAAAAAACAGATTCCAATTATGCTGAATTTAGTAACAGAAAATCATCTTTTCGACGAAAATTTTTAATTATTACATTCAGAAAATAAAGGCAATAAATTAAACCTTTTAGAATCATTAGAGATTAATAAACTTAAAAATACCGTTACCAGTAACGACCAGACAGAAATAAATAATTCCCCCTTAATAAACCTCTTTAGTTAATCCTTTTACCTATATTAAAATTATATAATCCTGTTTAAAACTAAGTACCTGGTAATTGTATCACTCCTTGAATATAAATACAACTTCCTCAAGAAATACCCAGTTAGTCTAGTTCCTTGACAAAACAGTCGAAACGCGTCGGACAGTTTTTAAAAAAACGTTAATTCGGAAAATTGCAATTGTAGTATCAGTTAATTATAATAATAAGCTTTATTGAATAGAAATTTCCTAATATACCTATATTTAATTGTGATTAAACCTAAGTTGGATATCAATGCTTTAATAGCATTAGGCAAATTATTATAATCCCTAAGACCTCTAAAATATATTGAATTCATACCAGCTTTAGTATTAGCTTTACTTAGATGAAAATGTTCTTTATGTCTTGTATCATACATATGAATTTCCGTATTCGTTACTATATTTAGAACTAAATAATTTAGTAATAAATTGTGAAGTATTTTAAAAATGATAATGATATACATATATTTTAGTTTTGTTGTAATAGACATCCACTGCAGTACATCTAACATTAGAGAGATGGGTGTGTATCTGTTGCACTTGAGAATGATTCTCATACATCTTTTTTGAAATTTTTGCATCCTCGTTTTACAATTGTGGTCTAAGAGATACAATATCCATGCACAAAGGTGAAATGCGGAAAAATAGTGTTATAAACTCTTAAATTAGTCATAATAGATAATTCACTTTCAATTATGGAAAAGAAATATATTTTTTTGTTTATCTTTTTCTCTAAATATGAAAAATGTTCCTTGAAGTTCAAGTTGTGTCAATTACTAAGCCCAAATATTTAATATTTTTTGTAAATTGAATTTCGTCATTGTAACTTCTGATTTTATGTTTTCTTAAATTATTTTTTTCATATTTGTATTTATTTATTATAATGAAAGCTTTCAATTTATTTATATTTGGTTTTATTTTATTTTGATTAAGATATTTCTCTATTTTTTTCCACTTACACGTTCATTTTTTTATTGTCGTCAGCAAACAAATTGACATAATTACACTTTGTGTTTGTGGCGATATCATTTATATAAATTTGAAATAATAACGGACCCAAGTTACTTCCCTGTGGTGCACCAGTAATTTAAAGTGACTCATACATACTGCATGTTACTCTGGATATTTCATTTTTGTATAGAATCGGAGGTATAGAGTTTCTAATGTCCATAACACTGAGAATAAAATAATTATTACAATTTCAGCAATTTTACCTTCCTAGAGATGAAGGTAAAATTGCTTCATCTCTAGCAAGAAAGATATCTTGGTTATTTGGGAAAATAACTGATCTTGATTTTGTGTCTTGTTAACTAGATTTTTTAACGTCTTCCATATTATTTTTGCATTGTTACTGTTTTTATCAATTACATTCTCGTAGTAAGCAATTTCTTTTATTTCGGAGCAAGTTAACCATCTTATTTCTAGTTAATTTATGCTGTTCCTAGTAATAATTTTTATTGTCATCATATATTTTTAAAATTTTTGTATAAAGAGACTCTCTCGAAACATATATTTCTCATTTCCAAATTAAACCAAAGCAAATCATACTGTATTTTTCTATTAGCGATTGGTGAAATTTTATTTATCATATGTATGAACGAAAATATTAAAAATTAAATTTATATCATTACTATTGTGGTTCCATTTTTCTTTTTTTTAATTGTTCATTAATTAAAAGAATATTTTTATTTTTACAATTTCTAAAAAAATAGGTATTATTAACATATACATTTTTAATATGTGTACTTAAAGTAATTGTTATTACCCAATGATCACTCGATTTCCATGTTTGCAATATGGACAAAAAGTGAAGACTGAAACATATTAAAAATATAAATAATAATAAAAACAAAACTAAATGGTCATATCTAGCTTAAATTTTATCCTACAAAAAACATTAATTAAAATAAATAATACCTACAATTTTGTACTCGACAAAATTTTGCCTATCTCTCATAGTTATTTTGAAATAAAACATTAAAAAATATAGCCGACTTCCACCTATAACTGAAAAGCTAAAAATAACTATAACAAAATACAACTCTAGCAAATAAATAACTATAACTATAGATAAATCCACTCCGTCCTATGTACCAACCATCATGTACATACGACTGGCCACGGACAAGCATAAATTTGTTAGCTACCTTCTGTAAACTATAGGACGGAGTAGAATCCATCCCATATTTACCGAGTCAAATCTGTCCTATATTTCAACCATAGTAACTCCTTGTGGGCTACCCCATAAATTATTTCATTTTTAACATTTTATATTATCGCCCTGTGTAACATTAATCCCTCTCCACACTTTATACAACTTCTTATGGGCTATAAAAAATAATTTTTTAATCACACTGTATATATATAATTCAACTCGAGCATATATTTCAACCATCATGTATATGATTTGCTTATGTCCACATCATATAACAGTTTTATTATCACCCTATATAATTTTAATTTCACATTTTTTCAAACATTTTTGTACCACCAAACGTCCAGTCCACCCTATTTTCCAACCATCCTGTATATACAGCTGCCTACGGACCACTATCATTCTAGTCCGTCCTATATTTCAATCTTCATAAAAAAGCAACTCCTTCTATCACTTTACTTTGTGATTTTGTTTGCTATAATTAAACACCCTGTCTATAAACGTAGTTTAAAGTTTGACATGTGTTGTCACTGAATTTTCTATTAGGCCGGGAGAATGTGACACCCAAAAGCATCGTCTTCGCAAAATGGAAAAATTTGCAATTAAATAGTATTTGCTTGGTATACAAACAAAACGAGCTTGGTACTCATTGATTTAAGGAGCCGAAAATACTATGCTTTAGTACCTATATGCTTGAGATGTACATAGAAAATTTTCAAATTCGCAATTAAAACTCCCAGTGCCTAACATTACCGCACTATTACGTTGGAATTAAAATATTTATGGGGACAGGTCCGTTGTGTCATTTCGATGAAATTTTTGAAAAGAATTTTGGAATTTTCAGCAATTTTCTGCAAAACAGCAAGTTGCACGTCGCAGAAAAGTATATGAGTTCACCTAAGGATCTTCCTTAATAAATTAAACGTTAAAAAACTATACACATCCATAAGGAGTTATCGAAAAATCGACTAAAATATTAGGGACATTGGTTGATTTCCATGCACGCATGTGTTCATTCACAAATTTTATCACTTTACCAATAGATTTCTTTTCCAAAATTTGAAGTTTCACCAATCCGGATATATACTCTATTAAACAAGACCATATCCATTCAAAACGGTGCACCACAGGAGAAGAAATCAGGTAACATATATACAAAAAAAGCGAAAAAAAATGCGCGACGAATTGATAACCTCCTCCTTTTTGGAAGTCGGATAAAAAAAAGACCGTTTTTTGCAAAATTACAAAAATACAATATTCTCTTGAAGACTCTCTTCAAGGTGTCATTCCTTTGTACGCAAGATAATATATACTATACATTATATGTAACATACATTGTTTCTGGTCAGGGAACCTTCATCAGTTGCGCTTCCCTAGATGTCGGTCTTACATCTCGCGTCTTCAAATTCTCTTGAGGCTCGACTTTTTTCCAAACAACTTACTTTAAACCGATCAAACTTTCTGAACCTAATTGAAATAAGTAAATGAAGTGGTAGCAATTAATTTAAACTGTGGTGGTATTTAGGGGAGAATTTGCAAATTTTTTTGTCAAAAAAAAAAAAAAAAAAACAACAGTTTATGTCATAACTCGCTTAATTTTCGTTCTAGAGACTTTTATAAAAAAACGAAATTAAAGTATTTATTGACTTTTTCCGAAAAATGCATTGTTTTCAGTTATTTCACGAAAAACCTTTCAATTTTTGTTTTCACAAATAAAAACAAAATTTCAAGAAGCTATAACTCCATTTGTATTGGTCCTACATAAACAGCAAACCCAACCTTTTGTTTTTGTTTTTTTATATGCTACATTTAGATCTAAATGAGTTTTTTCTTGAAGTGCAGATTTTTATAGTTATTTGCGAAAAAACGTATTTCACTTGCGATTAACCCGATAAGAATTTGACTTTCAGAAAAACTTTATGGAAAAAATCTTGCTTAAAATTAGTTAATTTATTAATTCCCGGATAATTAGTACTTAAATCCAAATTTATAGAAAAGTTGATACTGTTTGGACCGGGAAAATGGTCATTGACTGGACTATTGTGAGAAGGAATGTTTTTTGCTGTAATTTTGCACTACTGGGAAAAAGATTTTGTACTTTGCAGCTTTCAAAATAATTTGTTTATTACCGCTTTCTATCTTTATTCATATTTCTAAATAGTTACTTTGAGGAAAAGGGAGTAATTTCTATTTGAAACCTTCAAGCCGGTTATCGCTCAGCTTGTGTATTTTTGCTTTTGTCATTTAAATTTCTTCTTTGATTGATTTCTTAATACCGTCAGTGTTTTGTCGCTTCCGTGGTTATCGTTAAATTGATACGGAAATGAATTTCTTTGAGTTTGATGTGGCGTCGATAAAGCAAAGTTCAGCTTAGGTGAACTGTGACTGGATATCCGGTTTTATTTTACTGAGAACATCTGTATTGTGCTACTTTCTGAATAGTTTAAAACGTTTCGAAGATTGGTTGGAAATATCGTTATTGGGTATATGATGAAGTTTGTCTATAAATATCAAATTCTATACATTTTGAAGGACTACTTACCAGACAAAAACTAAAGTAAATTGTACTTTCTTAACTGTTAACTTCAGTGAATGGTATCAAATGTTAAGCTCTGATATTTATCTTTAGGTAAAACAGTTTTTTCTCAAGTCAAAGAGTTTATTCGAATTCTGGAATCAGAGCTATATGTTAGGCAGTTGATTGAAAAGAACGCTACTATATGAATCGCGAGCTGTCAAGGGAAGTCAAGAAGCAATATGAGATTCAAACTCTATGTGAAAGATCTAGATTTCGGGATAAAGAAGAATACTAAAGCAATATAAAGGGTGTTTCTGTCATATTGAGAACCGTGTGGTATCTGTGTTTTAACTAAAGGTTACTATTGAAACTAATTAGTACCGGTTTTGAGAAGGAAAATATTTTTTATCTTGTTGTCAGTTTAGAGGTTACAGAAAGTTAGTATAGCTGTTCCTTAGATTTTTCATTTACTGTCTCAAACAAAAATTAACAAAGTTGGTTACTAAGCTTACATGTTAATATAGCAGTGACGTATGTTTTAATATGTTTAACAACGATTTTTGTTTTCTCCTTGGCCTCTAGTGCAGTTAAATGGCAGCTAGAGCTGCAATTTATTAGTGATATTTTTCCTTTACAGTAAACTGTAGACGAGTCTATTTATTGAAGCGAAAGCTTCATAAAGGAATTATAACCATAATATGACACCTCCTTAATGTATAGTATAAACTTGGAGGAATAATATTATTAAATCAATAATTTTGACAAATAAAACCTGACAAATGATTTTTACTTCGTTAATTCGATGACTGCGATTAACAGTTTAGTTCACTAACATGGGGAGTACTGGGAATAACCACTCCATGAAGTAAATAAACACGTACTGTTGCAAACTAATGGTATTTATATATTTGGTAAGAACAGTTGCATAATTTGAGATGTCCCGTCTTTTCAGGATCGGATATTTGTAGGGTACAATATTTACATCAATTTATTCTTATGCACGGCACAACTAGGTTCACAAACATATCATCAGTTTCAATAAAAAAATAATGAAATGAATAAAATATTATTCTGAAATTTCGTACTCATTTTAAAACTAAAATTAACTTGTCATCGATATGACGGCTAAATATTATATTTTCTCAACTGACATAGCCAAAGTTTATTTATGATACTAATAGAAGCTCAATATTTAAATTATTGTCACAATAATTTATGTCAACGTTTATATGATAACATTAGAAAAGTTTAGCAAATTAAATTACACCTTAAAGTTAATACCTAGATTAATGTAAGTGGCTGAAAATGTTACCGACATCTGTGAGTTTGTGCTCCAGTGTCCGCAAATCTAGAGGCTATTCATGCTGAATTGTCAAATCAAACTAACCCCAAATGTCAAGTCAGCCGTCATAGAAAACAGTGTTGCCAATTTAATTTTTTGTGCCTCCAGAAAGAAACATCTATTATATGCTTAACAAATTTTGAGAAATTGATCTAGATATATTTGCCGATGATGTGAGTTTCATTAACAGCTACCTTGCGTCACTAAAATTTATGTTAGTGCAACTTAACAGTGTTTCTTAGCAGATTGGTTTAAATTAAACTAAACTCTAAAACAAGAACCTAAAATTCACTATCGCTCAAGAGAAGAATTGCTCTAACTTGCGCAGTATATTAGCAAATGAAGACATTTTAATTACTACTGCAAAGAAATTCTACGATAGCTGTATTTTGTCAATGAGAACATACTGCAGTCCATATATTCCGAGAGCCCACTGCAAAAATTCCCTACGTTAAATCAACAGAATGAAATGTTTTAAGATAGTAATACTTACTATAAACAATAGGAAAATACCCCACTGCTTGGACTGGCTCTGTTCAAATCATGGGTATCGGCTCCTCTATGAAACATTTTTCCGACCATAAGTTTCCACTTAGAGTAACACCTCTAAACTACGCCTAACATTTTTCCAACTGTATAAAATAATAAAATAAATAACTGCTTTATTAAATCCTGTTCGGATATCTTGGCACAACTTTTTTACATTTTTTGTATGGTGCATTTTTATACGAATCACCAAACGGCATAAAATAAAAATAAATTAAATTTTAAATATTTTTCTAACTGAAAAATTAAAGTACTACCATTTTTCAATCATTTCATTCTGTTGATTTAATGTAGGCGATTTTTGCAGTGTGTTCTCGGAATAATAGTTCTCATTATTAATTGGATTCTTTTCCTGACCTATAGAGATTTTTAGGTTCTCGTTTTAGAGCGTAACACTATGCCTGGGTAAATGTATAAGTTTGCATATTCTTTGTCTTCATTTTCGCTCATAATTTTTAATTTCTTATAGTTCACATTTAAACCAATCTGCTAAAAAACTCTGTTAAGTTGCTACAACAAAAAGTTTAGTTTTGTAAGAAACCATTATAAAAACTTGGAAAATAGTGAAAGACTAACAGTTAAGCCAAGAGCAACATATAGAGCAGTGCTTCGAAAAAATTACAAATATTGCATTAAGGCGCAGACAAAGATAAAGTAGGATGGCATCTCCTAAGTGGTAGTGGGTGTCAGAGTATAGATAGATGCACGACTAGAATAATAAATTGGAGATCCAGACAAACAAAAAAAGCAACATTGGTAGACCTCAGGAAATATAGGTCGACTATATTAAAAAGATTGCAGCAAACATTGGAGATAAGGCAGACACAGGATCAAGAAATATAGAAAATTATGGCAGAGGCCTTTATCCAGGTGTGGAGTGGATCAACGCTGAAAAAGAAGATATTGGGCATAATCGAAAACGATTTTTACGATTTTTGAAAACCCTTTGGATACTTTTTGGCTCAAATAATTTTATAAGAACAAGAGAATGTGGGTATTTGGTTAGTTTTCGTGTCCACTGGTCAGACTCAATGCCTGCCACTCTTTTTTGATATAATTTCTATTTAAAATTAAAAAGTCATATTCGTCACATTTTATTACGACTTCAAATTCGACATCATAGACTCGCGTCGGTAAGAGCACGTTAACAGTCCTTGACAAGCGATAAATTCCGGGACAAAACTCGGTTTCACGAGGAATATCATTTCTGGAATGTTTCCAACGTAACAATTTCTCAGAAGTTGGCGATATTGCGCACCGACTTTATTCTGAATTGCTTTTATAACGACCGAAACGAAGAAAAAACTTCTACTTCTAGATTTAAATTTGTTTTCCAAATCAGGGGAATACGTACAAAACATCAGCGGTTTCTAGAAATTTATTGGTGTCATATATTTTCGGTTTCTGATTCACGTTATATCGTGCGAAACACCCGGCAACAGCCCGTTGTATTATTTTTAAGCTATTAATTATGTCACCGTGTTGATCACTTGGTTAATGGGAGGGTAAGCTGATGTTGTGAACAGCTAAAATAGAATGTTTACGTTTAGTTGGTTTTGCATTTGTGGCTAGAGTTTTTCGGGCAAGATTTCTGTTTTGGCTTATTTGGTTTCTTTAATTAACCAGCTTTCTATAAAATAAATTCTCCTATATATAGATTTTTTCTATGTATGTTCATAGAATAATTCGATAACCCCGTATTTAATCCTTATAGTACAGGTTATTTACGGAGAAAAAGACCTTTTGGTGACAAAATTAATAGTAGAAGAAAACCGACATCAACGTGTTCTAATGATAAAACTTGACTAATTGACATAAAATTCCACATTTTTTATCGATGCGTTTTTGTTTCTTATCAAAAAAACGGCGAAAAATCGGTGAAAATTTAGTTTTATATGGTATACACAAAATCCACCGATAAAAACGTGTTTGCTACTGTGGACAATGTTGAAGAGAAATGAAAAACCTACAAAATGAGCTACTATACGCTCAATTTCGTTAAATGGTTTTTAGATAATGGAACCTTTACCCGAAATTCCAAAAAAATAAATAATAGCTTACATATTTTTTTATTATATAGCTGAAACATTCTTATTAACTGAAGCGATATATCTTCTCATAACCAAATCATGTTCTAAAAATAAATTCTGTAGCCCTGGTAGTTTTTCCAAAATTTCAGTCAATCCTATGGAAGACATATTTTTTTGAACAGCTATATTACCTCACCGGTTGACCCTATTGAATAAACCACCGTTGGAAAATAGAAGAGTTGATCTAGAGACCCCTCATCTCACTTTTCCAAAATTTAAAGTATAAATATTTGTAAGTATTGAACATATTTGGCCAGTCCTTATAAAATTATTTCGACGAGTCCATTCGAAAAATTGCTAAGGGGTGGTACTATATTGTTATAACTAATAATCTTAATGCAATTTTAGATTTTACGCAGACACATATTTATATTTCTTGCAGAATACAAATTTATGTAATAAATTGAGTAAAATGGAATACCTAAACTCCATTTAGACAAATACTGATGATAATGATGGAGCAATCATTTTTAATATGCTTATTTTAAATTTAAATAAAAAACGAAAATTTGCCTTCTCTATTCACTGATTTCTTAAAACATAAGTAAATAATAGTAGATTCCTTTGTTTACACTTTCAGTACATTTCATAGTTTATTATTAAATAAAAATGAAAGCTGATAAAAATTTATAATAGTTAACAATAGAAAAAAAAATACATAAGTTGTTATTCTTCAGTTAGTTAACAATGCAATTTTTATGTTGTTCAATACAGATTCCTGTTAATTTTTTGTTAATAAATACTAATTAGTGACAAGTCAAATTTCTTTAGATATGTAGGTAGGTATGTGTTGATCTTTTATTGAAACATTTACAAATGGAAAAATCGCTTGCAATAGCCTTCGCATTTAGCGTAATATTATGATTACTCTGTCATTATCATCTGTGGCTAAATGGAGTGTAGATATTCCATTTTGCTAAATTTATTACATAAATCCATATTATGCAAGAAATATAAATATGTGTCTGCATAAAATTAAAATTTGCTTTAAGATTATTATATTATTAGGAATGGCCAAATATTTTCAATACTTATATGTATTTATACTTTAAATTTTGAAAAAACGAGATGAGAGTTTTGTAGACCAACTCTTCTACTTTCCAACGGTGGTTTATTCATAATGATAGGGTCATCAAAAAATATGTCATCCATAGGATTGAAATTTTGCAAAAACTACTGGAGCTACAGTATTTATTTTTAGAACATGAATTGAGTATGAGAATATCTATCGCTTCAGTTAATAAGAATGTTTCAGCTATAAAATAAAATTAATAACAAATGACAGTTTATAGGGAAAAATTGAAGATTTTAACAGCAAATTCGTAGAAGTTAATTTATCTGTTATGTTATTTGTTTTACGAAAGGATATGATGACTGTTCAAAACCTAACCCAACAGCAAAAAATTATTCAGGTTATTGTTTACTCATTCTGTATAGTAAATTGATGAAAGGCAGATGTTGGACAATAAAAAAAGAAAAGTCCGACTTTTTCTAAGAAAAGCTCAAAATCAGTACATCATTGCCATGGTGTGAGAGGAAGAGGATTGTCAGATATTGGTAAGATCAACAAATTTCTAATTTTCGTAATTATTTCCAGAAACTCGCCGAAATGTTCGATCTACACAAAGGCATTTGCCAGGTTTATGACTCAACACCACTGTGACTGACAACTTCAATTACACTACCAGTCAGCTCGTCACAAAGAGGTTATATGGAAAGAAATGCCCCATCATAACCTGACAATGGCTTCTCACATCTAGTATATTGGGGTTTAGTGAATTTCCCCCTAACGTCACGCTGTTCATACCTTACCATACATAATATGGTCAAGTCTTTTAGATACTTGATCTGTATTGTTAAGTTTGATCCTGTTCTTAGTAATTTGTAATTGTCAGAAAAACCAAAAAAACAGTAATTTGTCAAATTCAATAAATGTCACTCACCCAGATAGCTGAATAGCTAAGGCTTACCTGGAACAAAAACAAGAAATAATTAGTAACTATTTTCTTAATTCTCTCGTAAAAGATTAATAAAATGAATAATTGACACAAAAATATAAACCTAAATTAATCAAATGTTGTCTATATATGGGAAATTATGATATGTTGAGTTATACAAGAACTGTACAAACACAGTAGCAATAAAAAGTTGAGAACATTTTCTGAACGAAAAAATAATAAAAATTATGTCCTACTATTGAACTTTTATTTGTATTTTGTTTTGTCTTCTATTGTTTTGGTATTTTAATAAAACTTATTACATAAAATATGATTACAGGTAGGGTCCAGAAGAAACTAAAATAACTTTAACAAATGGTTTGTACTTCGGCATATCCACTTTTTAGTAACATTTCCATTTGTTAATTATTTCAGTATTTTCGTGATGGCATTGAATTATTTCGGCAAAAGTTTAAGTTCAAGTAGCATCCATCAAAAATGAAACAAATCGGGAGACCAGTAGGACAAAAAAACCTGTGAAATCTGAGTATGTGGGTATCTACATGGGTTGATTAAAAGGATGTATTTGCACATGCAATTAAGATTAAAAAGATCCAGTGATTTTGTTTATTTGTTGGAAGAGGGCGAACAACTAATAAATTAATAATTGAGAAGCATAGGTTACTAAATTTCTAGATAAACTAATTTTTCACTTGTTCAGCAGTTCAATGAATTTTACTTGCAAATATAATGGCCTCTGGCAGACATTAGTAAAACATAGATTTTAGTGCAATATAGATTTTAGTGCAACATAGATTCCCTTTACAGCTGATGTTAGGGGGGAACTTTTAATTTGTTTGTATGATTGTAAATTTTGTGTCCATTATTTTCATAGTCATATGGAGTTCCTTGGGGCAGGCCTATACTCTCCTACCTCTCTCGCCTCGAGATGATGGTTGTGCTTTTTATAAAGTCGGGTCAATGAAGTCTTTCCTCGGAGGTCGTCAAGCACCGCACTGATGCTGTAAATTTTTTATAAAGTTTCGATTTTTATATTATGTAAAATCAGAAACCTTACAAAACAGTGACAGACGCTGGAGAGACACCCCAAATATCTCGAGCTTGGAACGTAAATAGAGAGATGTATTTTGAACAAAAAATGCAGTTTGAAGTGTTCTTGATAACCCAATATATTTTAAAGTAATAAAATATTGTTGAGGAGGTCTTGAATTATTTTGGCTGTTCATTGGGTTTTCTGTCCTCAAAATTTTTTCCTGCAACAGATAAGTATTTAAAAATTGTATATGTAGAAGTTTAGTGAGGCAATTTCGTAAAATTGCCTTTATTACTGACTGTCTGTACAGAGATTCTTCATCGCAGTAATTCTGAGAGAAAGAGATGTCTACAAAATGATCAACCAGCATTCCTGTATATAAGTAATGTTTTGTATACTGTGTAATACTTACCTGTGTTTGGAGACGTTTCAACTCCGAGTCTGGAGTCGTTGTCAATCGTTTAGAGTTGTTTTCGAGGTTTTTTCTAAAAAAAATTCGCTTTGATCTTGAATTTGCTGTTTGTCAAAAAATTTGACACTGAGAATTTGTCGTTTGGCGATCACTTGACGCTGAGGTTACCGTTTTTTTTTTGCTCTGTTAGCAATAAATTCCTCGTTCATAGGCAATTATAAGAATAAACCGGTGGAGATATGTTGATGACATTTTTGTGGTTTTGGGAGTATGGTGCTGAAGTACTGCACTCATTCCTAGATTATATCAATAATCAAGAACCCACAATAAAATTTATAATGGAGATGGAAAAATTGCATAAACTTGCCTATCTTGATGTACTTATAGATAGAACAAACAACACAATAAGTACAACTACTTATCGAAAACTTACAAATACTAATAGATATTTGAATTTTCACTCCAACTATGCCTTGAATATAAAGAAAGGTGTTGTAAAGTGCTTGTATCATAGAGCAAAAAACATATCTTCATCCACCCAAATCTTTAACGACGAAGTCAATATTATCAAAGAACATCTGCTTCAAAATGAATATCCCCAAGACTTTATAAATAAAACTATAGATCAGCTAGAAAAAAATCGCAACAACAAACCAGCACAAATAACCATCACACTAATACCAACCAAACACAAACAGACAACCAAATTATGAACATAATTCCATATATCCCAGGTGTATCGGAAAGAATTAAGCGGTTAGGAAATAAATACAGCGTTAAAACTGTTTTTAAAACAAATAATATCTTGCGCTCTATCCTCACACATACCAACCGTTTAACGCAACCCAGAGTTCTAAAAATTGTGTTTACAGTGTTTTGTGTGACTGTGGCCATTCTTATACCGGCGAAACTTCAAGACCTTTAGAAGTAAGAAAAAAAGAACATCAATATAACATTTCCAGAAGACATGTGGACAAATCAAATTTGGCCAATCATGTATTAACGAGCACCGACAGCCATAGGATAGACTGGGATAAAACAAAGATTTTGTTGAAAGAAGGAAATTTAAAAAACGAGAAAACTTAAAGAAGCCAGCTGTATGATGATAAGCAACACTGAAATCGGAGCACCTTCAACCGACCTTTATTTGGACTGGAGGAATTTATGGCTCACAGAGCAAAAAAACGGTCAAATTTTTTGACAAACAACCTCGAAAACAACACTAAACGATTGACAATGACTCCAGACTCGGAGTTGAAACGTCTCCAAACACAGATAAATATTACACAGTATAAAAAACATTTCTTATATACAGGAATACTGGTTGATCATTTTGTAGACATCTCTTTCTCTCAGAATAACTGCGAGGAAGAATCTCTGTACAGACAGCCAGTAATCCGGGCAATTTTACGAAATTGCCTTACTACACTTTGTTCTACATATACAATTTTTTAAATACTTATCTGTTGCAAGAAAAAGAAAGGACAGAAAACCCAATGAACAGACAAAACAATATTTTTTTACTTACTTAAAAATATGATTTTCTACTTAAACAGTGTATGAAATGAAATTATTTCCATTAAATGAATGACAAAAAAAATTATTCAAACAGTATACATAATTTTGTCAGAAATGTTTCCGATTTTACAGTAAATAAACAAACATAATAATTGTACTATTGGTTGCATATCTCTTAAGATATTTTTACTGAAACAAATCCAAAACTACTTTGGTTTACAGCTGTTTCAAGTTTTGTATTATTGTATATACAATATATGAAAAATGCTTTATAAAAATACATTATATAAGTACTTGGTTTAGCCATTCAAAGAGTGTTGTTAATTTAGGTGATCTCAAGAAATATTGGCGAATTAAAATTCATTAGTGAAGTTTGGTCTTTCAGGTACTAAAACACTAAATCTATGCAATAAGTTTAATACATTTTCAAATTTGCGTTTTACAATACCGTAACTGAGAGCATAGAAAAGATTTAAAAGAAATATTTTGTAGGTGATATTCAGTTGAACTGTACTCTTTGGACGAACAGAAAAAGCACAATAGCTACTGAAAGTTTGAACAATCTATTATTTCACAAAACATTAAACTTTCGAGCTCCGCATTTGAAAGTCTATTAACTTTCTGTTCTCTCCGAAAAGAAACTGAATCTATTCTCATTATTTCTGAAGTCCCGAATTAAAACTGTACCGTACGGTGATTTTCTTGCTGCTAAGTTGAGTTTATTGCACGAATGTATTTCTATTCATGCTTTTAGAGTAATTTTTGACTTGGGTTGCAAGCTCTTGAATGAAGCGTTACGAATCTCTTCCCGGCAAATTACCACCTAATGAAAATAATTCTTGTAACGGACATCTTAAGTTTAACCTAAATATTTCACTATCATCATTTTTATTTTTGTAAGAAAAGGAGTCATTAAGATTTGTATAAAATGGAAGCTGTTGCCCCCTATTTCGTACTCCTGAAATTATATTAAGAGCAACAAATTAAGATTAGGTAATAATTGTAAATGCGGGGTCTACAAAATTCACTGCGGCAATTGCGATAAGCTATGTATTTGTAGGACATTTAGACATTTTTATACCCGTACTAGAGAGCACAAAAGAAGTTATTTAGCACAGGACAATAAATCCAATTATGCTCTTCATTTAATAGAGGATAATAATAACTTTAATGATAATGTAAAAAATTATATTTAGAAACTAATCCCACGTGTAAAAACACATCAAATCTTTATCTAAACACTTAACGCCGTTTCAACAACTCTAAATTGTCATCAACAAGGAGTAAATCAAAGAGTTTGGTTTACTCCTATGTTCACTCATAAATTTCGCCTCATTATATTCAACACTAACACACTTTTCAACACACTTGAGTAAAAATCAAAAGCCTACTACAACATTTATATAAGTGTTACTCCAAATAGTTGCGGTAGTTCAAAATGTCATGATTGTACATCTTAATTTATAGTCCGGTTTCCACTCCTTATCTTACCAACTTTTAAGTTTAGTATTTATCAAGAAATTAAAATTTTGAAATACTCAAAACGGTACATTTTTTCGGAATGCTCTTCCACTTTTAAATGTTAATGTATACAGTGATGGGCAAATGTGTGGAACCAATTAAATCTTTCTTTGGAAGGTGGATACTGCAGTAGATTGCCTATTTGTTTCCAAATTTTTTTACAATTTTGAACTTCCTGTTTTACCGGAAGTAATGTCGATTTTAAAATTTGCAATAAAACACTCTGTATACTATTTTAGTTTCTGATGAAACATTTTATTGCGAATACAAAAATATCGGGTTTGATATTGTTTACTTCAATACCTACCGAGATATTAACAGAAAAGTAACTAAGGAAAGGAAAAATTCGATGGTAGCTAAACTCGGTTCAGATTTCATTTATGCCCGATATAAACAAACCGCTCGGTAAGGATTTGTATTTCTATTGGCCAATCGTTGGCATTATACCGTCACAGCCAACAGCACTGCTTGTTCCCTAGTCGAATACACGTGCGTTTGTTTAAATCAGGGGCAAATTAAATCTGAATCAAGTTTAGTAGTCCATGAAATTCATTACAGAAGTGACAGTAGTTGTCAAAATACGTTATTAGTTTTTTTTATATGAACGTAGAAAAATTGTATTGTTTTAATTTGATCGTAAAATGGCCGAATTAAATGAAAGAGAACGAATATTAATAATGATTGGGTATGGGGAGAGGAAAAGGACGCATCAAGAAGTTTGTGACCTTTTTAACATTGTTCATCTGAATAGACAAATATCCCGTTCAGTACTGACGAAAACTTAGCGAAGGTACGACACAAGTGGAACAGTTAGCAATTTGCCAAAAAGTGGACGGTTAAAAAGTGCAAGTAATGAAGGTGTACTCAAAATGTTGCTATATCTTTGGAAGAAAATCCTCACTTATCCACTACAGACCTCGTCAATATGCATGGAATTAGCCGTCGTTCAGTAGGAACGATATTAAGGCGACAAAAATATCATCTATACAAAATTCGCCTCGTTCAAGAAGTCTCCGAAGACGATTTCGACAGACGTTTGCAATTTTGTGAAACGATGATGGATATTTGTAACCGTGATAATAATTTTATAAGAAATGTGGTGTTTTCAGACAAGGCTACATTTTGTTTCATTCTTACGGTTAATCGACATAATTGCCGCTACTGGTCGCAAAGTAATCCTAATTGGGTACAAGAGGCTCATACACAACATTGAAAAAAATGGAACGTTTGGGCTGACATTTATAACAACAGAATCGTGGGACCCTTCTTCCTACAAGAAACATTGAAACGGTTTTTATTTTAAGTAATTTGAATAAGCATATATAGTTTTCAATATAAATTATGGACTAAAAGTTTGTGGACTTCACCTTATGAGATGTTGGGATAAGTAGGTTAGGGGTTTAGAATTATTGAGGATTAGATGCTGTGGTTTTGGGGATTTGAGGTTCATGTACTTGGGGTTTGGGAGTGAGAAAAATAAGATTGTGTATACTTTGTTAGTTTGGTCGCTAAATATTTGACCGCAGGGTTTTTCGGCAGGTGATTGGTAAACTCGGGAACAGGAAAGTGTTGCTTTGCCGCGAATTGATTTACCTTCATTTAGTGAGACATATTAGAATTCGGTACTTTTATTGATTTGTTTGATTCATTAATTCACATTAATGAAAAACTCAGTACTATGCAGAAGTTCAAATATTTGCAGTTAGCTTTAAAAGGGCCTGCTTTTGAGGTTATTAAGAATTTTAAACTAACACAAAATAATTAGGTGAGTGCTTATGAAACACTTTTGAAAAAATTCAAGCGAACTCGTTTAATCGCGGAGTCTCATTGGTCAGCTTTAAACAATTCCTCCAACTAACTTCAGAGCCCTTCAGAGGTTCGGAAGTTATTAGATGACCAGTGATTATTTGGAAGCACTGAAGAATTTGGGTTTACCAGTATATCTGTGGGATTTTTGTATCGTTCAGATGATGTTGAAACGAGTTCCAAAGAATATAGCCGCTAAGTTTGAACTTTACCATGGCACACTGTGACCGCTCAAGATGACTTTCTGATCCGCTCGGAAGTTGTTGATATTTTGTCGAAGCATTGCGATGCCTTTGAACATGTTGAATGTTGGGTTCAGGCTTTATTAGCTTGGGATTTTGGTTCTGGAGTTATTCGCGAGGAAATCATAAAAACGAAACTTTCTTGGGGACTTTCATAACTTATTGTTATTCATTCATAAGTACGTAATTAACACAGAAAATGTTATTTATAATATTTTTTATCAAATGACAAAAAATTCTGATATGCCGGAGTAAAACACTCCATGGACTTGTAATTTGTGGACGTTTGATAACTGATACAA
Organism: Octodonta nipae; assembly: GCA_034190945.1. Classification (NCBI taxonomy): domain Eukaryota; kingdom Metazoa; phylum Arthropoda; class Insecta; order Coleoptera; family Chrysomelidae; genus Octodonta; species Octodonta nipae. The sequence goes on from CM067216.1 coordinate 216,448,102, forward strand.
AATAATTTATAATTTCTTACTGAAGAAACCGACAAGTAAATAAAACAACTGACGCCTTTACAAATATTATTGTTCGTGTGGCAAAATTATTTGAAATTTGTAATTTTGTAACAAGTCAACACCATCTAAGAATAGTCCCTTCGAATTAACTCGTAAAACTCCACAAGAAAAAAAACTATCAATTCATTCCATCAGCTTGCGACGTGATAACGAGTTTCATAAATTTATATTGGCTATATATGTGGTTCGAAAATCCCTCAAAATAGACCATCCATACGGACATCAACCGGCGAGATTTACGACATAATTGTGAAAGTTTACTTTCAGATCACGCTCCGAATCTGTGTGAAATCGATACGAAAATCAACAGGATAATGTTGTTTATCGAATTTTAAACTGTTTTCCAGATTCGTTGCTCCTTAAATCTTGTTAGTTAGTGCTTTCGCAAACTCTACACAGAAAATTCATTTGAGTGTGTGTGTGGGAACGGAGTAAGAATTACACAGATTAACAAACAAAATGCATCGAGCTTTCTGGATTATACTGATACTTTGTAAATAGAATTTTGCGTAAATCAACGACGAGTTTATAATTTTAAAATTAATTGTTAGTATTAAACATGCCCAAATAAGGGTCACGATTTGAAGTTTATTTCATTGAGAAACACAAAAACGAAAATTATATTTCGAGATTTACACTTTATTTTATAAACGACACGTGTTTCGGCATACAATGCCTTTATCCAGTTTCACAAAATACTAAAACTATTATTCTAACTACACCATTATATATACATATTACTTAACTAAACTAATTATACAGAGCCATTAAAAAGATTTAAAAGTGGGGATGGATTAAGATCTAATTGGTTATTTAATAGTCTACCTGAATATTTATACCTGTTAATTTCTAGGGATTCTAATAGATTAATTTTATTATCTTCTGGAAGATGTTTGGTTTTGTAATTGTCTCTTACGTGGGCAAATTCTAGTAATTTTTTTCTATTTTAGTAACTACCGATCGTGTAATAGGCCGCTTCGGGTACTTCATATTAAACAATTCGCAAACTTCAGCTTGTGTTCGAGTTCTGTCTCCATATCCAACCATCGTCAAAATTTCTATTCGCTGCTTTTCAGTTAAACATGACGCGTTTAACTGAAACTGAAACTTTGGAATTTTTCACCTGCACTTGACAACTACTTATTTGAAATAATAGTTATGGTACGGTTTCTAAGGAACTAAACAAGTGTTAAAAACTCCAGCATTAAAAAAAGGGTTTCCATTCATGCGACTAAAATACCGCTAACAATCATAAAAACCAGACGTAAATAAACAGGCTCAAACCAACAAATACCTTATTTTTACCGTTGTTTGCTTAACTTTAGAAAGAAATGTAACTTTTTTAATAACTGTTAATTTTCGGTATAGGACATTGTACATGAAAAATTCAATGCATAATTCAAAAATAAAATAAAAAGCAATTTATTTCTGGCCCATCCTGTATAAATGCCCAACACATGAATTCTAAATGAATTAGTTCCAACCTAAACGTGATCACTGTATAACTACTACATTTGACAAAATAAATGGAGAAGAAAATAGTAAGTAGATGATACAATAATACTGAATGTTTAGTAGCAGAATTATTTTAATTGTATTTGGTTACAATACCAAACCTATCACATAATCTGTTATACATTCTGTATCCTCAGTTTTGCTACCTTTTGATTGATCGTTTCTTCATTTTTTTAAAATAAAGTCATTTATTAGTTTAAAGATGTAAATTTAAAATATAAGGTTTGTTCTTACCTGCACTATCCGTTCAGCCATAAAACTGCCACGAAATCGCCTGCATCGAATTTGTGCGCAACGCGGTGCGAATTTCGCACCGTTCAACGTACTACCATTGTACAGTCACAAAAAATATTAGTTGGAACGGTTTTCTGACAAGTTTGTGGTCTGAACTCTGCGACTTGCATTCCATAACCTTAATTGATTGACAGTTTCTACTGCGCATGATTACTAGGAATCACCAAACGATTCTTGCTCTTCACCAAGGATTGAAATGACGATGCGAGAAACGGTACATTATTTGGTTGGAACACCGTGCTGCATCGTTTACTGAACCGTCATAACTTGGTTGGAACAGGTTTTCTTGAATGCGCATGACGCTGATCGTCACATGTACCCTTTCGCACCGACTAGAAACAAACCTATAGATGAACATACTGATTGTAAGGTACGTATATTCTTAATAAGGCAACCTTATTTGGAATGAAAATCAGAATACTTTCATTTTGGACTCCTTGGCAACGTTGTAAATTTTGTATACATTACATATGACCAAAAAAATTGAAGAAAAGTCTCCTCAGCCAAATCTATAATAAGATATGTTTTATTGGGTTGCTAAAACAGAATCTGCAATTCAATTGGTCCCAACACATCAGAGTTTTCTTCTAACCTCAAAAAATAACTGAAAAATTGTAGAATTCAACTCTGCAACCTCCATATCGTTATGATCACGAACGAGTTCAAGAGACCTTGAAATGATAACTCGCAACCGTAAAAAAACATATCTTCAAAATTGGATGAGCACAAAACGAAAAACCCAAAATGAGCAACAAATAAACTTAGGGCACAGACCTTCATTTTTGAACAGTAAACCCCTTTACTCTAAAGCATTGAAACTTCATAGCCTGAAAACAAGACAATGCCTCAAACTGAAATCTCAAATACCTAAAGCTACTATATTGACAAGCTACTGGCCGAAACTCATAAACTTAAACGAGATACATGTTCATACATAGCAGATAAGGGATCAAAGCTAGCTGTCATTCACAACCAAGCTCTCAAGCACACATAATCTGGTCGGAGCGAGATCTATGTTTGTAAAACAGAGGTTAAAGAAGCATCCAACCCAACTCTACAAACTCTAACACTCTCTTGTTTCACCTAGAGTATTAGTGTGTGTATCTTAGAGTCATGAAGGCCTGTGCGATGGAAGATTAGATTCCGCTGCTCCCAAAGAACGGTGTGGCCAGGGTATGTGGTTTAGAATTTTAGGTTTAGAGACCCTACAGCGTTTAGAGACCCTAGGGTATGTGGGTTCAGTGTTCTGAAATTTATGAGTTTCGACTGGTGGTTTCTTTGTTTGCTGAAGTGATCATCTCCCTCAAAATTATTAATGCCGGCCCTGGTTTTCATTTTTTATGGTTATTCAGCCTCGGGATTTTGAGGATTCAGACTGAGGCCTTATCGTGTTTTCAAGTTATGGGGTTTCGGGATTTTAGTATGGAGTGTAGAGTGAAAGGAGGATAAACTTATATGGGAATAAAACTGAAAAAGTGTCCAGCGGACGGTTTCAAATAAGAAGTTCCAGAAATAACCAGAATGGCGCAAGTGTGACCACAGGGTACGTTATGAAGTTAATTGTCAACGGATTGAAATACACAAATCAAACATTTAGAATGATGTAAAATTATTAGTAAAAATTGTAAATAAAACGTAGAAAATCTGTTATGTGAACTTCTCTTCGTAAATGGTTGTCTCCGTTTTTTGTAATCTCTGCAAGTGATATGAGTTTATAGTTTGTTAATTGTGATATAAATTAATAAGCGTGTGCCCCAGTTTTGACTTTTTATAAAACAGAGTGATTTCATAATTTTTATTTTGTTATAAAACTTTTTGAAACAGTTAAACATTGGGAAAAATTTGTATATTTGTAATATTTTTATACTTTTACAATAGATGTTGGTGAATTAGATGTAAATAAAAATTATTTATTGTGTTCATATTGCATATTTATTTTGAAAAGTTCCTTGTTCACCTCTCTCTGGATAAAAGGTAATTAACAATTCTTTTCATCACTGAATAAACTGCTATAATTAAGTTCTTCTGTTATCATTATGGAACAAATTTCACTTGCATTTTAGTCTATAACAGTTTCTTTTTCAAGAATTCTAACATTTTCACACACTGGTTTTCCATATATTTTTTCTTGTCTCTATTTACTACAATTAAATGACTATTTTTGGCATATTTCTGCTGTAGGTCTATTTTAAATATTTCCAAAGGTACGCCTGGTGAATGGCCCTAGAAAAATATCTTCAGAAGTTTGTTGAAGTTCTCGAAGGACAATGCCATAATCAGTTATTAATTAATTATAATATATATTAATTATATAATAATGGGTTCTTCAGAGTTTAATTTGTGTAGGATATTATTCTTCACTCCTAAAAAAATGTGCAAATAAAATTTTGCTTGTAAGTCATTTTTATCTATGTACAAGGTATTTTATTGACTTTACACTTTATTTATGTTAATTATAAATCTGGTTGTTGAACTGTGCTGGAAAAATTAGCATTTTTTGGATGTAAATTCTTAACGTTAACCTAATTTTATTTACGTAGGTGTGTTCGTAGAAAAGTGATTTCTACGAACAAATTACCCGGTCGGTACTAGTGGCTCCCCCAAATTGAAACCATTTTGTGGACACTTTTTCTTACACAGAGTGTGTCCTCCTTTTACTCAAACCTTCATAGATTTTAGGATGATTGACTATTCAAAAATGAAAGTTAGTACCTCATTTCTAAGTATTTTCGTTGTTTATTTTGGGTTCCTGGGTTTTGGGACTCTTCCTGTTTTGAAGTTATGTGTTTTTAGGGTTGCAAGTTATCATTTCACGGCAAGTTTATCATTATCGGGATCATAAGAATGTGGAGTTATAAGTTTTTAACAGGTTACAGAATTGCTTTTCTTGCAATCTGCCAATTTTGAACTTTTTTTAGGTTGGAAAAAAACTCTGTGATGGAACCAAATGAGTTACAGATTCGATTTCAGCGACCAAAAAGCATATCAAACGATAGGTTTTGGCACAGGAAACCTTTTGTCGATTTGTTTGTGGTAGTGTTATTCTACAAGAATGTACAGAAATTTATCATGTTTTCAATTTTTGTTTGCCTAGAAGCTACGTTTTAAAAGTGTTGGGTTGTATCAATGTTTTATCGAATCACTCCTTTCTAAGAAATGCAACAGGATTAACTTAGACCTATCACAAATTCACTAGTTTAAAAGTATATTATTTGGGGTTTATAGGTAGCCTAGGGAGTATAATCCCATGATTGATTTGAGACTTGATTTGAATATAATGTCCTGCCATAGCGACTCTGCATGTCTGGGGAAAGCTCGTCTTGTATGTTCAGGTTTGATTTTCGTTTTTCTGTCTCAATAGATTCGTCATCTGCTCGAAATATTTTGATAGCCAGTTTCTATAGTACTGAAATAAACTCCGTGGGTTCACTTTGATTTAATCAATTAACCAATAACGGATATTCACTTTCTACAACATTTATTTCCACGTAAACATCAAAAACTTTATAACAGCTGATTCGTGTACAATGACACCGAAATCAAACCAACAACTAAACTGAACGTACAAAGTCAACTCTCCTCTACTAAAATTCAATCGTCTTCTATAGCATACTTGAGTTTCCTGCTTGTTCTAGACTTTTGGTGCGCAGCGACTCCATTGCTACTTCTTGCTGCTTTTGAAAATTCCAGAATTTGATGTTTTGATGTGAGAATAAATGAAGTAACATGGAAGAGCCAAATGTCAGATAAGGGGTCCCCCATATCATCAATGCTATTCAACTTAATACTGAAAACAATTTAAAAAAGTAAGGTTGAAGCAGAAGGAACAATAGTCAAGAACGAACACCAATGCCTAGAAACGAAATAATGAAAATAAAGTATTTGCACTTTGTTTCCTGTGCTGCTGTTTATAACTTCTTTTATAGTGACGTATATACACGTCATCAGACTCAGAGCCCATGTAAAAGGAGCTGACGTTAGGAACAACACAATTGAAAAATGACCCCTCCTGAAACTTCGTCTCTATGGATGCTAAGAGAGGTAGATGCAGTTGCAGCTCTTTGGAATGCATACTGTGTTACGGTGCTTTCGCCAAGACCGTAGTGGCTACATTTATAACAGTATATGGTGCCAATGCTGAAGGTGTTGCTTTTTGTTTCACTACATTGTTGTGTTTTTCTCAACCGACACTTGCTTTCCTATTAGTTCGATAGTAGTACGCGAACTTACAGTCCTGAAAAATTGTTTATATTTTGTGAGGTTTTTCCCGACTTTGTTTAGTGTTTTTTTAGCTTGAAATTTAGTTTTGGGGGTTAATGCTAATTGTTAAAGAATATAATTTGAAAAAAATGAGATCATTAAGACATACTGTCGAAAAATCTAGTATTAGAGACGCTTATAGATATTAAAGGTTATATAAATATATTGACACTATTTGCAGGATCATATGTAGCCAAATGTTTAGGAATATTTCGATAAACATTGTTGGTATTTTGAAGAGCTTAACGATAAAATAGTAAAATACTATCTCTAATTCCTTGTTGGAATGCGTCACTGTGTTTCAATCAGGGCATCAGGATCGCGAACACATTCTGTTTATTTGCCTTGTCAACCACAGAACGGGAGATACATATTAAATATTGTAAACACCACTCTATTATAAAGGGTATATAACAGCAGTATTTGAGTTTTATGCACCAGTCTTTGAAAGTAATAATTTTCATATTAGTTGAATAGAACGTTCATCCAGTGGAGATATTTGACAATAAAAAACGATAATGAACATTGAAATTTATTAGAAATATACTCACTAACCAGGAAATCTCAACACCCAGAAGAAGATGTTTAAATTTAATATTCGAGCAACACGAGGCATAGCATTTCCTTGCTGAAATCCGATTAAGGTAAGAATATACATACGACTCCATTACTTCCTTAAGATGACGTTGTATATGTCACTCAACAGAAAATTGAAGTCGACGTCTTTCTACTCGAAGTCGTCTACCCCTTCTTCGGCCATCATGACCACCCAAGCAGAATCAAGATTCATCAGAGAAGACGACCTGATGCCATTCCACATTCCAATGTTGTCGTTCTCTGCACCCCTGTAGTCATTGTCGAGGTTCAGCGGTCAGAGGTAGCATAAGATGGGGTAGAATTATTCTGTCAGAAGTTTGTGTTCGCAGGCAGGATCGCCATGTGAAGATTGGTCATTATTTACGGTTCAGGATCGCCATGTGATATTATAATGTTGCAGGCAGCGGCCTCGACTAATAATACTAGTTGTAAAGACTATCTGTTTATTTCTACTGATTACTTGGTTACACTATGCTAACTACACCTAATCATTAATATGCAACATTTTGAACTGTTTTTATACTACCCCGTAGTTTTAAATTCTCTCCGTCAACTTTGTATTTTATTGCATTTTTACTTTAACAAATGTTCAGTGTTTTACTCAGCAGAATATTATTGAAATTTTATGACTAGTTTTCGAAATATAGATTGTTAACTTCGGAAATGTCACCTTCATCGGATCAGATTTCTCATAATAGATGTGTTTTATTTCCGTTTATTCCAGAAAACTCATTTCTATTATAACGTTGAATACATAATATCTAATTACTCAGTTAATATAATGTTAAAGAAATCAATTTTTGGACATGTTCATTCATTATACAGTGTGAATTGTAAAATTGCTAAAGTGAGCATCTATTATTTTTTCCATTATTAAGTAACCCTGTATAAACTATGCGTCCTAGAATTTTTATATTAAATTATACAAATATATGGCTCATCACACTAAATTCTACAAGTTTGCAAAAATTGTACAAATTAACGTATTGTAGTCTATACAGGGTTACTCATTAATGGTAAAAAAAGGTATATGCCCACTATAGCTATATTTACGACTTACACTGTATAATATATGAACACGTCCAAGAACTCATTTCTTATTAATTGTGCGATTACATCTTATATATTCATAGTTGTAATAAAAAAATAGTTTTCTGAAAGAAAACGTTACATATATTTCAAAAAACACTGTAATAAAATATAATTATTGGTAACTGTTTTACCCATATTTTTGTCAAATATTGCGAAAATTACCTTTCCTGCAATATAAGGAAATAATACACGTCTGTTATGAGAAATCTGATAAGAAAAATGAGACATTCCGATATTTATATCACCTTATATCTCGAAAACTAGTAATACAATTTTAATAATATTCTGCTCAGTAAAACACTGAACATTTGTTAACGTAAAAATGTAATAAAATACAAAGTTGACGGAGAGAATTTAAAACTACGGGGTAGTATAAAAAAATACATTTTATCAATATGAGTAGTTCTTGCAATCAGTTTAACATCCCGTTGAGTATAAAGACACAGATAATATATCTGTTTAATGTCTTATTAAAATTGCAGCACGAATGGTTCGAACAGTGTGAATCATTAATAGGGAAAATAATATATGCCTTCTTTAGCTATATTTATGGCTCACACTGTATATTATAAGAAGCACACCAAATAAATTATTACTTTAACGAGATATTAATTGTGCAATAACATCTTCTTATGTTTTCGACGTTTTAATAAAGAAAATATTTTTTCTAACATCACATGTTACTTATTTCTTAAATACCCTGTAATCCACCAAAACTTATGGCAATTGTTTTGTGAAATATTTATGTCCAATAATGTACAAATCGCAATTTGTTCCAATAATCGGAAATAAAGCACCTCTATCATTGGAAATCTGATATCAAAAATGCGGCATTTTCAATATTTAACACTCTGTATCTCGAAAACTAGTCATAGAATCTATTTGAGCCCATGGACTCTGTTTGTCAGAACATTAACCCCTACAACATACCAAAATTTCAAAAAATTTGACGGAAGTGCATTTTTCCATAAGAAAGGTCCTTTGATTTGAACCCACAGAATTCTTTTATTAACAACGCTTTAGCTATTTGCCAATTCGGTTATTAATTACTTTTGTTTGTAATTAGTATACACTATTAATCATCAGCTAATCTGTCCTTTTTGTTCTCTTTGATACTCTGATAACATTAAGTGGTCAGCAGCATGTTTTATATGTTTATTATTTCAATCAACTCATTGCTCTTAGCTAGATATTGTGGGATATCGATTAAAAAGGGGAACGCAACTTGAGTTCTCACAAGAAATATTTATCATGTTAAACTCTGCGAAGCTAACAATGACTTTGAAAAATTTTCTGGCTACCGCCGAACGATAAATCCACCAAAAACAGGTTAGCAAACTTAAATTAGTTTTCGGCTGAGCCTTTTGGGAACGCCAGGTAAAATTTGAACTCCAATTGGAACGTATTGAATCCAAAAGTGTGTATGCCTATACATATTGGGGGGAAAGCAACAACCAACCGCTTCTGCTTTGTATGTAGCTTTTCATGCATAACCAACGAAATAACTTTCCAAGAAGAATCCAGATTCCAGATCGAATTCGGCAACGCGTTATGCCAGGAATCCTCACGAAAAACATAATCAAATAAACATAGGTCGAAGTGCGGATAACTCATGGAAATGTATTGGTTTACATTTATTTTTCGAAATCCCGAAATATGTTTCGCGTTTACGAATTGATAACTACGGTTGTGACGGGAAAGACAACATCGAGACATCAACATGTAGTGTGGGTATGAGGTAATAATTCATTTCTGGTGAGCGAGTTTGATGGAAAATTTGTAATCAAAGTGTGATACTTTGTAAATTTTACATACATACAGTGTAGAACAGCCAAATGGAATAAATTCGATAACAAATAAAGGAGAACATGTTGGGAAAAACGCTTGGACATGTCGATTTGTATTTTTAAATGCGCATTTTTTCAACAAAAAAATATATACGGTGTGTCATATGGCAGCGGTCAGTATCAACTTTGTTAAACGCAAGCCCCTGTATATTATTTATTTTTTGGATTCTCCAGATCATTCTAGACATGTCCTGCATCTATCTTCATTTTTTTCGGAAATATTAAGTGTTTTCTGATTTATTTCAAAAATTAACATTTAACAAAATTATTTTATTTCACAAAGGACCACACACATTTATGGAAAGTGGCCGCCGTTGTATTTTCTGAAGTTTTCCTATTTTGTAGATTTTAACGAAATGAACAAATGTCTTCATGAATCGATATGTATATCAGACGACTATTTATCTGAAAATTAGTTTTCGAGGAGCTGGTATTAGTGAAAATAATAACAGTTATCTACGACTTCCGGTTCTACCGGAAGTGGACCCCAATTTTGTTTTTGTAAATGGAACACCCGGTTTTTTAAAGCTTTTTTAGAATCTACGATGAATTTCAATATAACTTTCTTAAAAATATCATATGTCTGAAGTGGTCAGTTGAAAGTTATTTAAACTTTATGGAAATTTTGAGAGATGCAGCTTTCTAAAAAAATATATTTTTTTAGAAACAAAGAAGGCCAGGTCAAAAATTACCAGAATTTGCCTGAATAAAACCTAAAGCTTCCTAAATCTTTGGAAACTTTTCAAAAGAATATACGGAGTGTTCAGAAATTGGCCCCGGATTCGGCTATCTCGAAAATAGTGTTAACTAGTTTTTTTCAAATGGATTTTATGTTTGAATCCCCATACGTAAATTACAGGATTTTTGTGGTTATGAGAGATATCTGAATTATGACTAAGCTTTTTTGAACGAATCGATAAGAAACAAATGCTGAAGTGTCAACAAACAATATTTGCTAATAATTTGGTGTTGAAGCACAATTATATAGAAAGCATTTATCATGTCCCCTTTAGGATTTAGTCACTAAGTTCCGTTCGCGATACTCGGATAGACCAACACCTATTCATACAAAAGCAAGAAAAAGGGAAACCTGTCGTAGACAACAAAGAGAATTAGGTTACGAATTAGGTTACAGTTTTCGCACGCTTAAGAGCATATCAAGAAAATTCCTCAGTAGATGCAGATAGAGATGTGGGAATATCTATGATTAGTTTTCAGAGGATCCAAAAAAACAACATAAGAACCCATCCGTTTGCATTCTCATTAGTTAAGAATTTAAGAACAGGCGACGCTCAAAGACGGAATGCTCTTTCAAATTCATATTAATCAAAATTCAGGAAGACGAACATTTTCTACACAAAATGATTTAGACGGATGAAACAAAATTTATGGAATAATCAACCGCATTACTGGAGGGATACTAATCCACACATCATTTTTAGGTGAGAGATATCTCGAAATTTTAGAACATGGTTTACATCCTTTAGAGTTGATTTAGAATCAGCTGTGGTCTCAACACGACCTCATAATATTGCACCTGTGAATAACTTTTTAGACAATCATTTTGAAGATCGTTGGATAGAGAATAATGGACCTCATCGACGGCCTCCTCGTTCTCCCGATATCACTCCTTAACTTTTTTATTTGGGGTCGAATATTAAATATTATCAATGCTGCATCGCTAGCAACAAAGATAGATTGCCAGGAAATAATCTGCGTCTTGGTGTTATGAGTATGCTTTGGACTATGCAGAGATCGCAATCGAAAGGTTTCACATACTTTTTTTATAACCATACAAAATTTTACATAAATGGTTAAGAAAGTAAAGTAATATATATACGTTTCTTGGCGGTTCTTTCAAAAAAGCCTACTAATAATTCATATATCTCTAATAGCTACACGGAAATTTTAATTTTTCCAAATGTATATAAAAACTATTTTATTTAGTCTTGTAAGCATAAAATCCTACCTTTTGGTCAAGATTGCAATGGTTTTGAGGAAAAACGGATTGCCATTTGGTAAAAATGAGTTATACGATTTTCGGATTCAGTACCAATTTCTGAGCTCTCCGTTTTTTTAACAGTTTTCAAAGATTTAGGAAGTTGCAATCAGGCAACTTCTGGTAATATTTAATCAGGCCCTATTTGCTTTCACAAAAATAATATTTTGTGATGAGCTGGATCTGTCAAAATTTTCAGACATATGATGTTTCCAATAAAGTTATCTTAAAATTCATCATAGATTCTAAAAATGCTACAAAAAACAGGATGTTCCATTAAAAAAAAACAAAGGTTGGGTACACTTCCAGTAGAACCGGAAGTCGTAAACAATTGAAAATATTATGACTAAAACCGGCTCCTCGAAAACCCCCTGTATACTAATTTCCACGTCAATACTAATAAGTAATTCCTCACATACATAGCGACTCAGCTCTTCGTGGTATACTCTTGGGGTCCACTTCCGGTAGAACCGGAAGTCGTAGATAACTGAAATTATTTTAACTAAAACCAGCTCTAGTTTGTTTTCTGAATGATACTTCCACAGTTTAAAGGAAATTGCTGTATATCCCAAACGTTTCGGGGTCTAGATCAGACCCCGTTGTCAATGGTTAAGAAACTACGGATTAAAAAGGCACAATTCTAAGATGTAAATTAAAATATTTGACAATACGTATTATTTGATTTTTGACGTAACTAAGAGAATTTTATTTGTAATATACAGGGTAGCACAGAATTTTCTAAAGATCATATAATCATAAATTTCCTTTTAAATTGGAAGAATTTGAAAGGGAGATCTTCAGAATTTTATGTGGCGCTCCTAGGTGCGACTTTGTTATAAGATAGTGCATTCGCAGTGCATTCGCCAAAAATGCGAGCAAAGAACTTTGTTGATTCAGTGATCCCATTAAAATCATAAGGGAAAACCTAGGAAAAACTTTATGAACTATCCCGATATTGGGTTGTTCACAAGGACATGACCATTAGCAATTTCTTCCTTAATCATCGGCAACCAGGAACGACTAAATTCTACGGAAGTAGTAGCGATACAATCGTTTTCATTTAACAAAACTAAAGCAGACTCTTTTAGTTTTCTTTTGGTGTTTTGTTCTTCTTTGTGTAATATAACTTAATTTTGAAACTGTATTTTATGACCAAGGTCCCAAGCATGTTCACAAATTTTGGATTTTTCAAATTGTCGTTTTTTTTATGTAATTTTTGTGTTCGTTTATTCGAACATTCAGAGGTCTAGATGTTTCTCCAATATAGAATTTTATAAATGCAATTTTTTGTATTTTGAGTTGTGTTTCTTTAAACTGTGGTGTTATTTCCCAAGAAGCACTTAGATATTAAAACCAGCTCCTCGAAAACTAATTTTCAGATAAAAAGTCGTAATAGTTTCTGATATACATATCGACTCAGCTCATCGTGGTATACCCTGACATTAAATATAAAATTAACCATAACTTGAAAACCATCAGTCATTAGACTTTGCGGCCATTTTGTTGAGATCTACAAAATATCAAAATTTCTGCCAAATCCACCGGGGGCCACTTTCCATAAGGAATGTGCGATGTCCTATGGTACATTACACTAAAAACCTAAGTAATACTGATTGTTTCTTAATAATATTAAAAAACATTAATGTCAATGTAGGAAATGTTCAAACAGCTCGCCGCGAACGTCTTGGCAACAAGCTAATCCTGTATAGAAATGTCTTCTAAAGTTACTCAACATCTCAGGCGTGACTTATCTAATGACAAGCGTGATTCGTCTTTTTAGGTAATCTAAGTTGAGGGGTTTGGTTTTATATACAGTACTTTTGACATATCACCACAGAAAGTAGTCCAATTGAGTCAAATCAGCAGATCGAAATTTTCGAAAAATTTGGTTCAGGTACTACCGGACATTGATTTCGTAATGGGGCGGTGCTCCATCTTGCTGCAATCATATAGTATTGGTAGGAAGTTGTGGGTTGTTCTAAAACATGATGTGTAACACTAGATTTATCCGCTCTTTCGTATTTCAAATGGGCAATGTGCTCTTTGAAACGGGTACAGATAGATCTGCGTGTCTGTCCATAATACTTTATATCACAATCATAATGATGCAGGTGTAAAAGTTGTTATATATGCTTTTCTCCTGAAATGACAACTGAATATAATCATTTAGTGTCAACCAGGTTTCCGATAAGTGCCAAGAGGTGTATTTTTTCATTAGATGAGAAGTGATAAACTGACACTTTTCTTGACTCTATGGAAGGAATGGGGACTGAATGGTGTTCAATATCTGATTAACACCAGGTAATTCTTAAAAAAAATGTCGGAAATATCAAAAATGTGACAAAGACTTATGAAGTGAAAATAAATTTAAAAAATGGCAAAAATAAAAAATGCTATTAATATTTATTACATTAAAGAAATATATATTAAACAAAGTTTTGCAAAATATATTTTATTTGTATTTTTAAATAATTTGAATAACAAATTTAATAATTTATAATTTAAAACTTGACCTATTTTGTCCTTTATCTTCCAATCTACAGAGCCTCAAAATTCAGTAGATTATAAAAGGCTTCTCTGAAAGTTTATTAGTAAAATAAAACTCTAATGTTAATTTTTGGGGGCCAAATTAGAAAATTAAATACATACGTATTCTGATAAAAATCAAGCGAATCCTGAAGCATATAAAATAACAAGTCTATGTGTGGAAAATGAAAGTGTATATTTTTTGTAAATTTAAAACGCTTCCTTTAAAAGATATTAGGGTAAATATAAGAAAATGCACTCATCCCCTGCTTGTCTGAAACTGGAATATTAGAATCTTGAAGTTTGTACGGAACCCTTAGTATGCGACTCCAACTCTCACTTGACCAAATTATTTCACTCTACGGACGTTTCAACATCTAAGATGTCATCATCCGGAGTAAACTAAAACAGTTTTGGTTCACTCCAGTGTCATTGTTATAATACAGTGTTAAGATAACGGTCTGAACAAGATTCACCAATAGGACCATTTTCTTTTGTCGAAAAACACAGAATCTCAAAGTCAAGCGATTAAAATGTGTATAATTTAAAAAGTTCGATCCCGATAGGTCACCCTGTATGTCACTAAGTGTTGGAATGTCAGAAAGGATATTCAAAAATCGACCCTTAACTGTTATTTGATTACAGAAATTATTCTCTAAAGGTTGATTTCCCTAATGAAAACAGACAAACTAGGATTTCAGATAATGAGGTGCTATTTCAGGAAGACAAATCCACCCTATTTCACGCTAACGGTATGTAATTACTTACACCGTGTATTTCGAGCCCAATGAAGGCGTTTCCATGAATACCTGCCTTGTTATTTTTTTGTGGCTTGACGCAAAATTAAAATTAATTCTAAAAGAGTTTCACTTATATACGAAATCTCTAATTTAAATAAGAAATTAATTTCCGGAGTATGTTTCCATTATGTAGATGTTTTAATGTCAACAAATACCGAACTACATCAGAAGATAATAAACACAAAAAATTAACTTCGTGTAATGTGTACAGGAATGTATAACAAAAATTTGTTTCAACACACAATCGCTTCATCATTTGTAAACTTGATGACCGACACCTTGAAATTTATCTGATCTGAACTAAAATTAATTTACGCTGTCTCGCGAAAGTATTTTTATTGAACACTATAAATAAAATACTTGATCTCGGAGAATTTTTGCAATAGATATTATAATAATTTCTGTGGGTTCAAAAATTTACAAATATTCACATTCACTTTCAACGTCTATTTTTATCAAAATAAATTCACTATTTTCAGACTCAATGGGTAATACTACAGCTGTTCACTTCTTTAGCTGTCAATTCCATCATGCGCCGTAATTTTTTAAACTACTCAACTTTTACTACCGTAAGGCGACGGTAGTAAAAGTTAGCCTGTGCAGAAAATACCAGAATTCGATAATTATTTCTGCTTTGTCAGAGTGTATTCAAGAACCATATTGAAATCGAACCATCGAAATTTTGGAATTGCCCGGTGCTGCTCTTGTTTTTATGTTAAAAGGCATTTATGTTTACCTGCTGTTTTTATCGGAATGATTAATTTAGAAGGTTTTGTAATTTTTATTGGCAGCATTAAATGAGTGTTATGACAATATATATTTCAATTTTTAAGCACATTCTGAGAAATAACACCAAAAGTGACGAAAATTCTGTGTTGAAAAAAAACAACAAATATACTTCAGAAAACAATATGTATTTAAATTCTCAATTTGCCCCTCCTCTTACTCCAAGACTAACCCGATATTGATCCAAGATAAGGGAAGTTATAAAAGCAGTAGTAATACTAATTAATTTAATTAAACATATTTTAGGCTTACCAACTTTCATTACTTTTCTATAATTGTTAACTGTTAACCTTAGAAAAAGGACTGGGAAGTTGACAATAAAATATTTTTTTAAATATTACAAGTTGTAGCGAAATCTTCAACCAGAATTCAATTGTCATGAGCAGCAAGAAAGGAACCTCGCGTGCTGCGTTGGAATAAATAAAACTGGAAGAGACATACCAATCAGAGTCCTGAATATATCCAACAACGATATCCGAGTTGCCAATGGTGAAGAAACATCTTCTTTAGAGCCAATTGACACCAGCATCAACTGCGAAGAAGCTTACTATGCCCCGGCAAAGGAGAAAGGCCCCAGTAAAAAGTTTACAAAACAACTTGCCAACCATTTGGCACATCTTACACCAGAGGAACAGCAGGAGGCCAAGCAATTTATTCATAAACCACCGGCAAATTTTTAATAGTCAAAATGGTACTCCTGTTCGAACAAACATCATCCAGCACAGAATAGATACTGGAATGGCTGAACCCATAGAAACGCCACATATGCGACTACGATTGGGGTAACAACAGGTAGTGTTGTGCAACACTGTGCTGTGTCTCACTATTGTGTCAAGGGTGCTGACACCATCCGAATAACTCATAGCACTATATGACACATTTTGTGTCGAACCTCAGATTCTTAGATTAAGTGTGCTGCAACTCAATAAATAGTACGGTCCTCTGTCCTAGCCGAAACGAAGAATCAAGATTGAGTTCTTAAAAAGTGCACCATCTCGCTCGGTATTGTTTAAATCATACTGTGTGCTTCTCCAGCTTTTTCAGTGTAGCTCGATGTTGAGTTATTATTATGGTACGTGAAATAACAAATAACATTGTAATAGTAATCGTCAACTGTTCCATTGTGCTATATGACGCAATTGAGCCAGAACAGTGTGTTGACACACTGGTCCGTACGTGTGTTGAGGTGTGAGCTCTCTAAAATCTGAAGCGTTATCCATCACTAATAACAGACACTATAGGAAAATATCGAGTCGGTGTTTTAACACGGGGTTATTGAGCCATCCAATAGTACATGGTCTACCCTGTTGGTTTACTGAAAAAGAAGGATGGATCCAACAGACTTCCCGAATTGAAAGCATGCTGACCACAATAGCAGGGTCCCGTTGGTTCTCCACACGACCTTGACCTAAAGAGCCGATTTCGGAAAGTCGGATTACACGAAAGATACCGAAACAAGACATCGTTTTTCACAAGTAAAGAGCTGTTCTAAATCACTACTACGTTGAAAGCTTAATGCACTTTTGTATTGAGCGGTTTGATATGGACAACATTCTTAGTGAACTTTGGACATTTTCATGTGTCACAGATAGAAAAACCACAGCGAAGTTGTTTCCACAATTAAGAGTGTCAACCTTAGGCTCAACCGTATGAAGTATTCCATGTTCCAAAAAGAGCTACAGTGTTTGGACTACGGCTTTCCTGAGTCAGGAATTAGTACTAAGAAAGGCCAGAAAGAAGCCATTTGTGTTTGGCCGGTATGTAAAAAATAATTATAAAAATACAGCATTTTAACTTATTAGAATTCTTAGAGGTTATCTGATACATGTTTATCTCAGAAAAAGAATGTTATTCCATAAAACACAATTAATGAAAAATCTAATACAAACGAACACGTTCTTTTTAATTTCTGTAAACCTTGAACACAACCAGCTTAATGTAGGATTTCGTTGTATTCATTAACATTTCTTTCAAAATTAAAAGGAGTTTCTCAACAAGTGAACCAAAAAATTATGACTTAATAACATTTTGCCATTTCTTAACAATAGTAAAGGTCTTTACAAAAGCTTTACACAAAAAGCGAATGGAACATAAAAGAAAATTGGAAATACAAAGAAATTGCCAGCTCATGCAGGGTGACGTGAAGTGTCAGATTATGGAAGTTGAAAAATATATTATTCTTTCCTTATGAATACAGGGTTTGGAAATCGTGCTTTTTCTTTCTATACAGATAATGTATTTTCCATATTACAACAGTTTTAAGAGCCTGTTTTAGGGAAATCAAATATATGTTGAAGTAAAACGACTGTTTGAAAAGCTTTCGATTGATAATTTATCTTTATAGATTTCTGTTAATAACTACTACACCTAAAAATTATATGGATAATAGCAACAGTTGTTAAAAAAAATTCTTGCCCACATCGCTTGACAAAGAGATGATTATAACGTTATGTTCATGGATTTTTCGGGAACAACCCTTTTTTTGATTCTGTATATTTCAAAATTCCCAAATAATTAAGTTCTAAATGTTGACCTCACTTCCAATAGCAAGTACGAAAAATTAAGACAAATGAAAATCTACAATTTGAAATTAATTAAAATATTTGACATTATAAAGTGGCAATAAGCCTGATTGGCATTGCGATACGTTTTACATTATGGCTGCCCTTCATACTAAATAAATATAACACTGTTTAATTGCATACAAATTTTAGTAAGTAACTATTATTAAATTAACTAAAGTTAAATATAGTGAATATGAAGATTTTACAGTACAAACAAAAAAGCGAAACAAATCCTCAAAATGTGACACATCGTTGATAATGGTGTTGTGCTACTACCCAGAGGTCATACCTAGTTGTACCATTTGCCTCTGCGAAGCGAACACCAGACGGAGACGAACCGCACGACATGGTGGGCTTCCTCTTTCCCGTAGTACCCATTTGGTTCTTACGGATATTGCTAAAGTCAAAGACTGGAGTGACAACTCCTCCGATCGTACTTCTTCTGACCGCTTCTGTTTAAGGTTTATCTAGGGTAGATGGGTCGCCGCCCGAGAATGCTATTTCCACAAAGTGGATCACCGAGCTAGTTTTACGGGTACCAGGCGGATGGAAGAAGAACTCGTCTCAAATACTAGGTCGCGCCCCATCAGAGCTGTTAATTATAGTCCCAGAGATACATAAAACAGGGTCGATAAGGTGCGTGCAGTTTATAAACTGAGGGGCCCAACTTAGTACATAACCAAACGCCACTTCTTAAGGTCAGCAAAGGTCGGATATGAAAATGCCAGCCGGTTTTCCCGGACGAAAAAATTGACTGAAAAACCTCATAAAAGGCGCGCGTGAAATCTTTCGTAACGTTTAGTTTGAACGTCAAATAAGAGAAGTGATCGAAAGTGCCGGAAAACTCATCTGAAAAACCTCATAACGTGCGCGTGCGAAATTTTTTTATTAGATATTTGGGGTTTCAAGTAAGAGCGGTCTGATAACGCAAGAAGTTTGTCAGGTAGGAAAAAATATCTGTTTGAGCTACACGTTTTTTGCGACGTCGAAGTTGTCGGGGGATGCTCGAATAGGCGGAAAATGAGAAAGCACTAAAAAATCGAGTTTCCATCGTATCCTGATGATTTTTTAAAAATGTTAGGTAACCCAAACAGATATTTTGAATGGAGCTATAAAAAATAACTTTCCATTAAGCCCCATGCTAAAAATTTTCTTTTCAAATATACGCCGATTCTTTTTAGTTTTTTTTTCGAAGGTTTTCCGACCTGGTTGAGACTCCAGAAATCTATTTAAAAAATTTCAGAAGCGCACGTTATGAGGTTCTTCAGATAAGTATTCCGGCACATTCGATAACTTCTTACGAGGGTTTTCCGGCCTGCACAACTTCTTACACTATTACGCCGCACTTATTTGGGGTTCAAACCACACGTTACAGATGGTTTCACGTGCACACGTTTTGAGGTTTTTCATATGAGTTTTCAGGCACTTTCTTTCGATCACTTCTTACGAGTGCTTTCCGGCCTGCAAAACGTCTTGCACTATTACGCCGCTCTTATTCGGGGTTCAAACCACACGTTACGCAAGGTTTCACGCGCCCACGTTATGAGGTTTTTCACATGAGTTTTCCGGAACTTTCGATCACTTCTTATGAGGGTTTTCCGGCCTGCAAAACTTCTTGCACTATTACGCCGCGCTTATTTGGGGTTCAAACCACACGTTACGCAAGGTTTCAGGCGCGCACGTTATGAGGTTTTTCAGTCAAACGGGAAAACCGGCTTGCATTTTCATATCCGACCTTTACTGACCTTAACAAGTGGGTTTTGGTACTAAGTTGAGCCCCCCAGTTTATAAACTGAAACTCCACGCACCTTATCGACCCTGTTTTATGTAGCTAGCTAGCTAGCTCCCCTTCTATTAATAAATTAGATTGCACTCAAACTTACAAAAGTTCTCTTATGCAACTAATACTAATAATTAGAATATATTTTCATAAATTCCTCATACCCTTTCCTAATTAGACCGTAAACTTCTTTTATTCGCATTCTGCGGACGTAGCTTAGCCGAGTATCAACATAAATAATCCTTTTGCAAGATTTATTCCGCAGTCCTGTAAAACGTAATCTATAGCTTATATTTCATCAAGCATACGAAACAAAACTCAGGTGTAGTCCGACACCCTGCGGTTTCTGGAGTCCGTTAAGCCGTGCACAAGCATAAGCCAAACTTTATGACCGCGTCTACCACTCCATTGTACGCCACAATTGAGGAGAGAGTGCGGCGGGCGCTCCGGCACCGGAGCCGACCGGCCGGGCACTCCGGGCCCGTCGTTTTGCGTTGGATCTCGAATGTAAATCGTGGACAAAAGCACGAAATAAAGTTAATATTATTTTTGTACAGCCTCATAAAGACATTAATGATATCCGAAACCACAATGGAGGTGTTGCTCGACTATAAAGTTCATTTCAACAGTTATTAATGGAAGTGAGCGCGTGAATTTTTTCGTTTTAATTTAGAAAATGTGATTCGTGAAAAGAGTTATTGTGGGGATGTTTACATTAATAACTGACAGAAGTGAACGAGAATGGAGATCTTTATCGGGATTTATTTATGATATGTTTTTGTATTTGTTTTGAACTTGAAAATAACTTATAGAGGTGTTCAATTCCTTTAACAGTTCGTTGTTTTGGTCTTTTTGGTTGTGATTTGTAGATAATTCAATAAAAACGTGTTTTAAGTGATAAATCACTACATATTATAATTTTTTTCCACCCCGTCTGTCTGTCAGTCTGTTCCCGATAAAATCAAGAACTACTCGAGGGAATTTCATTCGGGAGATGGAGTGTTTCATAAGGAAGGTTTAGGTACAGTGTGGAACAGCCAAATGAAATAAATTCGATAACAAATAAAGGAGGGTGTTTTGGGAACAACGCTTGAACACGTCGATTTGTATTTTTAAATGCGCATTTTTCAACAAAATAATATATAGGGTGTGTCATGTGACAGTGGCCAATACCAACTTTCTGATTTTAAATGCAAGCTCCAGTATATTATTTACTTGTTGGATTCACCAGAAAATTCTAGACATAACTCATCTACAATGTCGTATACCTATTTTCAACTGTTTGGGATATATTCAGAGTTTTTAGATTTATTACAAAAATTAACATTAAAAAACAGAAAATTATTTTATATGACAAATTCGATACATTTCACTCAATATTTAATACCCATTTAGCTTTTGATATTGAGATATTGAAAAAAAAATGTTTATTTTTGTCAAAACTCATAGCCTTATCATATTGTTGTCTGCCTGCATGACAGTGGTCATCAGTGTCAGTACTTTTGTCGTTTGAATTTCGTTAACAGTACGTAATAATATCCGAAACATGGTTCATGTAACAGAAGTGCTCAAAATAATAATTCTACAATGATTGGTTATGGAGATAACAAATGATGGTAAGTTTAGATAACAATGTGATCCAATTAGAAGATATTTGGGTTTCTGATCAGAGCACATTTACACTTCACGCTCATGTTTATCGTCAAAATTGCCGCAATTGGTCTAATGACAGTGCTCAGTGAATGACAGAGAAACATAGGCAATATTCTCAAAAAGTTAATGTTTAGTCAGGAATTCTTGGAAATCATATCGTGGGTATCTGTTTCATTGATGGCAGCTTGAATGGAATATTTAGAACTGCCTCAAAATAATGTCGTACCAACTTTGACAAACTTGTATCCTGATCCAGTAAACTCACAAGTTTCTGCCAATACAATATGATTTCGGCAAGATGGAATACGGCCCCATTACGAAATCAATGTCCCGCAGTACCTGAACCGAACTTTTCCAAATCGGTGGATGGAGAGGTGAGTATTGATAGAATGGCTAGCAAGATCTTCTGATTTGACCCTATTGGAATAATTTTTGTTGGGATATGTCAAAAGTACTGTATAGAAAACTAAACCCGTGAACTTAGATGACCCAAAAAGACGAATCTGTACCAGATTAGCATGTTGCCAATAGTTCGCGGCGAGCATTTCCTACATTGAAATTAATGGTTTTTTGTTTTGATTTATATTTTTAAGAAATAACCAGTATAACTTATTAGGTTAATTAATTTATTTAGGTAAATTAAGTGTAACGTAGCGAATTTGTGAAATAAAATATTTTTCTTTTTTTTAATGTCAATTTTTGTAATAAATGTGAAAACAGTTGAAGTTGATTGTAAGACATTGTACATGAATTATGTCTGGAATTTTATAGAGAACCTAAAAAATAAATAATATACAAGGGGCTTGCAATTAAAATAAGAAAGTTCGTATTGGCCGGGATCTCGGAAACTAGCGGAAATAGATCAATGGTTAAATGAGAATGATTTGCAGTTTTACTGGCTTAATTTAATGACACTTTCGAATTTTTGTAAAAAGTCATGGCTTACTAGATATTTTGAAAAAACGAAATTCTGTAGATTTAGTCAACTCCCTTTAGCTGCTTTGTTTTTGATTTTACAAAAAAAGTGTGAACATCAAAATTGAAGGGAGTTGTATCCCGAATATGATTGTCATGTCCTCGTTTGCATTTGACATTTTTAGAGCTTTTCAACGATATAATACTCGATATAGTTATTCATAAAAATAACCGAGTTATGGATGCTTTTCTTTCTTATTTTCACTTTTAACGTAGGTAGCCATGAAAAAGATTGTTTTGACTTTGACGTTTCCTCTTTTGAGAGTAAATCCATTAGTAGTGCTGAACTGACAGTCGATATTGACAAGTTTTCATGATAAAATGGAATATTCTAACGAAGAAAAACTGAATATGGTGGAATGTTATATCATATGCCATAAAAATTCAGTTCATGCAGCTGAGGAGTACTTTCATAGATATTTTAATCGTCGTCAACCTGCTCTATGTACATTTAAGAAGCTTTACAACAGTTTACGCAGATATGGATCTTTTATTAAACCACCAAAGGAACGTAATCAAATTAACGAAGCAGCACAAATAGATGTTTTGGCAATGTAAAACCAAAATCCATCTACATCAACTCGTGAGATTGCGGCAGAAGCTGGCACACTCAGCGAACTGTAGTTAAGGTACTGAAAGCGCACAAGTTTCACCCGTATAAAATTTTAGATTTTCAAACTTTGCATGCTGGTGACGAACATCGACGTATTTTGTTTTATACATGGTTTAGAGAGTTATGGTCAGATAGACAATAGACACAATGAGAATATCTGGGCTAATGAAAACCCTTTCCATGTAAAACAAAGACGATCCCAGATAAACCTTGGTTTTAATGTTTGGTGTGGTATCATAGGGCCTTTTATCTATGACGAATCACTTACTGGGGAGCTCTACTTTCATTTCTTGCAATACACTTTTCAAGACATGTTGCATAATTTGAATTTGAAAACTCATTTAGAAACTGAGTGGTTTCAACATGATCAAACCTGCTCATAACTCGTTATTAGTAAGACAACACTTAGAAAATATCTATCCAAACTCTTAGATAGGAAGAAATGCCCCACGCGAATGGCCATCCCGGTTTCCCGATTTGGCAGTTATAGACTTCTATTTATGGGGTGCGTTAAAAAACAAAGTATACAAACGAAAGTATGAGACTGTTGGTGACCTAATGGAGGCGGTATTACAAGCAACTGAAGAAATTGATAGGCGGTCTGTGAGGAAAGCGGTTATGTCAATCTTAAAAAGATGCAATTTTTGTCTAAATAACAGTGGTGGACTTTTCGAACATAAATTGTAACCATTATTATGTACTTTAATTTTTTAAGATTTTAGTAAGTACCTACTTATTTAGTTTTTTCGTTATATCTGATATACCAAATAAAAAAATCGGTCAATGTTTTTTGGAATATTTATTAATACATCTATTTCATGGCTAACTACGTTAAAAGTGAAAATTAGAGACAAAAACATCCATAACTGTCGTTGAAAAGCTCTAAAAATGTCCGATTTTGTGAGGTCATAGCAAACTATGGTTTCCATTCAAAAGAAGATAAGTTTGTGTCATATCTCGAAAACGAGAGTTTTCACGCAAACGAGGACATGACAATCATATTTGGGATACAATTCCCTTCAATTTTGATATTTACACTTTTTTTATCAAATCAAAAACAAAGGAGCTAGAGGGATTTGACTAAATCGACAGAATTTCGTTTTTTCAAAATATTTAGTAAGCCATGACTTTTTACAAAAATCCGAAAGTGTCATTAAATTGGGCCAGTAAAACTGCAAATCATTGCCAATTGAACCATTGCTCTATCTCCGCTAGTTTGCGAGATACCCATACTGATCATCAAAAAAAACTCACCTTGTATATAGTGTTGAACAGCTACATGGAATAAATTCGATAACGAAAAGGAGGGCGGGTTGGGAAAAACGCTTGGTCGATTTGTATGTATAAATGCGCATTTTTTCAACAAAAAAAATCATTATAACATATTCTAATATTGAAAAACTACAGAACATAATATTCCATTAATTACACAAAAGTATTACTTTCCTGAAATAATCATACAAACCTTTCAGAATTCTGTAAAATCAACTGAAATGAGTTTCTATGACATAATATATGTTAATTAGCAGTTAATTCCACGAAAATATATTTTTTACTTTTCTATCTTTAGACATTCTTTTTCAGTGAAAATTTTATGTTTTTATTTAACCGTTAACAGTATCTAATTTCGCATGAGTTTCTTCACGGCATTAGCACCGACAAAGGTAGACATTTCCAGTGCATGATTCGGCAGGCGAATAATTGCTGCATACATCACCGACCGCTCATTTCTTTCACCATGCCGACCGACCTGAAATTCCTCTTCAGCAAACCCCGGTGAACAGCTTTCAGTTTGAAATTTCAATTAACCTTTAAACGTGTCCGAAAAATAAAATAAATTATCCCGAAAGCCGATATAAATCCCTCGAACAATCTTTCCGATGGTCGAAAACGAACATTCGGAAAACGGACGGATACAAATCGGATGTGATATGGGTCGTGGTCTGGACGTTGGCAACATGATGAAGGCTCACGCTAGGAATGGCAAGGCATCAGTATTCATGGCACCGACTTGTCACTTGTAACTCGGTCCAGTTAAATTTACCGGTCAACCGCTGTCAATGCTTGTCTTTCGCCAAATTGCTGCAGTTTGTACAAATCCGAAATTATACCTTCCACTAAATCTTGCTTAACGTGAACGTCTTCTAATGCTGGTGTTTGCTGAAAGTAAATGATATCTTTTCAACGAGTGGAAAAGTTACCTTGCAAGAACGAACACTTGCTGACAGCATACGGAAAATATTTCAGTGTCTAACAAAGGTCGAAAATTATCTTTGTTAAGGAAAAGGTGTTGACATGTGCTTTCAATAAACCCTGAGGTATTATTTAAAATAATATATTTTATATTTAAAAGAGAGCCGAGTTCAACTGGCTTATAAAATTTTTTAACAAAACATAACCGACTGAAAATAATTATAACAAAAAACAACTCTAGCAAATAAATAACACATTCAATGTTGTTAGTTACCTACCCAGGAAGTAAAGAATATAAACATTAAAAGGTGCTCATTCTGTACAATTTAATTACCTACCAATCTAGTATATTTTTGAAGTCGGTGCCAACCAAATCTCAAAATCCTGCATTGCGTACTTATCTACTACTTCTTCAAACTTGATTGTTGCTTGGCACCGACTTCAAAAATGTACTAGATTGGTAGGTAATTAATTTGTACAGAATGAGCACCTTTTAATGTTTACATTTTTTACTTCCTGGGTAGGTACCAAACAACATTGAATGTGTTATTTATTTGCTAGAGTTGTATTTTATTAATTATTTTTAGCTTTTTAGTTATAGGTGGAAGTCGGTTATATTTTTTTTAAAAGATGTTTTATTTTCAAATTTTTAGTTTTTTTAAACTCACATAGTTTTCATTCTTTATTTTTTATTTTGTATGTATAACCTTAATAGACAGGACCAGCTAACAGCGAAAGCCTCAACATCACACAATGATACATTTTCATTTAATATGACAGGTAAATGTTTACGAACAAAATGTACTAGTACGTGTTGACTTAAAAAGCTCAAAATATATTTATACCTTATGGACCACGCCATGTAACCTTTTTTCAACTTTTTTTGACATCTCTGTATAACTATAGATACTTCCACTCCACCCTATGTACCAACCATCCTGTACATACGACTGCCCAGCTGCCTTCTGTAAATTATAGGACGGAGTAGAATCCATCCCATATTTACGGTGTCAAATCCATCCCATATTTCAAACATAGTATATAACTTCTTGTGGGCTATCCCATAAATTATTTCATTTTAAACATTTTATATTATCGCCCTCTATAACATTAATTCCTCTCCACACTTTATGCAACTTCTTATGGGCTATAAAATAAATATTTTTTTCTTATAAATATAATTCAACTCCAACGAATAATTCAACCACACTGTATATGATATGTTTACGTCCAATCATATAACAATTTTTTAATCACATTATATAATTTTAATTTCACATTTTTTCCAACATTTTTATACCACCAATCGTCCACTCCACCATATATGGCATCCATCGTGAATATACAGCTAAATGGCCTAACCTATATTTCATTCATCATATAAATGCAAGTCCTTCTATCACTTTACTTTGTGATTTTGTTTGCTATAACTAAACATCCTGTGTATAAACCCACCAAATAGCAGTTTAGAGTTTACATGTGTTGTCACTGAATTTTCTATTAGGCCGAGAGAATGTGACAACCAAAAGCACCGTCTTCGCACAATGGAAAAATTTTCATTTTAATAGGTATTTGCCTGGTATACAAACAAAACGAGCTTGGTACTCATTGATTTAAGGAGCCGAAGGTACTATGCTTTACTACCTATATACTTTAGATGTTCATAGAAAATTTTCAAATTCGCAATTAAAACTTCCAGAGCCTACCAATCTCGCACTATTACGTTGGAATTAAAATATTATGAGGACATGTCCGTTATGTTATTTCGATGAAATTTTTTATAAAAATTTTGGAATTTGCGGCGATTTTCTGCAAAACTGCAAGTTGCACGTCGCAGAAAACTATATGAGATCACCTAGGTATCCACAATATTTAGTTACTAAGATTTGAACTTGGCTAGTGTGAAGCAATAATTTAGATTAAATTAATAGTGGAAGCTTGAACAAATTCAATTTACCTTAATTTTGAAAATCATGATATAAAAAATTTTCGAGTCCTTGAAACCTTCATGTGAAGTAGGTGGCCAATAAAGCTAGTGAAAATGTTAAAATCTTAAGTCAGAGTATTGATTTACATCATTTTTCCACGTTTTTGGACGCTCCATGTTTGATTCATGAAATTTGATATCAAGTTATGAAAAAAGCAAACCATTGGCCATACGCAAACCATTCATGAACCGTTCGAGACTATTTTCACCTGAATTTAATAGTTTCTCACCATTTGCAATACATTTTGAGGTTAACTGGAATTGCCATTATCTATTTTCACCAACTAAAAACTTTTGTATACAAGATTTTTGTCCAATATAATTAGTTTGAAGACACGAGATGAAAAGACTACATCTAGAATTTTTGGGGAAACTAGCACATAGAGGTTCCGAATCTGGAGCCATTCCATGTAATTGCTGTTAACAGTAACTCCTAGGTTAGAATGTCAAAATGAAATTTCAGGTTAGCTTCTCCATTCAGAGATACTGAATACTCTCTTCGAGATGTCAGTCTTTACATCTCGCGTCTTCAAATTTAACGATATGTATCAAATACATAAAGAAGTGCTCGAGAGGACATTCAATTGTGGGAAGCGTAACTGATGAAGGTTCCGTAACCAGAAACAGTATATATTATATATTTTGTCTGTTCATTGGGTTTTCTCTCCTCAAATTTTTTTCCTGCAACAGATAAGTATTTAAAAATTGTATCTGCAGATTACTGTCTGTCTGTCTGAGATTCTTCCTCACAGTTATTCTGCGAGAAAGAGATGTCTATAAAATGATCAACCAGTATTTCTGTATATAAGTAATATTGTGTAATACTTATCTGTGTATGGAGACGTTTCAACTCCGAGTCTGGAGTCGTTGTCAATCGTTTAGTGTTGTTTTCGAGGTTTTTTCTAAAAAAATTTTCGCTTTGATCTTGAATTTGTTGCTTGTCAAAAAATTTGACACTGACAATTTGTCGTTTGGCGATCGCTTGACGCTGAGGTTACCGTTGTTTTGTTCTGTTACCAGTAAATTCCTCCAGTCCAAATGAAGGTCGGCTGAAGTTGCTCCGATTTCAGTGTTGTTTATCATCATACAGCTGGCTTCATTAACTTTTCTCTTTTTTAAATTTTCTTCTTTCAACAAAATCTTTGTTTTATCCCAGTCTATCCTATGGCTGCCGGTGCTCGTTAACACATGATTGGCCAAATTTGATTTGTCCACATGTCTTCTGGAAATGTTATATTGATGTTCTTTTTTCCTTACTTCTAAAGGTCTTGAAGATTTTGTTTAAAGAAGAAAATTAAAAAAAAAAGTTAAAGAAGCCAGCTGTATGATGATAAACAACACTGAAATCGGAGCACCTTCAGCCGACCTTCATTTAGACTGGAGGAATTTACTGGTAACAGAACAAAAAAGCGGTAACCTCATCGTCAAGTGATCGCCAAACGACAAATTGTCAGTGTCAAATTTTTTTGACAAGCAACAAATTCAAGATCAAAGCGAAAATTTTTTTAGAAGAAACCTCGAAAACAACACTAAACGATTGACAACGACTCCAGACTCGGAGTTGAAACGTCTCTATACACAGATAAGTATTACACAATATACAATACATTACTTATATACAGGAATACTGGTTGATCATTTTATAGGCATCTCTTTCTCTCAGAATAACTGTGAGGAAGAATCTCTGTACAGACAGCCAGTAATCCAGGCAATTTTACGAAATTGCCTTACTACACTTTGTTCTACTTATACAATTTTTAAATACTTATCTGTTACAGGAAAAAATTTGGAGGAGAGAAAACCCAATGAACAGACAAAATAATTCAAGACCTCCTCAACAATCTTTTCGAAATTATATATTATATATACTGTCTTGCGGACAAAAGACTGAGACCTCGAAGAGAGTATTCAATATAATGAGTGTAAATCTAAAAGTCTTAAGACAGAGTCACAATTTACATCATTTTTCGATGACTTTGAGGTCTCGGCCACCATCTTGGATTCGCCATATTGGATTTCGCCAACCAATCTATTCTACTTTTAGTGCTGCCAATAGTAAACCTCTTGCACCAAAAACCGATTGCATTGGAAGTACTTTTTTTGTTGTGGTCATCTTTTCATCTTTTTGCTGCATAACTTGACTTTTCACTGACTTTTAACAGTGATATTCAGCCCCCATTTTGATTTTTTTTTATCTACACTAGCGACTCTATAAAAAACATTTAAGCCCACCATGTTAACACTCGTTACTGTAGAATAATTTGGATGCTGATCAATTCAACTTATCCACTAACAACTTATTTGATTATCAATAAAAAAAAACTTAAATTTAGTTCCTCAAACTTGGTCATATTGAACGTGAACCGAAAGTTATTGCAAACATTCCTTGCCGAGTGTTCGGGAACGCAACTTTTATCTACCGCTCATAAAACTTTTATCTTAAAATTTTACAGCTTGTAAAAAGATAATGAATTGGTAATTTAAACTTTCTCTCTCATGAGACCATCATGAAGTCACGACTCAATAACCGCGGAAGATACCGGGGGATGATATCGGCTCGTAATATCTAATCACGCGAAATAACCGTTGTCAAAAAAGTAAAAATACCCACCTGGAGCTATTTTCGACTTTTCATTTCTGTTCGATAGCGTTCGTTATTTAATTACGAATTTATATACGGGACAATGCAAAAGTATGCAGTTTCAATTACTCTATACGTAATTTCCTTTATAAACCCTCTTTTTTTAGTGCAGTCATTGAAATTTTTACCTCCGAATTCTTGGAAATTCAACTAGTTGATTTTAAGTTTTGTTGTGTCATCAAACATTAGCTCTACTGTCTATGTAGCGTCGTTTCAGACGTACGCTTTCGTCATTTTCCTCCTGCTGTACGCGGGTTTGTATTTTGCATATGAAATAAACGGAACTGTGGCAACACGTCTTTACTTCAAGCGTATTGCAAGACGCAAACATGACATTTGTCTATTTATAATGGCTACTTTAGCTGCGAATTTTGTCCAAATGCTGCTGTAAAGTTTTCTACAGATTTAGCTGAAATGTAGGACTTCGGAAACTTTTAACTTTGTATTTTGTAATACTCAAGTATGTATGACTATTAAAGGTAATAAATAAAATGCCATTTAATTCATTTTACTTTCATATCTTTTAACACTATTTACAACTTCCTTGGACTTCCATCGTCTTGAAGTGGTTGATCTCACAACGTTTCAATAGCTGTGTATCTGCTATCGTCATCTTTCACCTAATGACGAAAAAATTTGTTCGCGTTGGATCCCACATAATTTGTCAATCGTTCAAAAAAAGGCTCGTGTCGATTAGTCGAAAGATAGCTCAAAAAATACGATCGCGGTGCATCAAAACACGTTTATGACATAGTGACAGGTGATGAACGTGGATTTATGCGTATGAGCCTAAAAGTAAAGAGCAGTCGACTGTATGTGTGTTTCGAGATGAGCCGAATCCAACAAAAGTTGTTCGCTCACGAAGCACTTCCAAGCAAATGATCGCCTGTTTTTTCGGAAAAACTGGACATGTCGCAACCGTACCACTAGAACATTGCAGAACAGTCAATTCTGAGTGGTACACAACTATTTGTTTGCCAGTTGTCTTGCAAGAAATGAGGAAAACCAACCGCCGAAGACGGATCACTCTTCACCACGACAATGCGAGCTGTCACACATCGGCTCAAACAACTGCATTTTTGACCACTCAAAACATCGATTTGATGAGTCATCCGCCGTATAGTCCTGATTTGTCACCAAATAACTTCTTTTTATTCCCGTACGTAAAAATCAATCTGAAAGGTCAAGGTTTTTTGACACCTGAAGAAGCGGTAGCTGCGTCCAGAATGCATGTTTTGGAGATACCTCAATCAGAATGGAAAAAGTGCTTAGACAATTGGTTCAAACGCATGCAAAATTGTATAAATCTTCATGGGGATTAATATTTGTTTTTGTTCTCTAATCCCGAAATATAAAAGGCAGCCCTCGTAGATAGCTTAAAAACTGTAACTTAACTGAGTTATCTTAAAAAAACAATGGTCTTTTTGAAATGCATGAAAGTTTCTAATAGTAGTATGAAATATTATAATACGCAACACCCAGGAGGAAGAGGTTTATATATTGTTTTGGTAAGACATAGTTCCTAAAGTGAGGAGTCAATGAGTGAACTGTGAATAAAAACTATAAAGGAGTATACATTTTTTAAATTAAATTTTGTAAATAAAGTGTTTCTCCACCGCGACTAACTATACAGTCCGGAACGCGTCTTCAAATTGATTAAATATGGTTCAATAATGTGGTCTATTTCTTCTTGAGAATACTATCCCAAGCTACTTATATTTCATGTCTTAGAACCTCCAAAGTCCGGGGGGGGGACTGGTTATTCATATTGTGTAAAGATATCTTTCTTAGAGAACATTTGTTTACAAATTTTCAACTATTAAGGAAATGCTGACACTAACTTTTCGAAATTATTCAATATATTGAACACAAGACAATATATTGTTTGTGTTGGAGAACTTTCAACAATTGCGCTCCGCTCTTTGATAGGCTTTAGTTTTAAATTTCTATTCTAGGAATCACAGGGAAAGGTAATTACACACAGCACGGCTCCCGATGTGGAGGATCTGTATTGCCAGTTTTTCCTGAAACTACAAGATATCTGAATTGTTTTCGCGATAGAATATTAAAATCAGACGAGAAGAGCTCAACTGAAGAAAGACTAGAAAAAATATACTGCTTTGCGTTCAATGGATTGAAATTAGTAATACTTTTTTAAAATAATCAGACATCTAATAACAACTATTAATGCTGCATCAAATAATCAGAATGTCCAAAATTTAGAGACCAAAAAAAAACAGCATTGGATGATTATGTTGTACTATACAATTTAAATTTTACAGCATCATGTTCATCTTTTAGTGACAGTAGTGTTTTTTAGATATTCGAATTAAAAATTTATTATTGTTTAATACAGTTTCCCAATATCTGACGTGGATTACCAGTTTTTCTCTCATATTACATGTTACAGTATTTTTTATTCCATTTCATTCTGTGAACATTTCATAAAATAATTACTTACAGTATTGCACGAGAGAAAATTCGTATATTTTCTTGTTAGAGTAATATTTTCCTTGTCTTTAGCCGGAATATTAAAGCCAACAATGTAGCAAAATTTCAGTTGAGCCACATCTTTGTGCTAAAACGTGGTGGAAATGAGGACAGTATTTTGACGTCCAACAAATTAGTTTTAATAGCTCAAAATATACGAAAATAGAGCTTGAATATTACCTAAGTTTTATTAAATATTATTATGGTTGTCACGAAAATATATCTAATAGTTTTTAAGTATTGGTATACCAAAACCTTAAAGGAAATAGCTATTCACTAAGATAGTTGATAAATAGGTTCTTCTAGAATCTGAAACTGCAAACAAAATCTGCAACTATACAAATTCAACATATCGGAGAAACAAAATACTTCAAAAGAAATGAGTTAATAGTCTTAAGCAAGCATTGCTATCCCACGGTCCGCGATTCAGTTACGGCCAGCTATTCATTTTCTCCTTTAGTACGATGATGGGTAACTCCTCAAATGTGTCGAGACACTTTATAGTCCGGCTATTTTAGACATTTGAAATAACAAATATTCAGACATAGCCAAATTTTTGTGGTACCAAACTTATTCGAGGTCAAAGATCAATTGTTTTTTGGATTTTTCTCGAGAACGGTAAGTTTTATCGAAAAATTACTTCAGACCAACGTTGTATCTTTGAAAATTTTCTACAAGAATGGTCCTTACGATTTCTTCTTTAAGGGTCACCAGTTCCGAGATTGAATGATTAAAGTTATACAGGATATGCACACATTTCCACGCCACCTGTGAGATAGTGTACCCGACGCGATTTTTTTAACGTGGTTTTTCCAGTAGGTCTACTCCACCAACTGTTATGTTGTAAATTTCAGGGACAATACTTTTCTAAATGCATAATAAATATTGATATTGGTTATTGATTTTAACTGTAATTCTGATTATTTTCGTTATTTTAATCTCATTTACACTCATCAAAGTCTAGTTCAACAATCACGTATTCTTTGATTTCTTTTTCTTCTTCCACTTCCTGGATGTTCAAAAATTGTTCAAATGAAGATGAATCGCCTGTCTCTTCATCAAAATCACATAAATCTTCCTTTGTTGTATTGAATTCAACATTTGAGCAAGACTGACCTCGGCAATTGGTACAACCTCGAGAACAAGGTAAGCCTACTTTTTTGGAACCACATTTGCCACTGCAGCTTTTTTATAATTGCAGAAAATAGTGTTCATAAGTTATTCAGGAGCGGATGGCAGTAAAGTTTGAATCGGTTCCAGAGTATTATTTATTAATTTTCTACCCCTGTCTTCTGGGTTCAGTTGATGACCTAGCCACGTCTGAATTTGATAATATTGTTATAAAATCTATCCAGCCTGTCACTGGTTTCATTCTTTGAAACATCAAAATAATCATTTTACAAATTATAATGCATTATTTGCAGTCTCAATGGTCACTCCACTTGAAATCCATAACATTCTTTATAATATTTCTTCGAACTCAGCTGGTGTTGATGGGATATCGATACTTATGCATAAGCTTTGTAGCCCCTATATGGATAGCATACTAACTCATATTATTAATAGTTGTATTGAGCAAAGTTACTATCCTGATATATGGAAAAAAGCCATAGTAAAACCTCTGGCCAAAATCAACAACCCTGAAAAATACAGTGATCTCAGACTCATCAGTATTTTACCTGCAATTTCAAAAATACTGGAAAAAGTCATATTTTATCAACTTTCACACTTTATCACCACTCAGAATATTTTATCTTATTTTCAAGCTGGATTTCGTAAAGGCCACAGTACTTCCACTGCTTTACTGAATGTCTGTGATGAAATTGTGTCTGCCATTGATCGTAAAAATGAAACTGTCCTGATGCTATTAGATTTCTCCAAGGCCTTTGACACCATCAGTCATAGTTTACTTTGCTCTAAACTCAAATATTATGGATGCAGCTGTGAATTTGTTACTCTCGTTAAATCTTATTTGACAAGTCGTAGGCAGATCGTCCAGGTCAATGACTCATTTTCATCAGAAAAAGTGGTTACCTCAAGTGTGCCCCAGGGGTCCATCCTTGGCCCCCAATTCTTCTTAATTTATTCCACAGATGTTTTAAAGGGCGTTCAGCACTGTAAAGTTCAAGCATTTGCTGACGACTTGCAGATGTATTTAAACTTTGACATTCACAACATTAAACACGCTGAATCGTGTATTAACGCTGACTTGGAAAGAATAATAAAGAGTTCCAAAAACCATAACTTAAATCTAAATAGCACTAAAAGTCATTTAATGGCCCAGGGAAGGCATCAAAATCTTGTGCAGAACAACTTATCTCTTCATGCAAATGGTCAAGTCCTACAATTTAAAGAGAGTTTTCGGAATCTGGGTATTATTTTCGATAGAGATTTGAAATTCGTTTCTCATGTAAACAGTTTAATACAAAAATTGTATGCAACTGTAAAATTGCTATTCCCATGTCGATTTAATCTAAACACTTCAGTAAAGAAACTATTAATAAATTCCCTGGTCTTATCTCGTTTTAATTATGGTGACGCAGTATATGGCCCTATTATTAATAAATATGATGCAGTCAGAATACAAAAGGTTCAGAATTGTTGTTGCCGTTTTGTTTGCGGTGTCAGAAAATACGAACATATTTCAAATCATTTGAGAAATATTTCCTGGCTTACTATGGACCAAAGAAGAGAATTTAATTACTGCACAATAGTTTATAAACTCGTCAGTTTTAAAATGCCTCCACCCTTATACCATAAATTAATATTTAGGAATACCCTCCATCCGCTTAATTTACGCTCAAACAGACTTCTTCATATCCCGCATCACAATACTGCCTTATTCAAGCGCTCATTTTCTTACCTATGTGTAAAGTCCTTTAACAAACTCCTAATAAATAATCACATCAATACTAGCATTTAAAAGTTGGTTTAGAAAGTTGATGCTGTCTGGTATTCACTGTTTGTAAAACCTTTGTTCTCTGTAGACTGTTAGTATAATGTAAATCCTAATCATTTGTAACTTAAGTGGTGCCCTGTATTATAATGTATTATATTCATGAAAGTTACCTGTACGGCTAGGTTAAGTGTAAGAATTGCTTTAGCTAAACTTCGCCTAGAACATACCCATAGTATAAATAAAGACGTTTATTATTATTATTATTATATTTGTATATTTGTTATATAATATTTAATAGCTTAACTACTTTATGATTTTCGAATAGATTGTTCTTTCATTTTTTGTAGAAGCGAAATCAGATCTGCGAGGTTTCATCAAGTTAGTATTCCTTTCTTTTTCCAGCCTGTAATTCCAAGTTTTTCTTCAGTTTTATGTTCGTTGCATACAATTTTGCTTGTGTATCCAATCCTCTAGATTTTTGTCATCAGTTTCAGCTACATTTTCTTAAGTCCAAACATCTTGGAATAACACTGGAAGCAATTTATCTTCCATATGTAATCAAACCTTATCTTTCTCTTGTTTACTGGTATAATACATTAGTTTTTAAGCCATATCTTGTATTTCGTAAATATCTGCCTCTATTTGGTGAGTCCTTACTTTTGAAAATTGTCCTATCCAAGATATGTATTGTTGTTGTTTCTTTTTCTTAATATTCTTCTATCCTCTCTATGTTATCTGTATGTGTGTGCTGGATATCAGCTTATGGTCTGTTTTAAAAGATAATAAAATTACAAGAAATATCTGAGGAGAAAAAATGCAATGAAAGGCTAAAACAATAAAATTAATTGAGACTTAATTATTTAAAGGAAAATACAGGAGTAAAAAACGTAGGTTTGTGTTACATAATTCATATTGCTAACTTTGAGAAAATTATATTAAGCTCCATGTTTGAACGCAATCTTTTAGTATATACAAAATTTTCTAATAACAGTTCACGTTAGAACCCTGCACTTTAACAGTAGTCAATTTCATTTATCACAGTTTCAAGCTATATATCTATTTCAGTTTATCCATTTTCTCACTCGATGGATTCCTCTGCCTGTGCAAAACTAATGGGGCTTATCCTTATTGACAGACGATGGTGAAGGATTTAAGTTTCATGAACTGACTGGATTTACATTATCAGCACCAACCGCAAATCGATAAGATATATTTTATGTACTAAGTTTAATTCGAAGGGTGACTGAAATAATGATCATGAAAATTTCATTATAATATATAAAATATAGTAATAAGAATATGTAATGGATATGGATTTGAACTCTATGTAAATAATTGAAAATCTATAGAAACTGCCACATAAAGTTGTTCTGTCATCAGGAACAATGCTTAGTACATAATTTTAGATTATATTTAAATTTAGAGTTTCTATCAATTAACTTTAACTCATAGTACTATATGCTGCAAGTATAATAATATTTTTTTCATTTCCAGAAACTCGCAGAATTTTCTGATCTACACAGAGTCATGTGCAATGTTGATGACTCAACACCACTGCGACTGACACAACAACACGTCCAATTACACCACCAGACCACTGATCAGAAACTGCTGAAATGGAAAGAGAAGCCCCTTCATGGAAGACATATAAATGACGTCAAACAAGATTATGTCGACAGTGCAGCGTCGAACTACTGGTTGATCTCTGGTCATATGTGTCCTGAAACGGAAGGCTTTATATTGGCAATCCAAGATCAAGTAATCCCAACTAAGACTATCTAAAGTACATCGTTAGAGACCCTTCTATTAACAACGACAGATGCAGGTACTGTTGCCAAACATCTGAGTCTATCCAGCATATCACAGGAGGTTGTCAAGCGTTCGCAACTGAATACAAAGAACGACACGATGCTGTGGCGAAAATACTGCACCAGGAATGAGCACTGAAACTTGAACTATCACAGTCGGTAAGATTACCATACTATAAATACAAACCAGAATCTGTTTTAGAAAATAACAACTACAAGCTGTACTGGGACCGCACGATACTGATTGATCGGACTGTTGCTCACAAGAGACCAGATATAGTTTTGGTAGATAAAGTCGCTCGGAAAACAACTCTAATTGATATAGCAATTCCTAGCAACAATAATATAAATGTCAAGCAGGCTGAGAAAATATAGAGATTTGGAATTTCAAATAAAGGCTCAGTGGGACATGAACAACACACGAACTTTACCAATTGTTATGACAACGACAGGACTAGTCCCAAAACATCTATTAAACAATTTAAAATACCTAGGTCTGGACGAACATCTTTACAAACAAATGCAAAAAGCCGTCCTGTTAGGGACAGCCCGGACGAACAGGAAATTCATGTGAAACTGCCGCCACGAGTCCAACCAAGTGCCTGAAAACCTGGCAAGGGCTCCCAAAGAGCTAAACCCTTTTGATACCTAGGATATCTGGGGTTAGTGAATTTTCCCCTTAAGGCACTCTTAGCGTGCCTTAGAGGGAGTGTGATGCCATACATTGTATGGTCAAGTCGGGATTTTTGGACTTTTATAGCATATCCTGAGGAAGCCTCTCAAGTGAGTAGAGAGGCTGTGAACGTCGTCCCATTTGTTGAGGTTAATCTCCATTTATCTATTTTAATAGAGCTGCACAAGAAATGAAGATTTTAAGAAAAATAATTAATTTTCTGTTACTGCATTCCTATGTTCGTCTTTATGACAAGCTGCTTCTTGAATTGTTTATCAATTGTTAAAATTCCAAATACATATTTTGTGAAAATTTGATAAAGGCATTGTATGCCGAAACACGTGTCGTTCTATCAAAATAAAGTGTAATTCTCAAAGTGTATATTGCGTTTTTGCGTTACTAACAGGTATCTCAGCTATAACTCTAATCATCCAAATTCAGAGGTACAATCAAATCTCTATATGACAGAGCAAAAACCAACTATTCTAACATCAATAAATTCAATGAATAAAAAACGTTTAGAAAAAATGTACTTTCTGCCAATCATTGCCCAAAAAAATTTATTAATAACGAGTTAAACAAAATCGAATAACAAACGATCCCTAACAACCAACATCAAACTTCACCAAGCAACACTAACTCTCAAGATAATCACATTAATACAATAACTATACCATACATACAGGGTCTATCAGAAAGACTAAAAAGAGGGGGAAATATATATAATATCAAAACATCATTTAAAACAAGAAATACACTAAAATCAATTATATCAAAAACCAAAACAAAAAACGCAACTCAAAATACAAAAAATTGGGTTTATAAAATCCCTTGTGAATGTAATAAATTTTATATTGGAGAAACCTCTAGACCTCCAAATAATCGAATAAAAGAACACAAAAATTACATAAAAAACGACAGTTTGAAAAATTAAAAATTTGTGAAAATGCTTCTGACCTTGGTCATAAAAATCAGTTTCAAAATTCACTTATGTTACACAAAGAAGAAGACAACACCAAAAGAAAACTAAAAGAGTCTGCTTTAATTTTATTAAATGAAAACGATTTTATCTCTACTACCTCCGAAGAATTTAATCGTTCCTCGTTGCCGATGATTAAGGAAGAAATTGCTAATGGTCCTTGTGAATAACCCAATATCGGGAGAGTTCATAAGGTTTTTCCTAGGTTTTCTCTTTAATGGGATCACTGAATCAACAAAATTCTTTGGTCGCATTTTTGGCAACAAAGTCGCATCTAGGAGCGCCACATAAAATTCTGAAGATCTCCCTTTCAAATTCAAATTCTTCTAATTTGAAAGTAATTTTATGATTATATGATCTTTAGAAGTTTCTATGGTACCCTGTATATTAAAAATAAAATTCTCTTAGTTACCTCAGAAATCAAATAATACATATTGTCAAATATTTTAATTTTACATCTTAGAATAGTGCCTTTTATATCGTAGTTTCTCAACAATTGACAACTGGGTCTGACCTAGACCCCGGAACGTTTGTAATATACAGCAATTTTCGTAACTGTGGTGTTATTTCCCAAGAAGTACTTAAACAGTGAAAAATATGCCACAAATATCATTCGGAAAACAACTAACTGGTTTACTTATGTATATTCGAAATTGGCATAAATTAGCAAAACAATGATCTGCGCACTCTGTATGAAATTTTATAATTTAATTATAGAATTGTAATTAGGTTACAGAAGTAAAGTACGAACCTGAAAAAGCGTGTAACCACCCCAAGCATGCAGCTTTTTTTTTCAAAATTCACGGATGATATAATGAGAATAAATTCTCATATCGAAAGATCACCCAACGTCAAATGGACATTTAAAAATCCCTGTAATAGCTTAATTTCAACAGACATGTCATATACACCTCTTCGAGTGATTTACATCATTCGACCTCTTCATCTGAAATACTAAAATACTCTGATTCTGTATTCATCCGATCGAACCCTCAATGAATCAAAAATAGAAACCATAAACAAAAAAAAATCCATTGTGATCTCAACCAGGATATCTATCATTAAAATAGCAGAGTCATACTCGCAACGCTTGTTAAAATGCTCCCGTCTATTTAATTTGCATTTTTCCGGAATCATTCACATATTCCTGCCACAAAACACTGAAACAACTCACGAAAGGGAGACATCCCGCAACGGTACCAACACCGACTGTGATTGTGAATACGTATTAAGTTCATAAAAGAGTGTAAATAAATGTATAAGAGAGAGAACCTCGACCCTGTCTGTGTGTAAAGCTAAACACGGGCGTTTATTCCAATAAAGCCCCTCGGGCTTTAATAAACTTCTTCGGACGCAGAACCAAATTTATATTGGCACTGGGGCACTAAGAAGAAATTATATTATTTTAATAGGTTTGTTCGTAGTGGTCGCTGATAATAAAACACCAACGATTGCCAACGGATTGAAAATTCTTCATGCGCAGCCGCGATTGGCAATGGTTGGAAACCGTTTGAAAAAAATCTCTCTCCAAATGGCAAACTGATATCACAGAGCGTAAATAAAATTTCAATGCCTATTTTAACATTTTATAATACATTTAATATAATACAAATGTTTTTGTTTTGTTGTTTTGTGTCAAAAAGTGTTCCATGTTATTTTCAAATTAGAATTTAGAATGTATAATAAAACTTTCTTTTGTATTGAACTTTTAAAGAAATATTATACATTTTTGTTATTGCCTTAGTTGACTAATATTCGTTTTAAATTTTGATCATATGCTTCTCTATGAGTTATAGAAATATGTTGAATTAATTAGATAACATATAGAAAGATACTTTTTTAATTTATGGGGATCAGTCCCAGGAAGGACATTCCCAACACCTATTTATTTATAAAATGCAGATTTGTATCATGGAAAAATATATTTTATTGTATTTTTAAATAATTTGAATAATGATTTAATAATTTATAATTCAAAACTTGACCTATTTTGCCCTTTCGCTTCCAATCTACAGAGCCTTAAAACTTATACGCTAGATTATAAAAGGCTTCTCTGGAAATATGTGGATATATATCTGTATATATATATTTACTTATGTGTTTTTATATAAAACACTCGAACCATCTGTCAAGATTGTGGTATGTGTTATGGCATAGTATGCCTTCATATACTTAAAATACTCACTAGACGGTAGATGTCACCGACATCTATTAGGTTCAATACACTGACTGTTGTCTTACTGATGTGCATTACATCCAAGTATTTCACTTTAGAACTTGTCATTCAAGGAAGCGTATCTGACGAGAACTCCTGGTTCGAAACGGCTGTCATAAGTTGAATGATATAGTTCTAAATATGAGGATATATATCTGTATATATATTTACTTATGTGTTTTTATATAAAACACTCGAACCATCTGTCAAGAGTATGGTGTATGTAATAGCATAGTATGCCTTCATATACTTAAATTACTCACTAGACGGTAGATGTCACCGACATCATTAGGTTCAATACACTGACAGTTGTCTTACTGATGAGTATTACATCCAAGTATTTCACTTTAGAACTTGTCATTCAAGGAAGCGTATCTGACGAGGACTCCTGGTTCGAAATGGCTGTCATG
The DNA here is from genome assembly GCA_034190945.1 of Octodonta nipae. NCBI lineage: Eukaryota > Metazoa > Arthropoda > Insecta > Coleoptera > Chrysomelidae > Octodonta > Octodonta nipae. The sequence goes on from CM067216.1 coordinate 216,489,758, forward strand.
CGTTGAATGATATAGTTCTAAATATGTGGATATATATCTGTATATATATATTTACTTATGTGTTTTTATATAAAACACTCGAACCATCTGTCAAGAGTATGGTATATGTTATAGCATAGTATGCCTTCATATATTTAAATTACTCACTAGACGGTAGATGTCACCGACATCTATTAGGTTCAATACACTGACTGTTGTCTTACTGGTGAGTATTACATCCAAGTATTTCACTTCAGAACTTGTCATTCAAGGAAGCGTATCTGACGAGGACTCCTGGTTCGAAACGGCTGTCATACGTTGAATGTTATAGTTCTAAATATGTGGATATATATCTGAATATATATTTACTTATGTGATTTTATATTAAACACTCGAACCATCTGTCAAGGGTATGGTATATGTTATAGCATAGTATGCCTTCATATACTTAAATTACTCATTAGACGGTAGATGTCACCGACATCTATTAGGTTCAGTACACTGACTGTTTTCTTACTGATGTGTATTACATCCAAGTATTTCACTTTATAACTTGTCATTCAAGGAAGCGTATCTGACGAGAACTCCTGGTTCGAAACGGCTGTCATACATTGAAAGATATAGTTCTAAATATGTGGATATATATCTGTATATATATATTTACTTATGTGTTTTTATATAAAACACTCGAACCATCTGTCAAGAGTATGGTATATGTTATAGCATAGTATGCCTTCATATACTTAAATTACTCACTAGACGGTAGATGTCACCGACATCTATTAGGTTCAATACACTGACTGCTTCTCTGGAAGTTTATTAGTAAAATAAAACTCTAATATTAATTTTTGGTGGCCAAATTACAAAATTAAATACATATTTAATCTTATAAAAAATCAAGTGAATTCTGAAGCAGATAAAATAAAAAGTCTATGTGTGGAAAATGAAAGTGTATATTTTTTATAAATTTAAAACGCTTCCTTTAAAAGATATTAGGACAAATATAAGAAAATGCACTCATTCCCTGCTTGTCTGAAACTGGAATATTCGAATCTTGAAGGTGGTACGAAACCCTTAGTATGCGAGTCCAACTCGCACGTGACCAAATTTTTATTTAATGTGTTAGACTTCTGTGGCAGTCCCATAAGGGTATATTTTAAAATATTACATAAAATAACAAGAAAGTAAATAAATGGTTATGAAATTCTCGTAATGTACGCTACTGGGCACCTTTTAGCGTGTCTGTTGAAATATCGTTGTTTTAATCGCTGCTTGTCGGAATTCATATCGTTCATAACGCTAATCTGCAGGCTTTGATCCGAAATCCACGACAGACAGCAGACTACAACAGCGAGGCTACTTAGCACCGCCGCGGTCCTGCGTTTTCCCGCAGCCTGCCGCGCTATGCTGGGTGCCAAGTACTTCCTGACACAGAAAATTTATTTTTTCCCATCGCGTTTCATCTTTCCCCAGTAATTAATGCTGATAGCAACAATTTACTCATATTTATGCGATTTCTCCGGTCATTAAAACGCAACTTAACAGAAAAGGGTTGCTCGGTTTGATTGATTGTCTCATTTTGTTTTTGACATTTGGAAATATACTTCATTTTTTACAGGCAAACAAAAAAAAGCCGTAAACACTGAGAAGTAAGCAATTTTTAAATTTCAGTGTATTTATATTGTTGAATATTTTAAGAAGGTAGTCGTAATTTTTCATAAATCATGAATGCTCATCAACTGATTTTTACCATTTTCGGGGTGGAATTGGGTGAATAAAAATTATATTAATAGTTTAGGTTTAGACCTAAAACCATATGCTCAAAAAGTTACAATTACAAGTCTGGGTCTCGAAAACAAAGGCAGCTAGGAACGGTTTTTACTGACTAAACCCCACTTTTTTGTGGCTGTTCTACAGTGTGGCACAGCCAAATAGAATAAATTCGATGATGAATAAAGGAGGGCGTGTTGGGAATATCTCTTGGACATGTCGATTTGTATTTTTAAATCCGCAGTTGTTCAACAAAACAGTGACAGTGATCAATAACAACTTTCTTATTTTAAATGCAAGCCCCTATATATTATTTATTTTTTGCATTCTTCAGAAAATTCTAGACATAATTCATGTACAATGTCCTACACATATTTTTCTGTTTCGGAAATATTAAGTGTATTCAGATTTATTACAAAAATTAGCATTAAAAAGAAGAAAATAATTTTATTTCACAAATTCGTTACTATGTTACAGTAAAAACCTAATATAAGTAATCTATATATAAATAGGCTAAGACAAAACGATTAGGTACCATTTTCTCCTCTGTCTCTCAACCGATTTTCTTCATTTTTGTTTTGTTTAGTAGCTACTGACGACCTTCAGTGCAGATTGCTAATATTAATTTATAATAATGGTTCATTCATTAAATAAAATATAAAAAAAATCATTATTTACGTCATAATGTCAACGCCAAACAACTGAATGTGCCGCGTGCCGCCACCGCCAGACTCAAAACATTGAGTAATTATATATAGAGGGACCAATGCTGTTTATACTTAGAGCATGTACTACTGGAAGTGGCATGCAAGAGTTGTTATTGTTTAGTGGTAAAGTAATCGTTGTATATTATAATTATACAGGGCGATTCCAGATATGTTCAAAATAATTTTTTTCGTGGGTGGCACATAAGCAGTTGCATATATAGGGTGTTTAAAATACAGATTATAGTGCAATTATAACTAATAAAATAATTATATAGGGAAGCCCATTAACAGTTGAATTTACAGGGTTCTTGGAAAGGAAGGTGCAGTAGACTTACGGTTATACAGGGTGGTGCAAAGAATATTATATAGAGATGCATATACAGGGTGGCGGAAATTGAAATGCAACATTTCCTAACCCATAAGCAGTTGTATATATAGGGAAGATGAAATATGGGGTGAGAGGAATTATAGATATACAGGATGATGATAAAAAATGTTAGAAACGGAAATGATTTATAGAGTAGCCCACGAAGAGTTCCATATATATGATGATTGAAATATAGGTCAGAATAGAATTATAGTTACAGAAGATAGTTAAAAATTTCATAAACAAAAGGAGTAAATACCGTGACTCATAGGCAGTGGCATATACAGAATGGCTTACCGGGTGGTTAAAAAATGTTAAAAAATATTATGCGTGGTCCATGAGCAGTTGCATATACAGGGTGGTGGAAATATATAATGAGATGGAATTATTATATCTAAAAAAAACTTGAATTTCTTTACTTAGCGAGATGTAAGACCGACATCTAGGATTTTCGAGGAAACTATCACATAGAGGTTCCGAATCTGGATCCGTTCCCTGTAATTGCTGTTCTCCCTAAAGTCCTATAATAGAATGTCCCGATACGATTTTCAGGTTACTTAACCTGCCAGAGATATTGACACAATTGGTCGAATTTCGACCACTGGGCGACAGCTAGTATTGATTATTTCTTAATAATACAAAAAAAACCATTAATGTTAATGTAGTAAATGTTCAAAATGATAATCTGGTATAGACATTATTTTGAAGCAGTTCTAAATATTTAGCTCCATTCAACTTGCCATCAATGAACAAAGGGACCTACGATATAATTTCTAACAATTCGTGTCCAAACATTAACTTTTTCAGGATATTGCTTATGTTTCTCTGTCATCCAGTGAGCATTCTCATTAGATCAATAGCCGCAGATTTTGACTTGAAGTGTAAATGTGCTCTGATCAGAAAACAAAACATCTTCTAGTTGGATCAAATTGTTATCTAACCTTACCTTCATTTGTTACAGAAATAAGTTCTCATATCGAAATTGTCTTCAATGAGCTCCTGAGTCGGCATCATTTTCCAGGGATGCATTTTACTTTCTTTTAATACTCGAAAAATTTTTGTGGGCCTAACGTTAAACAGTGGGGCTGCTTTTCGACAAGAATTATGTGTGTTTTCTTAAAATTCAAGCATAATATGTAATTTCGTATTATCACTTAGAGCACTGGCAGCTACTTTTTTCATCTGTCTTATATGACCAAGCTCGCGAAACTGCTTTTCTATTTTGCTAATTGTTCCTTGGGATAGAGACGACAAAATTGAAAGATTTTCGTGAAATAAGCGAGAAACTTCGATTGGTGTCTGTGTGTTATCTCTATAACCAATCATTTGTAGAGTGGTTATTTTGTTAAATAAACCATTTTTCTGATATTAATATGTATAGTTAATGAAATTCAAACGAAAATAGCACTGAAACTTATCACCACTGTCATGCAGGCAGACAACAAGATGCTAAGGCTATGAGTTTAGACGAAAATAAACGCAACTGCTTTTCATTCAAACCATCAAAGAGGAACGCAGGAATGGTTGCTTAATATCTCAATATCAAGAGCTAAATGGGAATTAAGTATTGAGTGTAATGTATTATTATTTAATGTTAATTTTTGTAATAAATTTGAAAACACTTCCGAAACAGTTCAAGATAGCTGTAGGACATTGTGCATGAATCATGGAGAATCCAAAAAATAAATAATATACAGAGGCTTGCATTTAATATAAGAAAGTTGGTATTGGCTGTTCCACACTGTTTCTGATCTAGAAGCACGCTGTGTATTTTTGACTCACCCTCTATATGCAGGTATATAGTTCTCAGTTAAAATAATAGTATGTTCATTTCGCATACAAGTAACGGTGTAGTAAACATTAACAGACATTCTTAAACTTGTTTCGTTTCGTCGTTACAGAAACAGTTATCAGTGTTCTCTCATAATCGAATTTGCCAGACTTCAGCATTCGAAATAAACTCGAGCTGCCTCCATTATACACAACAGCAAATTGTTAATCCCTAATGATTTTCACTGCAGGTGTTGTAATAATGAAGAGGACACGCTCGGTAATTGGTCCACATATTGCCTGTGGTGGCCTCGTACATGTCAAAAGCGTTTCAACGGTCTTGTACTGAATCTCGGAGGCATTGGGGGCATTCTGTCTTCAGACATTATGTACTTTCTGTGTGTAGCTGGTGCGGTTACAACGTTGTTGTTTTATCATTGCATCTGCTGTTGTGGGAATCGTAATGCGAATTAACAATGTTGTTACGGTTAATGTTTTAATTTTCAAATAATAATATAATGATAATTAATAATAAATATATGTGTATGCATAACTTGTCAAAGCAACTTAAATTATATTAGTTGTAACTTCTAGCTTACTTCTAGAAGATGACGATGAATTTGTGTTTGTTAGCTGTGAAAAATAAAGATTTGTTGTCAAAAAACATGCTTTGTAAGTATATTAAGGAGAAAATATCATTTATAAGGGAATCAGTGAAATAGGCCTTGCAGGTTTAAATCAACTTCAAAAAGAACGAGGTTCTCAATTCAGAACATACACCGAATTCAGAAAAAAGGTATTAACTATTGCAGGAAATTTTATTACTTGGATTTTACTTAAACTCAATTTTGAAGTCGGTTTTTGTTTAAAAAAAATGTATATATAAATACAAGGTATGTCTGGAAAGTAATAGGACTGAGTCGATTTAAAATAAAATTATTGAGCCAATTGTTACAATTATTTGATAAAACATTTTTAACAAAAATATAACCGACTTCCACCTATAACTAAAAATAATTATAACAAAATACAACTCTAGCAAATAAATAACACATTCAATGTTGTTAGGTACCTACCCAGGAAGTAAAAAATGTAAACCTTAAAAGGTGCTCATTCTGTACAAATTAATTACCTACCAATCTAGTATAATTTTGAAGTCGGTGCGAAGCAACAATCAAGTTTGATGAAGTAGTAGATAAGTACGCAATGAAGGATTTTAGATTTGCTATTGAATTTCGGTAACCATTCTACAAATGATTGGTTATGGAGATAACACACAGACACCGGTGGAAGTTTCTCGCTTATTTCACGAAAATCTTTCAAATTTGTCGCCTCTATCCCAAGGAACAATTAGCAAAATATAAAACCAGTTTCGCGAGCTTGGTCATATAAGACACATGAAAAAAGTAGCTGCCAGTGCTCTAAGTGATAATACAAAATTGGATATTATGCTTGAATTTTAAGAAAACGCACATAATTCTAGTCGAAAAGTGTTGAGGATTCATTAACATTTATTAGTAGATTAGTGTAAGTATTTCTTTTGAGACAAGAGTTTTGGATTAGCAGTGTAAGTCCGAATCTTTTTTTGTACTTTTTTGTTTTTGTTGGTGATTTTTACGCGCAGACTCATTCCAAAGTCGCTTAAACCACCGTTTGGGACGGTATAGACATTCTCGCTCGTAAAAGGACTAATACTCTCTAGTTCTTCATTGTTGTAGTTTTTTAGTGAAGTCCGACCGGTCGTGAAATAGACACAGTAAAATTCACTAAGGGGCAGTACGGGTCATCAGAGCAGGCAAAGACAAACGTACTCTGGCATGTTTGTTCTTTTCTATTGTTACCAACTTATCAAAGTAAAACCCCCATTCCATTTCAGAAAGTAAAATGCATCCCTGGAAAATGATGCCGACTCAGGAGCTTATGGACGACAATTTCGATATGAGAACGTATTTCTGTAAACAAATGGAGATAAGGTTAGATAACAATTTGATCCAATTAGAAGATATTTTGTTTTCTGATGAGAGCACACTTACACTTCACGTCAAAACCTGCGGCTATTGGTCTAATGAGAATACTTACTGGATGACAGGGAAACATACGCAATATCCTGAAAAAGTTAATGTTTGGGCAGGAATTGTGGCAAATCATATCGTAGGTCCCTGTGTTCATTGATGGAAACTTGAATGGAGATAAATATTTGGAAACTGCTCCAAAATAATGTCTATACCAGATTATCAGGTTGCCAAGACATTAGCGGCTAGCGTTTTGAACATTTCCTACATTGACATTAATGGTTTTTTGTTTTTTTTTGTATTATTAAGAAATAATCAATATTACTTATATTAGGTTTTTAGTGTAATATACTAATGAATTTGTGAAATAAAATTATTTTCTTCTTTTAATGCTAATTTTTGTAATAAATCTGGATACACTTAATATTTCCGAAACAGGAAAAAGTATTCAAAAAATAAATAATATACAAGGGCTTGCATTTAAAATAAGAAAGTTGGTATTGGTCACTGTCACTGTTTTGTTGAACAACTGCGGATTTAAAAATACAAATCGACATGTCCCAGAGATATTCCCAACATGCCCTCCTTTATTCGTTATCGAATTTATTCTATTTGGCTGTGCCACACTGTAGAATAGCCACAAAAAAGTGGGGTTTAGTCAGTAAAAACCGTTCCTAACTACCTTTGTTTTCGAGACCCAGACTTGTAATTGTAACTTTTTCAGGATATGGTTTTAGGTCTAAACTATTAAATATAATTTTTATTCACCCAATTCCACCCCGAAAATGGTACAAATGAAGTGGGGCCCTGTATTACGGTTCGTCCAGGACAATGAACTAATGAGTTTTTACTCTTCCAGGTGCGGGTATTTTCCATAAGCATAAATCAATTTCAACAATAACACAGTATATTTATTCTTTCTATTATCACTAACACAAATATTCTAAACTAATAACAAAATCTTCCTTTTTTTGTGTCTTACCAAACATTTCCAAGGGATTATTAATCGTTGCAACGACCTACTATCGTTGCTTGGATAACAATCACTCCAACGATTACTCGTACACTACTACTACATAACAATCACTTGCAATACAAGTTACAACTATTATTACAGTTAATTTAACAGCGTTCTATATAAGCATGATGTCTGACACTCGTTCGAATCAACACGAACCAGCACAAAGCCAGATCTAGAATTTTCTTAACGTGGGGGCAGGAGGTGAAAATTATGGTAAATTGTATTATTCTATGTTTTCTCAGCAGTTTATTACGTTATTATTTACATAAATATTGCCTGCCAATATTGATTTATTTTTCCATTAGTTGATTAAGTTAATGGTTACCTGTATACTGTTTACTGATCTAATTAAAGTACTTTTTTCCATTGACTGGATTCACCACTGTCAAGACATCTAAGATATACGAAGTGAAGTGCATTTTATAAGCTTTCAAAATATATTTGCCTATAGCTATTGAACTTTCGTGGTTAATACGATACGTTCTTCAAAATATTTCGACAAATTATTGCGTTATTAATCTCAACCTTATAAGCTATCGCTAGGAGGCAGATTAAGGTTCCAGCTGTTATTACAACAAAGTTATGAATTATTTTTAAAATCACTCACATTATATCGGTTTCTCCAGCTTTTCTTTGTGAAATATGCTGCGATCAGAATTTATTTATATTCTGATTCTCTACAATTTTATTATTGACGGCATGAACAGATCATTACTTTTTACCCTATGAGCAAAAAACGAAAATACCTCATATTTTTTGGGGTTTTTGAGCCTCAAATAGTTTACTTCTATGAGTTTGCTGTTAAAATTCTGACAGTTATGACCTATAAACTATTATTTACGTGGTTTGCTGTTGAATTTCATGTCACTTAAAAATCTTTATTGATAGGTGTATCTAGATCTGGGAATGTTGCTGATTCCGAATCACTAATAGGGTTTATATTTTCAAATTCTATTTCAGTGTACGTCTTCCATCATTGAAGCTTTTCAAATTATACTGAATTGTTGCGGCTGATACTTGATGTAAATCCATAATGAGAAACACAAAAAGGAAAAATACTATTTCGAGATTTACACTTTATTTTATAAACGACACGTGTTTCTGCATACAATGCCTTTATCAAGTTTCACAAAATACTAAAACTATTATTCTAACTACACCATTATATATACATATTATTTAACTAAACTAATTATACAGAGCCATTAAAAAGATTTAAAAGTGGGGATGGATTAAGATCTAATTGGTTATTTAATAGTCTACCTGAATATTTATACCTGTTAATTTCTAGGGATTCTAATAGATTAATTTTACTGGGATTATTTTCCAAATGTAATATATTTATAGTATCGTTAAAGTTGTGATTATCCTCTACGAAATGACGTGCATAATTAGATTTATTGTCTTGTGTGGAATAACTCGTTTTGTGCTCTCTAATACGAGTATTAAAATTTCTAAATGTCCTACCGATATATAGCTTGTCACAATTGCCTCAAGTTTGTATACCCCGGATTTATAATTACTATCTACTCTTGATTTATTATTCTTAATATATATATATATATATATATATATATATATATATATATATATATATCTGGGTAAATTATTTGAAGTTTTATAACTGATATTTATGTCTTGTTTTTCTAAAAATGATTTAACTTTATTACTTGTTTCGCCTTATGGAACATTTTCTTTTTTACTAAGTCATCGATGAGATGGTGATCAAAACCGTTGTTTACTGATATCAGTTTAATGATGTTTAATTCTTTTTCAAAATTTAACGGCGTCAAAGGTACATTGATTAATTTATGGATCATAGTATAAAATGCAGACATTTTTTGTTGGTATGGATGATAAGAATTACTATGAATGACTATGTCCGAATATGTAGGCTTGTGATAAATTGCAAATGTATGTTTGTTATTTATTCTGCTAATTGTCAAGTCTAAATAATTAATTTCATTATTTGTTTCTATTTCAGTCGTAAATTCAATATTTGTGTGTATATTATTAATGTATTCTAAAAAGGTGCTCAATTGTCTATTAGTTCCTACAAAACATACCAAAATGTCATCAACGTATCTATACCATTAAGTAAATTGTTTTGATAGTGGGTGTTGAAAAATTGTATCCTCTATATCACTTATGAATATTTCTGCTAGTAAGGGACTTAATTGGTTTCCCATATTTAAGCCATCATTACCTTTATATAAAATATTATTAAATTCAAAATAATTTTGGTCTAAGCAAACTTTCAAAACATTCAATATATCTTGTTTTATGATTGGTAGGCCTATTTTCTAACAACTTCTCTATTAGTTTAAGTGTATCGGTAGGCGGTATATTCGGGAACAAGTTTTTTACGTCAAAAGAGATTAGAATCCCTAGAAATTAACAGGTATAAATATTCAGGTAGACTATTAAATAACCAATTAGATCTTAATCCATCCCCACTTTTAAATCTTTTTGATGGTTCTGTATAATTAGTTTAGTTAAGTAATATGTATATATAATGGTGTAGTAAGAATAATAGTTTTAGTATTTTGTGAAACTTCATAAAGGCATTGTATGCCGAAACACGTGTCGTTTATAAAATAAAGTGTAAATCTCGAAATATAATTATTCGTTTTTGTGTTTCTTTTCAAATTATACTTAGAACTACTCTAATGCTACATCCAGTAGATAACTACCTTCATCGAAATATAGTTCTGAGCCAGAACGTGCAACAGATCTTGAACATCGTGGACCTTACAGGTCATTGTTCAAAAAGGAATTGGCAAAGATATCAAACTACGGACTAACTGTTTTGAATATTAACCCCTTATGATATTGATACACTGTTGCATTTGTATTACAAATTTTCATTCAAGGAAGACAAAGATGATAAATATATACCTTCAGCAATTGATAATATAAAGCAAAAAAATTAAATTGAAACATCGTGCTTCTTATAATAGGTTCTTGACATGCTACGAATTTAAACTTTTAAATTGTTTTAGATGCAGACTTATTCGCTCGAATGTCTGAAATTCCCGCAAGTCTGCATGTTTCACCAGACACATACAATATTTTCAAACTAGAAGCATCGAACTTTGTAAAATCGTCACTTTTTAATATTTCAGGCAATACATTTTCTTTGTTTCGTCTTTAGAGTCTGAGATAATTCACTTGATATTTCACGTTGATAGAGTATCAGGACAAGTGAAACTATTGTATTATTCACTGATTTTAATTAAGACTACAAAAATGTTTTTGACTAAAAAATCAAGAAATTACTACAAGGGCTGCCTTTTATATTTCGGGATTAGAGAACAAAAACAAATATTAATCATCGAAAATTGCTTTATTGTTTTTCAAAATATTCCCCATGAAGATCTATACACTGTTGCATGCGTTTGAACCAATTGTCGAAGCACTTTTTCCACTCTGATTGAGGTATCTCCAAAACATGCATTCTAAACGCAGCAACCGCATCTTCAGGTGTCGAAAAACGTTGACCTCTCAGTTTGATTTTTAGATACGGGAATAAAAAGAAGTCATTTAGTGACAAGTCAGGACTATACGGCGGATGACTCATCAAATCGATGTTTTGAGTGGTCAAAAATGCAGTTGTTTGAGCCGATGTGTGAGAGCTCGCATTGTCGTGGTGAAGTGTGATCCGTCTTCGGGGGTTGGTTTTTCTCATTTCTTGGAAGACAACTGGCAAACAAATGATTGTTTACCACTCAGAATTGACTGTTCTGCGTTGTTCTAGTAGTACGGTTGCGAAATGTCCAGTTTTTCCGGAAAAAACAGGCGATCAGTTGCTTGGAAGTGCTTCGTGCGCGAACAACTTTTGTTGGATTCGGCTCGTCTTGAAACACCCATACAGTGGACTGCTGTTTTACTTTCCCCATTAAAGTCGTAAGCCACGCCCCTTGCAACTGCAGGTTGATATATAACCAATTGTATAGATCAGGTACAAAAACTGTCAGGGTGCGATAAGTAGAGACAGTAGAGTGAAGTAGTTAGTGCACCAATACTAAATAATAGAAAGGCTATATAGTGGATTAGCGTACCTACTAGTGTATACAGGTCATCTTCTTCCGTGGACATTTAGAAATCTAAATCAGGAAGACCATTGGACAGGTTCTATAGGCTGATTTTCCATTAGTTGGGGATATATTGGGATATCAGTGGAATAATAATAATAATTTATATTAGAAAATTCTTCAACAAAAAGGCTAGGAAATGCTTAAGACTAATGAAGAACGCTAGAGAAACAACTTATTGAGTTAACAGATTTCATACTATTATTTTTAAACATCTATATCTTGGTTTCTAAACTTAAGACTTAATTGATAAATCAACGTTAAGTATTTGATGTCAGTTGTCAGTAGTAAACCCTCCAGTAGAATTAAAAACTTTTGATCTCCACCGTGGCTCTAGAAACCAAATGGTTTGACAAAAATATTGCTGTAGAGCTTGTTCTATCTTAGTAGTACAACAAGATTTCACTAACACAAGAAGTCGCAATAAAATACGAGGCGATGAATTGTCAAAATGTCATCATAATAAAGTTTTTTTTTTAATTTAGGTAGGGTTTAAAAGATTTTGCACTAAATCTGAAATCTAAGGACAAGACACAACCTAATAATTGTACACAGATACATAAATGCATACATTGGTATAAACACCTATAAAGAATGTCAATTCTTGTAACAAATATGAAGACAACTGTATAAATCAGTAACTTTTTGAATAAATACATATTTTTTCGGTAAATAAGCATTTTACTTCTCAATTTTGTTATTTAATTGAAATAGTAGGTTTCCTCAAAGTTTTTAAAACAGGCATTCGAATCTCGAAGTCTATTACAGCCGAACCATGTCTCCAGTTAAAATTATGAAATAGTAACAGGGAACTAAATCTGGACACTCTGTTGGATCTATGAAGCCCAGCGTATACCAAATATTTGAGCATATTCATAGTTAAGAGAGCAGTAACATAACACACAGCATTAGTAGCATTTCTCATAAGTTAATTTAGTTGAAAGATTCATTACCTTGGATTTTAATTAATTTACGGTATATGAGCATCGTTAGCAAGTCAATAATATAATATTTCTTTATGAATTTTTGGGACTCTCTGGGTTGAACAGTATCAAAAACTGATGAAGATAAGCCAGAGTACCAGTTAAAACATCTGGTTCAATCAACAACGAAAAATTATGTTCCGCATATACAGAGTGTAACGTAATATATAGATAGATATTATGACACCCCCTGTATACAAGTTTAACACAACTGTTACAGTCAAGACTTTACTTTCCCAAGACAATATCCTCCACCTAACCTCTACAGAAATCAAATATAATTAAAATCCGCCCACAACAAGACACTACCGATTTTAATTTTTGCCCGGTCCTCAAATATTTACTCTCATACTTCAGTACCTCATAGACAGAATTGTGTATACAATAAAATGCAAACATTGTTGACTTACCTAAAATTTGGCTAAGTACGGTCCTTCCGTCTTCTCCTAAACAGGCACTTCTCGCGTCAAAAGGGTTTGTGAACTGAACAAAGGCATATCCTTTGTGCATAGATATTCCTGCAAACAAATGAAATTCCCTTTAGTATGAATATAACTCAATTTATATTCGTAAACTTCTTTTTTAGAAATGCAAACGGAATGGTATATCTACTTTGTGACGGGACAGTGAACCCGTTGAGACGGATAAAAGTAAAACAATATAATATGTTTTAAGTCAAATATATAATAATTCTTTAGAACTAGAGAAATTTGATTTTCTCTTTGTTCTAGAAATCTGTTAAGAGTCTTGTTTTAGACATAAAACTATTTACATGGATAAAGATATGCTTATCAGCCATACGGAATGCGGAACGCTGAAATATACAGGGTTGTTCAAAGAAGGTGGTACGTATCACTTTGTGATTTTTATTTTTTTACGATAGAAAGTCATTCATTTCATCTTTGTAAATATATAAATATTTTTACATAATATTTTAGTCACATTAACTTATAACTTGGTATATTTATTTATATTTATTTTTCACAATCGGCTGTCTTGTATATCCATTATTCTGGTGCTGACAGCTGTTATATAAGATGGCACTTTTTAGCTTTAGTGAACCTAATTCGTCATTGAGCAACAGTTTGAACAACATGGTACACCAAATTACTCTCACTATAAACGTCTCAAATAGACAGAAATAACTCACAATAGGTTCAATATTTACAACAACGATGACTAATACTATACAGCTGATAACTTCGATGTTCGATGTGTCGATTCAACTCAACTCCACACAACCTGAGGGTTATTGCTGTTGTCGTCTTCTTATACCCTTACCGTCTTCCAGATGCTTTTCTCTCTGTGTCAAACTCATTTCTTTAATATCAAGGCATGTCCTAGTATCTTAATCTTTGGCTTTTATCGTATTCTAAATTTTTGGCAGGCTGAGATGAATTTTATGCAACATTTTTCATGGTAGATGGATATACTATCATATAGACGGTATTTTCAATGTTAGTTAACATTTTAAAGTAACATGATGTCGGTTAGGGTCCATACATTAAGGGTGTTTAACGAAATATAACGTTTTTTAGTCTGAAATTGGTCGACAATGTAACTCGTTCCTCGAAGTTTCCTTGGACTTCCATCGTCTTGAAGTGGTTGATCTCACAACGTTTCAATAGCTGTGTATCTGCTATCGTTATCAGGTGAATGATAGGAAATTCAGACTATCGGTCGTATATTTATATTATACCCTTAACCGTTCATGCGTCGCCGGTCATGGTCATTGGGTCTTATCTGGTCCAATCAGCGTCGTTCTACCTGGAGGGTGGTTGCCCGTGATGCGTAGCGGCAGAGGCCGAAGAAGAGCTCTCCAAATATTTTTAATTTGGACGCTGGGCTCGCTAATTATATTTTCGTTCGAGATTATATATGCCGTCTCTATGAATTTTCTTTTGTACCAATGCTCCTCCTTATGAATTGCTCTAGCCTGGTCCCAGTTGATATTATGGTGTTTGGTCCATGCGTGATTAGCTAGCCCAGACTTCGTTACCTCCGCCCTATGAGTAGCTGTGCGGTGTTCCTTAACCCTGGTGTCCAGCGGTCGCTTTGTCTCTCCAATGTAAATAATGCCACATTCACACGGTATGCTGTATATACAGTTATTTGGTATTGCTGGTGCGTCGGGCCTCGTTCTTGTTATCATGCTCCTTAAGGTGTCGTTACTTTTGAAGATAATTCTGATTCCATAGCTGTGTGCAATTCTTCTAAGTTTCTCCGACAGGCCTTTAGTATACGGTAATAGTAGAGTTGCTACCGTGGTGTCCTCTTCCTGCCTAATTGGTTTGTCCAGCTCTTCAAACGCCTTGGTAATGATCGTTTCCGGATATCCATTCGCCAAAAGGTCTTCTCTAAGTTTCACTTGTTCTTCTTTGAGGGCTTCTGGTGTGCTGCAGATATTTTTGGCTCTATGGATTAGTGTTTTGATTTTCCCAGTTTTCGTTGCTGATGGGTGGTTGGAATTGTAGTGAAGGTATAATCCTGTATGCGTAGCCTTCCTGTAGACTGTTGTTTGGATTCCGGTCCTACTCCTTTGACACTTTACATCAAGGAATGGTAGGCACCCACTCTCTTCCATCTCCATGGTGAATCTAATGGATGGTTGGGATTGATTCAGGTGCTCCAGGAATGCCTGTAGTTCTGTCTCTCCATGTTGCCAAATAATAAAGGTGTCATCGACATACCTCAACCATAGCTTAGGCTGCTTCTCGAAACTCCTCAGTGCATATTCTTCGAACCATTCCATGTAGATGTGTAGAGCATCGCTTTTCAATTTTTTTTTAATTTGTTTTTTGTTTATTTAAAAAAAATACTTCAAATCACTTTTGGATAGGAAATTCATTTCTCTACAAAAAATCTTACGGGATATTTCGTCAAAGAATGCATAGTTTTTGCGCTATAGGCAAAAAACCGAAAAGTGGCCAAATTTACTCCGTTCTCAAAAACGCATGGCGAATCTAGTTAGTAACACTTTTGAATTTTATCTTACTAAAGGCCAATTGACCATATGAAACAATAAAAAAATAAAAACCCTTGAACGCTTTAGTTCCTTATTATATGACATAGTCAATAGCCTACATCCAGACTGTCAAATTTGTCATTTATAAACTAATCTCTTTATTATAGCTCATTTTAGCCGCGTCAGCAAGTTGAATATAGTAGCTAAAACATTAATACATGTATTGATCAATTAAATAAAATATTAATATACCGAATTGGGCATTAACTGACATTACGAGGCACGAATGTTCGCGAAGCGTTTACCAGAAAACGTAACGGAGTGAAAACAGTCACAAATGGGACAAGAACCGTATAGGGTCGTATCGAAATGCCATCAATAATTCATAGAGGAGAGTGAGAGTTAATTGATGGACAAGAGAATCGTATTTGCAGAGAGAGAAAAGACCTTACCGCACACAACCGTCAGCTGTATCAACATAATATGAAACGAAATATAAAATATTGAAGGTACTAGGGGGAGGCTTGCCTCTAAAATGAAACATCCGAGTGAAAATCAGGTTATCATTTTATAATGTCTGTCGCCTACCGGCAGAAATTTCCGACGTGGATAGACCGTATAGAAATTGATTTATATATGAAGCGTTTCGGGTATCAACTCATTATAGTATCGGGGAGACGGGACTTGCCGTGGAGCTGAATATGAAAAAGGGAATGAGAAAGCAGAAGTGGATGTGTTTCGCAAGGAAATGAACATGTAAATTCGAAAGGGCTATCATTCAGAAAAAGATAAATGCCTATTATATTATGCAAATATTTATACAGTCGAAAGTAACGGAAGTCGTATTTATTTAAAGCTAAAATTTAGCATATTATTGCGGAAACTTATACCGGCGACCGAGGGAGGACCCTGTATATATACCTACCAAGTGTAACTGTCAGTTCGAGAAACATCTACATAGTTCGATATTAGCGCCATAGAGTAAACTCGAAAACTCTCGATTGTAAATATTTTATCTATATATAAATAGGCAAAGACAAAACGATTAGGTACCATTTTCTCCTCTGTCTCTCAACCGATTTTCTTCATTTTTGTTTTGTTTAGTAGCTACTGACGGACCTTCAATGCAGAATGCTAATATTAATTTATAATATTGATTCATTCATTAAATAAAATATAATAAAAATTCATTCTTTACGTCCATACTGTCAACGCCAAACACCAGACTGTGCCGCCGCCGCCAGACGGTCAAAACTCAAAACGTTGAGTAACTATATATAGAGGGAGCGATCGTTAGACACATTCTTAGAGCATGTACTTCTGGAAGTGGCAAGCAAGCGTTGTTATTGTTTAGTGGTAAAATTGTCAATGTAGTAGATCAGTATTTATTTTTCGGACGCGTTGCAGTAACTTTCATATTAAATATTCTGTTTTTAATGTGAATTTAATTATTTGAATAATATATTATTATCACAGCCTTCCCGAATGTGTTGAGTAAAAAATTGTCAGACAGCGGACAATAGAGAATGTATTAAATATTTAAGTTCTCCTAGGGTTGTTGGTCCTCTCTTTTCTTTAATATTCCTGAACTTGATTGAAACCGCACATGACGAAAACTTTTAGGTTGCAAAGAAGAATCTTCCAATTATTATATCGAATATTTTGCGAGGAGCGGTTCCAGCCAAAAATTTGGGAGTCAGTCATTTGTCAAAAATATTTCGATTACATTGTTATTTTCTTTTAATTTCATATAGTTTTGTCAATATGAATGATCAATTTTGGTCATTACATCTACTTCTCCGATTTCTCCACAACTCTGTTTCTTATGAAAATATACTTTTTACAATTTCATGAAATAGGGTCGAATTTCGACCATTGGGCGACCACTGGTATAAATAGATGTTCTGTGAGTGTTATAGTCAGTCTAATTCATAAGTGCAGTGATTATAAGTAGTAAAGTAAAGCAAACGTCAAAGGGAATTGTGAATTGTGTTTTGTATTGTATGATCTGTGTTTCAAGAAATTTGTATCAAAGTTTGAAGGTTAAGTATTTGTTTTCACCGTAAATAAAGACGTATTAATTGTACCATAGGTGTATAATTTAACCCACAGGATCGCAACGCTGTCAGAAAGGATAATAAACTGTAAATGATCCCAAGAAAAAATGGACAAGCAAGGCGAAGACATATTGAATAAGCTTAGTGCTAAATTAGAAAAGGTCATGAAGTCCCAAAAAAATGAACAAGCACTACTCGAAGAAAAAATACAAAAAGATCAAAAGCAGTTAATTAAATTATTGTGACAGAACAGACAAAAAGAACAGGAATTATTTGAAGAGAAATGAGAAAAGAACAATGCCAATTAATGGAAGTTTAACAAGAACAATTCCAACAATTAGTGTATCTAACAAAAGAGCAAATGAATTAATAATAAAATTCCAATAGTAATAGATTCTGTTCAAATTAAAGTTAAATATGTTAAGGATAAACTACAAAATGAAATTAATGATGTTGAAATGGAATTAACAAAGTGCAAGAGATATCTGAAGAAAAATTACAAAATGAAGTTCAAAAAGTGCAGGAAATATTTGAAGACAAAATACAAAATGAACTTGAGAAGTTCCGTAAAGAAGTTGTGAAAGGAAAACATCAAGATTTAGTTGTTGCTAAAGGTTCATTTGTGAAACTTCCTACCTTTGATGGACATTCTCCCTGGCCTATGTACAAAAACCGTTTGATGCCGTTGCCACCATCAATGTATGGGATAATCATGAGAAAGCTTCTACACTTGTGATTTCCTTGAGAGGGTATGCACTAGAATTGCTTCAAAGTATTCCAGAAGAGCAGCAAACAGATTTTGACGAATTAGTCTCAGTTCTTAAACGCATAAGTAGATACTTAATTGTCTAATCACATTATCATCTGCAAGATTGTATTCTGCCATGTAATCAGTAGCTCTTAGATCTATTTGACTCACACACAAAATAACTTAAATAATCCTTCAGAAATTTTTAAACAAAACGGTTATCATCCGGCTACTTCAGCACCATCTGAAATAGATGAACAGCGGAAAGGATAATTGTCATACATTCTAAGGGTCAACGACATAAGGTACCTAACGATTACGATAAAAGATATATTAAAAACCAAATGCACCAACACTCTCTGTCAGTTTGCAAAGAAGATCTAAGTTCAACTTTCGTACGTGATCATAGAGACTAGACACTACAACAATTTTAATTGTGTAGAAAGTAAGGATATCCTAGCTCACATTTTCTTCTATGGCATGTAAAATTCGTACATTATTGAAATAATAATACATTATTTTGTTTTCTGAATGTTATTTGTGGCATCTTCTAGTTTATTTTAGATTTTCTTGGGAATAATACCACATCAGAGTTCAAACTTGTGTATATTTTAAAACCAAACGTTTCAAAATCCTGTCGGATTTCGTTTTCAATGGATATAAATTTATAAAGTAAAATTGAAATATAATTTTTTACTTTATAAATTTATATCCATTGAAAACGAAATCCGACAGGATTTTGAAACGTTTGGTTTTAAAATATACACAAGTTTGAACTCTGATGTGGTATTATTCCCAAGAAAATCTAAAATAATACATTAGTTCAGACTAAAGCAATCCAACACATCTATCACCAAAAAATCATCACGTGACATCCATAATCAAAAATCTGGCAGCTATAAACTCGTCTGTTATCTAGTGAGATTTGGGAAGTGGTAGATTGAGTTCCATTTAGATAAGACCCAAAAACCCCAAGGAACATGAGATAACTTAAAAACTAGTTGACGAACAAAAAAATTCAGACTTAAGCTCTAGGATTCTTTTAGTTTTATCTTAACGTTTGAAGTCAAGATAGTTTTCTTCATTACAACATCAAATTTTAGGCACTAGAAAGAATAATACCGGAAAACCCTATATCAAAATATGGGGTTAGAAAAAATGACTTTACATTGAGATGACCTTGCAGGCCAAGGTCAAATTTAATTGCGCAATGATTCTTACAATTTCATCTTGACCATTTGTCTTTACGACGTCTGATTTACAAGTCATGTAGCTTTAGCTAAATTTTTGAACACCCTGTATAAATATTTAACTATAATTAAAAACATGTTCTTTTAGTTTTGTCCCCAGATGAAATCCTGATTGGTGTTTGCTTAATTCATGGGACCCAAATCTTAGCATTTTCATATAACACTGAAAAGAATCCTAAACTGAAAGCAAAAAGTTCCGCTTTATTAAATATCCGACCGTTAAGCTCTCTTTGTAAAACAGATTTACTTCAGCATCTGTAGAGCTCTATAGTGTTTACTAAGCCGTCTATTTACAACGGATCAACTAAAGACGTATTTTCAAAGAGAAAGATAGTTGCAACGCGTATTTGACGAAAGGGTAAGAATATGTAATATGAATTTGTAACGAATTTCATACTGTTAGTTCAAACTATAGAGCATGGTGCAACTGGATAAAATAAAAGGGACTTGTTAGTGAGCAAATCTGCTACTTTGTATTTATTTATATTTTCGTCAATTTGTAATTTTATACTGGTTGAGATATATATTTTTTTGTCATCTAAGTAAACGTTAATAAACCTAATTTCTTTCTTGAATATTCTGTTAGCATTTTCCATCTTCACCTTATTTTTAAATAAATACAAAATTATATGATTGGGTCTGTACTGACTTCCTCAAAATATGTCAAAAATAATACTAAAATAATTATATTGTATAATAATACCTTAAAATAAACATTATTTGAAATTTATATATTCTATATTCTATATTATCCGTTCTACGTTCTATATTCTATAAAATTGCAAAGGAAAGTACTTTTTGAAAAACTCGATGGAGCTATACATACTTAGCAATTGAAAACGCAAAGCACCAATTTTTTGAATAATGTTTGCCTGTCTGATAAACTCTGGTGTGTAGGTACCTGCCTTAATATACAAACAGTCTTTACTGCGAGAAAATAACTCGATTCAATTGGGAAAATTTAGTCGTAGAACCTGTGTTAAGCAAGGCCGTAGCCAGGAAATGGTTTCTTGGTGGGTTTTCGGAGAGGATTGGATAATTTTTTTGATTTGTGATGGGCTGATATACATTTCAAAAATATGTATATTTTTGTTCATGTATTTCCAGGATATATAAAATTGTATAAATATAAAATTTTTTCTATGAAAAACATGATTAATTGGTTAAAATTGAATCTCGAAACCAAACATTCCAAAATTTCGGGGGGGGGGGGGGTTCGAACCCCCAGACCCCCCTTGCTGGCTTCGGGCTTGGTGTTAAGTAGTATACATAATACATTCGATGACTAAAAACTATCACATTATTATTTTTATAAACCGGGCCATTTGTATAAAACGAAAACTTTAATTCAGGAACGGTTACTTCAAAATTCATCTCCAAAGGGTATGAAGGAGAATGTAAAGGGATATCGTTGGTTGTACTGAATAACTCAGGTTGTCTATAGGTACTTGATACAGATTGCTTCAGTATTTAGAAAGCATTTTTGATAAATTCTACTAAAGAGATGACTAAGGGCCAAATCATTAAGAAAGATTTTTATGTAGGTAAAGTATTTATTCGAAAGTAGTTTTAGTTTTGTACAATCATGAGGGCATATATAAACAGGTAACAATTTTATGTTATCTGTGTGTTTCTAAGATGTAAAAAACTGTAAAATGGCATAATTGTTAAAAAGTTCAAAATATTAACAGTTTCAAATATGTTGATAACCTAGTAATAGTTGAAATAGTCGAAAACATCGAAAATTTCAAAAACGTCAAGGCACAAAAATTTAAAAAAAATGTGAAAATGTCAAAAACATAAAAAATTTCACAACTTATGATAGTTTCAGTCTTTACTTGATGAAAATGCATTTTAATATTATATTAAAATAAATACACTGATGTAATTTTCACTTAAATTTATTTACTATTGACAATTGTTAAACCAGGTTACTGGCTTCTTCAGAATACAACGTAAGACTAACAGTTAAATGCCTTAAACTATTACAAAGAACTATGGTGATGCAATTACAGAGGTATTTAGAGGATTATTGAAGCAGGTAGGAGGGGATTATCACTATTAAGAAAGTACAATGGATAAATTATGGCTGTAATGAGTTTATATAATTCTATTGAAAAGATTAAGTAATGGGGATGAATTGGTTTCGGTTTGATCATTCAAGAGGTATGGCGAATTTTTGCTTTTGTTAATTTCTAATAACTCTAAAAGATATAATTTTTTACTTTTATGTTGTAAATGTAATACTTTGAATGTATTCTGAGGTACATGATTTTCATTCAATAAATGGTCGGCAAAAGTTGACTTATTATAATTATGGCACTCAAAAGCTTTGGTATGTTCATCCCATCTTGTCTTGAATGATCTTCCCGTATGACCGAGGTAGATACTAGCGCAACTACCAGATGTCAACTTATAGACACCCGAGTTGTTATTTTTGTTGATTTTATCTTTATTGTTTCTTATATGTTTTCCTAAGTTGTTATCTGTTTTAAAAGCTGTATGAATGTTTCTATTTAATAAAAATTGGGCTATTTTTTGAGAAGGGGAACCGATGAATGTGATACTTTTATATAGTTTGGGGTCGATATTAGGGGATATACTTCATTTATAGCCTTTTTATTTAATTTTTTAGTTAACATATTGTCGATAATTTGAGGGTTATAACCGTTATTGACAGCAATACATTTTATTCTGTGTAGTTCTGTATCAAAGTGAGTTTTTGATAGTGGGATGGTAACCAATCTGTGCAACATACTATGGTATGCTGCAATTTGTGTTGGTAAGGATGGTGTTAACTATTGTGGATTGTAAGGTCCGTGTGTGAAGGTTTATGATAAATGGAAAAGGTATGTTTGTTGTTATGTCTTTTGATGGTTAAGTCAAGGAAATTTAATGCATTGTTGGTCTCAGTTTCTATGGTGAATTTTATGTTAGCATGGATTTGATTTATATGGTTATGGAGTAACTGTAATTGTCTGTAAGTACCAGTAAAACAAGCAAAAATGCCATCAACATATCGATACCAATATAGGATTTTAGTGTTCGGATAGTGTTTGAAAATGAGTGATTCTATGTTGTTCATAAATATTTCGGCCAAAAGAGTGAAAATCACATCAGTGTGTTTATTTTAATATAATATTTCAACAACTCCTAATAACTCTACAAGACACAATAATGCGATTTCCTAAGTCTTCCATGTATTCAACAGGAGTTCCACTATAAAACAACATTTTTAAATGTCCCAAGTTGAAAAATGTATCGACTTCAATCAGGTGAACGAGATTGCCATAAAACAGCATAAACCACATTCCCGCTCTGATACCTAAAGGAATCGGATCAAGAAGAACTGGCAGCTCTTTGCTTAGAACCTGAGTGTATGTATGCCCATCTAATGTAGATGGAAGGAAGTGTGGGCCAATTAGGTGATCTCCGATATTTCCAATACACACGTTTAATAGTCTAATAAGAGACTCATTTACAATTTTGGTCCATTGCCAGGTGCCTGTAGGGGCACAAAGAAAACGTGACCCCAGAAAAAGTACCACCCCGTATATTTTCATGACAGTTTCTGTGATCTTATTTTGAAGACTTCATAGAGGCATTAATGCTCCAAACACTTTGTACATCGGTAGCGAAGTGTTTGCGGACATATGTACGTAGGAACTTTTCGTCATATATTGACTCGAGGAAACACACCTTGAAATCTTTCGTACTTTATTCAATTCCACCTAATATATAAAAGTTAGAACATTTTAAATTACGTCCTAATTCCACTATAGGAACCAAAATATTTTTAACAATTTCGATATGATGTAATTCAGGGTTTCCATTTAGTTCACAGCTCGTACAAAAAAGGCTGTCAGTTTATTGAGAAACCCGAATGATTTCCCGTCACTCATGGATATCGAAACAAATCAAAAACGAATAAAAAAATACATTGTGTGTTTACAGCGAATGGTAACGCGATTTCTCTTAGACATCCAATAAAGTGTCTTATCATCGTTGTTCAGGGATCGCAAGTCAAGGGAGTGTAATTTCATATCACTAACCCAATTCCCTTGATTAGATTCTGGATGGGTAGCCAATAAATTGACTGGAGACTTCCATTTCTCATCGCTAACTTGATTGCTGTCTCGGGGACCACGAATAGGATTTCATAGTGAAACGGTTATTTTGTTTCAGGCTCATTCCTCCGGTTGAGGGTTCTTCACTTGTGAGCTTAATAACTGAATTCGCCGAGACCACTGAATTTGATTTCGGATGCACCGATATTAGTTTTCCAACGATTCGGTTTTATCTGGATTTTTATTTCGTAATCTGTAGTATTTCAAAGTGTCATGCGGTAAATGAACGCTATGAAAATGCGTAATTAACAAAAAAAAAAAACAAAAATATTTTATGGCATTTCAATTTTTTTACAATTTTAAAGTTTAGTTCATATTTTTGCATTACAAACTTTTGAATTTTTAACCGACTTAAATGAAGCTGATTCTCAAATATTCTCCATATATTTATTTTCATATGAATAGATGACCGATTACATGAAAACGGTTTAACGAGTTGGAAACATAATTTTTTCAGATCTCGTAGTAGTTTTATAGTAATTTTTACTATTTATTTATATTTTTATAAATTTTTAAAATAATGTAGAGATTTTTGATGTTTTTGAAGTTTGACGTTTATGGCCTTTAACAGTTGTGACATTGTATACATTTTAGAAATACCAGAAATCTATGAAATTTGACATATTAGACTTTTGATATTTGACAGTTTTGATATTTCTGTCATTACACATGTTTGACAATTGATATTTTACATTTTTCTTAGGCGATATTTGCCATTTTTCATATATGACATTTGATATTAAGCATTTTTGACATTCTATATTTTTAATGTTTGACATTTTTGATATTTGCCATTTTTGGCATTTGACATTTTTCTTATGTGACATTTGTTATTCTTTATATTCAACATTTGACATTAGGCATTTTTGACCATCGATACTTTTGAAATTAGCCATTTTTGTCATTTGACATTTTTCACATTTGACATTTTATATTATTGACATTTGATATTTATGACATTTGACACTTTTGACATGTAGCATATTTGACATTTGAAATTCTTGACATTTTCGATATTTGTGATTTGACATTTTTGATATTTGACATTTAACATTTTTGACATTTAGCATTTAATATTTTACATTTTTTACATTTAATATTCTTATAATTGAAATTTTTGATATTTGAATTATTTCAAAGTGTCATGCAGGAGATGAACGCTAAGAAAATGCGTAATAAACAAAAACATCAAAAATATTTTAGCGTATTTCATATTTTTTACTTTTTTATGATAACGTTAGTTCATATTTAATCACAGTTTTGCATTTGTAGACGCGAGATGTAAGACTTAAATGAAGGTAGTCCTCAAATAGTCTAAATATATGTATTTTCATATGTGTATGATGAAGGATTACATGAAAACGGTTTAACCGAAGTGGAAATTTTAAACAGTATTCTTTTTAGGAGGATCCCGTAGTGGTTTTTCATTCATTTTTACCATTTATTTATATTTGTAATATGTTAAAACAGTTCAGAAATTTTTGATGTTTTGAATTTTTAACGCGTTTAAGGTTGTCGACAGTTTTGACGTTTATGGCCTTTAACATTTGTTACATTATATACATTTTAGAAATTTGAAATTTTAGACATTTGTTATTTGAAAGTTTTGACATTTCTGACATTAAACATGTTTGACATTCGACATTTTTGGCATTTGACATTTTTGACATTTAAAATTTTTGAGATTACTGACATTTGACATTTTTGACATTTGACATTTGTCATTTTTGACATTTGACATTTTTGACATTTGACATATTTGACATTTCACATTTTTTACATTTGACAATTTTGACATTTTTGACATTTGACATTTGACATTTTTGACATTTGACATTTTTGACATTTGACATTTTTGACATTTGACATTTTTGACATTTGACATTTTTGACATTTGACATTTTTGACATTTGACATTTTTGACATTTGACATTTTTGACATTTGACATTTTTGACATTTGTCATTTTTGACATTTGACATTTTTGACATTTGACATTTGACATTTTTGACATTTGACATTTTTGACATTTGACATTTTTGACATTTGTCATTTTTGACATTTGACATTTGACTTTTTTGGCAATTGACATTTTCGACATTTTTGACATTTGACATTTTTGACATTTGACTTTTTACATTTAGCTTTTTTGAAATTTGACATTTTTGACATTTGACATTTTTCGCATTTAACATTTTCGATATTTGACGTTGACATTTGACATATTTGATATTTAACATATTTAACAACTTGTATTTGTGTCATTTTTGTGAATTTTGACATTTTTTAAATATTAAAACAATAAGGCATATATCTCTGTAATGGACAATTTTCGTGACAAGGTAAAAAGCTCTAGAGGTCAATGAAAAGAGCATCAGGTCTTGTTGATGTTATTTGTATTATACAATCATAAAAATAAACAAACAATTGTTTCCTTTTTGTATGTTAGTACAGACAGATGAAAAAATAGATGCCATTAATGTTTTATTACCTTGTTAACAAATTTGCTTGAAAAAATATTAATTGGGCTTTAAATTCCTCTGTAGTTTTCACACTCTTTACTTCTAGTCTCAGAAATACCAAAAAACAATTAAAAATAATAGTTAAGAGGTGTGATTACTGATCCTGACAAAGGCTGGGGGGATAATAATTACTAAAAGTCTGCTTATTAGTACCTGAATGGGCCCCTAATAAATAAATTCCACATCTTCGTAAAACGTAATCAAAAGACAAAAATATATACCTCTAAAACTTATTTTAAAATGTTTTATCCAGGGTACGCGAGACCCTTAAGTGTGAATGATTCTTATGCAATTACCATAACAAATGAAATTTCGTCCATAACATAACTAAACCCTATTATTGCAAGCATGTGGGGATCACTAAATCCAAATTTGAACTAATATGTAAGGTGTCTCATAAAAAAATGTATGTGTAGTTCACCTGGACAATAGGTAACACTCTGTGTGTAAGAAAATAATTCTAAAATGTGCAGTTTTAAGTTTCTTGTCTATAATATGCACTAATGGCTGACCCTAAATTCGTAACCTAACTCTAAAAAAATAATCAACATGTAATCAAAGTATCGCAGATCGTTATGAAAAATCAAGCACATAATAATTATCTAGAGGCATTTTTGTTCGGCTTCAAGAGTAATATCGTTCATAAAAAAAACCGGTCAGAGCTTTGTGATGAGTCCAATTATCGATTGTACGGCCTCATCAGCTGAAAAGTACTTCAACAAAACAACGGTAATACAAATAGAAGGATTTTTATTCATAAAAAACGTCCATTGTTTTCCACCCTCGAATGAGCTAGACAATGACTCGAGTCCTTTTATAATGATTACCAACTGTGTTATTTATGATAACGTCAAAGTAACGATGTGTTATAGAGTATTGAATAGTTGAAATGACAGGAATTTATGAGTTTGTTTCCAATCAATTTGAAACGATTCAAGTTATCTGAAACATTAAGAATGTATATATTGTTATCCAAATTGTAATTTCGTTAATGTCTCAAACAATAGCTAACTACTAGGTTTTTTCATTACGCCACCAAACCAAAGGTTTAATCTGTTTTGCGAAAATTGTTTGTTCTTCAAATTTTTCCATAAAAATGTTGCTTAAAGCTGGAGACAAACAGGAACCCATTGCCATGACAAAATTTTGTTGGTACAAGTCACCATTAAGTTGAAAATATGTTGTTTTTGTACAAAATGTTAGTAGTGTCATTATTATTGTATTAATGAACAATTCAATCTCAATTAATCAGTCAATTGACATTACCAAAAAAGTCAAGCGAATATACTGCAAAACATTCAAACAAACATTGTTCGACAACGTTTCCTGAGAAGGAATCGAAAAGTCACAAAAAACAGATAAGTACAACCTACTTTCTGATAGTTAATCCTGCGGGAGAGTTTTTTCTATAAGAGGGCAACTAGTGTTCCGGGCAATTTCCACAAACTGCCCTTAGATACTACACTTTGATATTCAAGTACTTAACTTATCTGTATTTTTCAGAAACCATTGCGAGGAGAGAAAATCCCAGAAGAACATTCAAAATGTGTGTTACTGCCCAAAAAAAAACTAAAAGTAATAGCTAACTTCTTTTCCGATTAATAGGAAATATCTTATGAATTATCTCGATATTGGTTTGTTTACAAGGACATGACCATTAGCAATTTCTTCCTTAATCATCGGCAACCAGGAACGACTGAATTCTATGGAGGTAGTAGCGATACAATCGTTTTCATTTAGCAAAATTAAAGCAGACTCTTATAGTTTTCTTTTGGTGTTGTGTTCTTCTTTGTGCAATATAATTGAATTTTTAAACTGTATTTTATGACCAAGGTCCCAAGCATGTTCACAAATTTTGGATTCATCAAATTGTAGTTTTTTTATGTAATTTTTGTGTTCGTTTATTCGAACATTCAGAGGTCTAGAGGTTTCATCAAATTCACTATGGAAATTGAGTCCAATGGATCCCTGCCCTTCCTAGATGTTTTGGTTTCATGGTTGCCAAATGGTCGCCTGGGCCACTCTGTATACAGAAAACCAACACATATCGACAGATATCTGCACGCCCGGTCCCATCATCACCCATCTCAGAAACGGTCAGTCCTGAAGTTCCTGGTGCATCGAGCTATATCCATTTCCGAAACCAAAAGTTATAGAAAGGAATTAGCTTGGGTTGAGGGTAGCCTACTAAACAACGGCTACAGCAAACGAGAGATTCGCAATTCCATTTCTCATCACCAAAATCCTCTTCTTAAGAAAGAATTGTCACGTGATAAATCTGTAGCATATTTGCCATATATCAGCAAGGTCACGGATAGGATTGGGAAGCTTCTCCATAAGCACGAGATGAAAACAGTCTACAAACCACTATCCAAAATCTCACAAATGTTACCCTCTCCAAAGGATAAACAAAATCCTCTTTCATCTAAAGTTGTTTATTCCATTCCATGCTTGTGTGGGGCAGTATATATCGGTGAAACAGGTCGATCGATAAACACTCTTCTGGGTGAGCACAAACGTTATTTGAAAACGGGCCTGCTTTCAAACTCCTGCTGTAGCTGAACATCATCAGAAACGGGCCACCAAATAATTTTCGACAGCTCCTCTATCGTGGCCAAATCTCCGTATTATTTTACCAGAAAATTCCGTGAGCCCGTTGAAATCGCCATAAATCCCAAGAATTTCAACCGAGACAAAGGTTTCGAATTTTTGCCCATCTGGCAACCCTGCATCAACATTTCCACAACATAAAATTCCAGGAACGTATGCAAAATTACATCACAATCATAAAATAATCCCATCAAGTGCCTCCTACCCTCCTTTCACCTGAAAATTTCGGGAGGGCAATTATTATTTCTTCGTACCTATTATAATTTGTGCATCATTGTGACAAGTTGAATAAAAAGTGAAGTTTTGAAAATGTGTTCGTAAGAAAAAGATGAAATGAATGGAGTCGCCGCAAGTTAAGTAACATTTGTTTTGTTTTAGTCTCATCCTTGATAAAGCCCCTTATAAGTGTGGGCGAAACGTCGGAAAACTTTGTTTAAATGCCGGTTTCGGTATATAAATAAATTAATTCGAAAAAATGACGTCACATTGATAATAATTTACTTAACCTTACTTTCTGATTTCTTGTAAAGTATAAAGCTTATTGTAATTAATAAATCAACTTTATGTTCCTCTTTGTACCTTTTAACCAACTTCAAAAAGAAGGAGGTTCTCAATTCGTCTGTATCTATGTTTTTTTATGTTTGTTCACCGATTACTCGGAAACGGCTCGAGGAAATACGACCATTTTACTGGATCCTATTTGGGGGGATAGCGAAGTGGTCCCATGTTTTTTTCATTAAAATAGCTTTTACCGTTTCTTAGAAAATGGGGAAAAACTATTTTTACCTATTCTCATATACTCTATGCCTTGGTGGAGGAGCCGGTATTATTATATAAAATTTGAAAAATGTTATTCGGAACGTGGGGCAAATTGAAAAGGGATTAGATTAGTGCCGAGATATCTCAAAGTGGTCAGAACTTTTTTTCAAATAACATAGCTTCTATCGTTTCTTATAGAATGGGGAAAAACTTTTTACCTATTTCCTTATATTCTATGTCTTGGTGGAGTCGCGGGTATTATAAGATTCGATGGAGTTACTGGTATTAACTATTTGGAACTTGGGGTAAATTGTAAATAAGATGAGTTAATCAAAAAAAGTATCTAGCGATTTGGATGAAATTTTCCTATTTAGAAGTTTCAATGGATAGAAATCGATTGGTTAGGGTCTCATATTTGGAAAAATCGTTTTGCAGAGATATTAAATATTTAAAAAAGTTATTGACAGTTTGCGACAATCAATATAGCTGATTTGTAATTTAAAGGTGTTCAATACAGGGTGATTTGGTAACCTACGTAAGAGTGAGGTTCGTCTTGTAAAAATTCTTTCAAGACAGGGTGATTTGAGAGTGAAACTGCTCTTGTAATCATTTTTTCAATACAAATTGTATTTGTATGTTCCGAACAAGTAACTATTTAATGCCTCCCTCATATTTTCCTAGCTTTACATTTTTACACCTCGAGATTTAAAGTTTTCAAAGTGATAAAATTGCTAAGGCAGGCGATTTTTGGATGAGTAAAATATACATTTGTGGAGTAAAAATAAAATTATATAGGGTAGTTATTAAAAATGTTAGGAGATCCATAAGATTTGCTATGCAAGATGGTTAAAATATAGCGTCGAATGTAATTATAGCATACAGGATGGTTAGTAAAAAGCAAGAAATAATTATGTAAGGTAGCTCATAGCAGTTGGAAATTAATGATAGCTGAAATTGGTGCCAATTTGAACAGCCAAGTTGCGAAGTTCAACTCATCAATGTACCTCACAAAATATTTTCACTTTCGCTTGGCACCGACTTCATAAAAAGTATTTAATTGTAGCAAAATATTATTTCATGCTTTTTAGTTAATTTTCTTTTGAAGTTGGTTTTTGTTTTTTTTAAGAATTTATTTATATTACACTTAATTTATATATAAGCGTGATTTTTATCACGTTATCATATCAACGACAACTATCGTAGAAGTTTTCAAGGTAACTTTCCGACTGCACCGCAGCTAAACACACCCCTTTAGTATAAATTTAAAATCCGCTCAGGTTCGTGCCGTCAAATAAACAACAGAACGGCGAAAATCTTTTTCAATGATTACTCATTATATTATCAACGATAAGGTAACGATGTATAAAAAGATAAAACTGCTAAATGGCGGCAATGAATAACTGAAAATGTTTCCTCGGTAATTTATTACTGTTAGTTTTAGTATCTCATTTATTATCGAAAAGAAGGAAGAGCGCACAACCCGTAACTGAACCAACAAATTTTTATTAGCTAAAAGTGAAACGAAAAATAAAAGGTACAAAACACGCAAGTTTCTACAAGGAACTCAGCGCCCTGTCTTCGGAAGCTTCACATTTTAAAGTAGTATCTGGGGATTTTCTTTTTAGAAAGCATGCGATTCAGCCAACAATTTCACGGGAATATTGTAGAATCTTCCAGGGAATTTGCATCTAGTATTAAGACTATGCATATATTACTCAACATACGCCTTGGAATGTTGGTTTTTGAATTCGTTTCGACTGATGTTGGCAGAAAGGTATTAGGGTTTTGGAAATGTTTGAGTAAATTATGAATCCGGGTGCTTTTCCTATAAGGATAAAGGTTTTCATGAAACCGTTCATTGCGGAAAAAGAAAGTAATTGTACATTTTTAGAAGAAAACCTCTTTTATCAATTCTCTTAGGGAAAAGAAACTGTTTACTCAACCGTGACAGAATTTCTAATCCAAAATATTGCATAAATAAATTCTCCTGTGCTATAATTTTATTGTAACTAGCGGTCGCCCAGTGGTCGAAATTCGACATTAATTCATTAAAATAATGAGTTGAACATTATTGATGTTACTAGGGCTGCCTTTTATATTTCGGGATTGGACAACTCTAGTGTTGCAATCTGACAACTGACAGCTCTATCGGAAAGTTTGAAATTTTTGAGGTTATACGTACTCAGAACGTTTTGACACACAAGCGCTATGTGTTGTTTACAGTAACCTAAAGAATTCATCTCGGTCAAAAAATGGAATTAAATCCTGATCATTTTTGTGCGATTATTTTTTACAACTTTCGACGTGGATTAAGTCAGCAAGAGTGCATGGATGAACTTAATTTAATTTTTGGTGATGAAACTCCATCAAGGACCACTGTTTATAGATGATATGGTGAATTCCATCGAGGTCGTAGTTCACTCCAAGACGAATTTCGTGAAGGTCGTCCAAAAACAGTTGTTGTTCCGGAAACCATTGATGCTGTGCGCGAACTGATATTGCAAGATCGTCATGTGACCTATCGTAAGATTGAGTCAACCTTACACATTAGTGGGACCAGCATACATTCAATATTGCATAAACATTTAAATGTCAAAAAAATTGTTCGCGTTGGATCCCACACAATTTGTCAATCGATAAAAAAAGGCTCGTGTCTATTGGTCGAAAGAAAAGCTCAAAAAATACGATCGCGGTGCTTCAAAACACGTTTATGATATAGTGACAGGTGATTAATCGTGGATTTACGCGTATGAGCCCGAAAGTAAACAGCAGTCGACTGTATGGGTGTTTCAAGATGAGCCGAATCCAACAAAAGTTGTTCGCGCATGAAGCACTTCCAAGCAAATGATCGGAAAAACTGAACATGTCGCAACCGTACCACTAGAACAACGCAGAACATCGGCTCAATCAACTGTATTTTTGACCACTCAAAACATTGATTTGATGAGTCATCCGACGTATAGTCCTGACTTGTCACCAAATGACTTCTTTTTATTCCCGTACGTAAAAAACCAAACTGAGAGGTCATCGTTTTTCGACACCTGAAGTAGCGGTTGCTGCATTCAGAATGCATGTTTTGGAGATACCTCAATCAGAGTGGAAAAAATGCTTCGACAATTGGTTCAAACGCATGCAAAATTATATAGATCTTCGTGGGGAATATTTTGAAAAACAATAAAGCGATTTTCCATGATTAATATTTGTTTTTGTTCTCTAATCCCGAAATATAATGTATATTATGTATATATGTATGTATGTATAATATATAGAGTTAAGGCAAAATGAGAAAGGCCAGGCCAGGCCAGACCTTTGCTATCCCTATTATTTTATTTGGATTACGTTTATAAAAATAATTCACAAAATATTTTTTTATTTATATATATAATTGTAGGATTATTTTTACATAAATATGTCTATGCAACATGTTCGA
Organism: Octodonta nipae; assembly: GCA_034190945.1. Classification (NCBI taxonomy): domain Eukaryota; kingdom Metazoa; phylum Arthropoda; class Insecta; order Coleoptera; family Chrysomelidae; genus Octodonta; species Octodonta nipae. The sequence goes on from CM067216.1 coordinate 216,522,928, forward strand.
TCCAATTATCGGCGGATTTTGTTATCTAGCCTAAAAGTTTCCGTTTCCTATTTTAAAAATTGAGATGATAAACAACTCAATGAAAACTCTATATTTCAAGTTCTGCTGTAAATTGAATCATGGGATGTATGGAGTTTAGGAGCTCCAGGAACTTGAGGAGTTCTTGTATTCAGTCAGAACAATCGAAACTGCTGGATTTTTTGTAATTAAATGAATGATCGAGGAGAAAAAAATTGTAGTACAAAAAAAGCAGAAAACAGCCGAAAATTTTGCAAGCTGCAGGCAAAGTTTCTAGTTTTTCCAGCTAGACTTGAAGAATATAATAAAACAGGGTTAATCAAACTATGACGTTTTGTCAATTTAATCAAATGTAAGTTTGTTTCCTAGTAAAAGTTGTTACATTCGAACCTTCATTACAAAAACGATTTTAGCTCTTTCAGATACTAATTAGCTTAAAGCTAACAACATTTTTATCTCTAATATGCTTCCTGGTATTTCCAAAATATCACAGATGTTACTTTAATATCGCGGAACAATTGAGATAAAAGGATACTTCACTCAATTCTCTTATTCATACCTTCTTGTTACTGAACTCTTTCACTGCGAATGCGAAGGGAAACGTTCGCACTGAAAATTGGCAAGAAGTCATTTAATTTCCCCTAATTTCTTTCGCTAATTACATAAAACTGTAACGTCGACCACGAGAAAGAATTATATGACTCGAAAATGGCCCATTCTGAAACACTTACCGGCTAACCTCCCGTACCGCTGGAACATTCTTTCAACGTCCGTTTTGGAGCACTGGAATGTGTTTAGATTGCCGACGAAAACCCTCGAGTTCACCGCTTGAGGGTCTTGAGAATTTGTTTGGTTTCCTACTTTGCTCATCTTCATTTTTGCTGACTGCCTGTAAAAAAAGGAAACATGCTAATTATTTTTTTTATTCTACATTCGTCAGGGATAAATTAAATTTAATTAGCAAATTCTTTTGTTAGATTCCAGAATTCGGTTGGTGACAATGGAAATTCCACCTCCTAGAAGGAGCAATTGAAATTCTGGACGGAGAGCTAATTAGTTACGTTCACAAATACGTTAAAAATCTATTAATATTCAAAAGTACGAATTATATATCATCTCTTATCTCTACAAAGTTATGTACGGAAAGTTATAGTTTCTGCCGAGGGAGGACCCTGTATATACCAACCAAGTTTAACTGTCAGTTCGGGAACGATCTACATAATTCGATATTAGCATCATAGAATAATCTCGAGGCCTCTAGAATGTAAAAATTGTATATAAATAGATTCTGTGAGCGTTAGTTTAGTCAGTCTTGTCTAGTTAGTATTGTCATAAGTTATAAGTAGTAAAGTACATGCTCTAAGCAAACTGTCAGTGAGAATTGTGTTTTGTGTTGTATATATCAAGAAATTTTTATTGAAGTTTGACGGTAAAGGATTTGTTTTCACCGTTAAATAAAATAGTAATTATTAGACAACAGGTGTCTAATTGAACCCACGGGATCTGTAGGAATATTTAGAATTGTGCCTTATCATATAATGCATAAAATACTATCCGTAAATTAGTAGGGAAAACCATTTTGATAAGAGGGTGAACCAAATATGAACCGGACTTTTCTGTTTCTCGTCCTGTAGGTAATTCGAGTGGCGTGACGTCTCGATATATGTTAGGTAGGGATGTTAAGAAGAGGGGAGTTCGTCGGGTTGGAGAGACGTAGTCGATGCGCTGTTAGTAGCATCATGTCAGAGCAAGAGGTGCATACGTCTGTTGCGCAACGTGTTGTTATAAAATTTTTGGCGCGGGAGGTCGTTAGACCGTCTGAAATTTTGCCTCGACTATCTGCACAGTTCGGCAATGAAACACTTTCAAGGACCCAAATGTACGACTGGCACAAAAAGTTTTCAAATGGCCGAGACAGTGGAAAATGAGCCTCATGCACGCCGTCCCACGACAAGCATCAATGAGGCGAATATCTACGCAATTCGTGAGCTGATTGAAGGCGTACTGCTGATCGATTTTCTGCACGAACGCCGTACAATTAATGCTGAGTATTACTGCGAACTACTCCAACAAGTGAAACTTGCCTATCGGCAAAAGAGGCGGGATATGTCTATCCGAAGTGTGATTCTGTTGCATGCACGGTCGGCCAATCCTTGAACATCCGCCTGATTTGTCGCCATGTAACTACCACATGTTTGGGCCACTTAAAGAGGAACTGGGAGGCCACCACTTTGAGGACAACGAAGGTGTAGAAACGTTTGTGCGCAATTGGTTATCGACACGACCAGTTTCATTCTTTGAGAAAGGTATTAAAAAACTTCCGATTCGGTGGGAAAAATATATACATAAGAGAGGAGACTATGTAGAAAAATAATATGTATTAAAATTTGTATTGATCGTACCAATAAAATTTTTAAAACAAAAGTCCGGTTCATATTTGATTCACCCTCGTAATATACTAATCCATAAGCACCTAACCTTACAATATAATGCGATAATCGAATTTGTTAATACTTCAGTTCTTAAGATACCAATAATCTACCAATACCGGATATTCACCGAAATTCCAAGTGCTTATGGGCCACGCTATATAACCATTTTATTCAACTTTTGTTATAAAGAACTTGTATAACAGTACTTCGACTTTACCTTAGAGTGCCTTAATTCTGTATATGCGGCTGTTTATTTGTAACCCAATATAACATTCTCTAAATACCTTTTTAAACGCACTGTATGACTATAATTTTGCTCCGCCCAATATTTTAGGTATGCCATATAGTAGGACGCAACTGTTGATGGTTCACTTTATCTAACAAATCAAGTTTGACTCACTACAATTCTACTTCGCCTTCGGTTTCAACCACCTTGCATATGAAATTACATATGGGCCACCTTATTGGGTGTTATACTCGTATTTAACACTCTATAATTGTAAATTCACCATTCCCCATCATAATTCACCCAAACTGTCACTGCTTTTTGGCCACCCGACATAACAATTTTATTCAACATTTTTCTGAACCGCCTTGTATAACTATATGTCTACTTACATTGGTATTTAAACCATCCTCTATATAGTGCTGCCAATTAGTCAACCAATATAATTTATTTGTCTGTCAGTTTTTGAACCATCCTGTGTACCCATGATTTTACTCTACAAAATATTTCAACCACCCTGTATATGCATATGCTCAGGGGCCACCAAATATAAGACTTAACTGTATCTCTGCTCCACTCTATATTTCTACTATCTTATCTATGCATCTGCTTATGGATTACGCCAAATAACTATTTTTCTGATATTTTTTGAACCACCTTGGTAACTATAATTTGTCTTCATTTACTATTTCACCCCGTGTTTGAAACTTATTCTGACATTGTTTTAATTACAATGTATAACTATAATTTGACTTTGCTCCATGTTTCAAATATTGCATATTAGCAGCTCATGTTCTATCCTACAAATTTTTTCAAATTTTTTTTAACTATAATACTACTACACCCTCTATTTCAACCATCTTGTATATGCAACTACTTATAGGCCACCCAGTATAACAATTTTGTGTTAACTATAAATCTACAAATTCCCAAAATATTACACCAAAATTGCTACTGCTTATGGGGGATCGTATATTGTGTTAAAATGCTTAACTATAATTCTACTCCACCGTATGTTCAACTATCCGATTTGTGTAACTGATTATGAGTTACGCTATTTCGCATTTTTATATGCAATTTTTTCTAACCTTGTTTAAATCACACTGTGTAACTATAACTTTACTTCGCCTCATATATGCAGCTGCTCATATTCTACCCTATATAATAAAAAAAATCTAGCATATTTTCACCCACCCTATATAATTATAATTCTACTCAAACCTATATTTCAACAAACTTGTGCAACTGCTTATGGGCCACACAATATGACATTTTCGTTCCACCATGTGAACTTAGAGTTCTACTCCTCCCTATATTTTAACCATCCTGTATATGGGACAGTTTGTAAATCATAACATTACTTTATAAGAAGTTTTTAAACCTACCTCTATGCTTACATTAAACATTTTTTCTAATTTTTTTATCCACCTTGTATAAATAAAATTCTATCCTACCCATATTTCAATCAACTGGTAACTGGTAACTAATTTCACCCACCCTTATTTCAACATTTTATACATGCAGCTGCTTATGGGACACCTAATATAACTAACCCAAGTAATTCTACTAAGACCTCTGTTTCAACTACGCTATATGTTTGGAAGACCGTGTAAAATTACGCTTGATAAAACATTTATCTATTTTTTTTTAAATGGAACATGTTACATTGGCATATTCGAAATTTTGAATATAAGCTTAAGCTTATGAAAGTATCTTTCTAATATTTGGTGCGTGTGGTGGAACTATTAGAGTAATTGTATGTTACCTAATATCGTAGAAGTGTTTTCGCTAAGTCAAACTATAGGTTTTGTCACAAAAAATATTCAGCAGAATCAATAGATGTCCGAACAAACAAACAAGCCAACAGATAACTATGTTGTCGTTGGATTTGCAGCCGTGCGCTTTAGACTCTTGACCATCTGTGGTTAACCAATTATATTATTTAGAGGATATAAAAGTCCCGGCTGTATGTAAAATATCAGTGCCTCTCTTGAGTGATAAACGTAGATTGTTTATTATCATAACAAAAAGTAAAGAAAGGATATGTTTTGCTCAATGTGCATACTTCTATGATAATATGAAAATTTAATGCCAACTTGCCTATATGTGTAGTATCCAACTTAATATTTTACAAAGCGAGAATTGGAGTGTTTATTAGAACGAAAAGCAAATTTTGTGCAGGTATTGTATATTATTTGGATGTTATGTTGATTTATTTTCTATTTATTATTGATTTTCTACAACAGAAGACATTTCTGGTTCATGTTTTTAAACAGGGGGCTGAATTGGATGGGCATTTGAAGATCGACGAAGTAGGTGGTATCGGTCGTTCGATGGTGTCGTTTCGTATCGAAACAAATGAAATTTAAAGTTATGCATTTCATTCCCTTGCTCATCTATTTTTGTATGGGTAAGTGTGGGCGTCCGTTAAGAATATTTCGTTTCAATAAGAAAGGTTTTATTGGGAGACGAGGATATTTTTCTATCAAATTTTTTACTTTCCTATTTATGTATGTTGTGTCAAATTTGAAAAAATTTAAGATCTTTGACAAAATAAGGGTTTCTCTTTAATATCGCTACCAATTCGAGGAAAATCCAGTGAAACTTTTATTGCTTCCGGTATTTAATCACGTTTTATAACTCCCTATAACTTATCAGACGATCTGGAGATCTAATTTTAATTGTTCTAAGTAATTATGTAGTTGAATAAACTTTTTTCGCCATAAGGATCTCTCAAATGATGTGTATTCCTTAAAACTTAACTCTAAATTTTAAACATGTTTATAACTATTCTATAAAGCAGTTAATTCATGTTCATCTTGACTTTTCTATTATAAACGACCCTCTCATTGTTCGTAATATTTCTTTGGCGTTTAATTCGAGACGACATGTTTGATTTGCCTAAAACAAACTTGCTGTACTCGCTTTCGTTTCCAACAATTGAAATAATTTAATCTCTCCTGGGGAGTGTAACTCCCAGTGGAGGCATCCCTTGTGAGAAGTGAAGGAAATTTCTTATTTCAGCTTATAAAGCTTCTTTTCAAATCTGAATCGAATCGAATTTGTTTCTACCCCTCAGCGAGTGTATTTCCCTCTAAATAAAAGCGTGAACATGAGAATTTTACGGAAATTACGCACGTGAAACTTTTGCGAAATAATTTTTTTTTGTCTTTGTCATATATGTTTACGTTAAATTCCATATTTTGTCACCTTATTCGTATATTTCAATTCGTGATAATTGATAATGAATTTCTCCAAGTTTCTTTGAACTTTCATCGTCTTGAAGTGGTTGTTCTACACTTAACCTGTCATGCGTCGCCGGTCATGGCCATTGTGTCTTATCCGGTCCAATCAGCGTCGTCAGTTGATATTCAATCCAGGCATACAGGATTATACCTTCACTACAATTCCAACCACCCATCAGCAACGAAAACTGGCATCATCAAAACACTAATCCATAGAACCAAAAATATATGCAGTACACCCGAAGCCCTCAAAGAAGAACAAGTGATTGGACCGGAAAAGACCCAATGGCCATGACCGGCGACGCATGACCGGATAAATTCGACGGATAAATAATCTGAATTTCCTATCATTCACCTGATGACGATAGCAGATACACGAATGAAGAGGAACGAGTTGTATTGTCTACCAACTTCAGACTAACAATGATAATTTGTTGACAAACCAAATGAATTTGATTTCAATAAAACATCAGGGGAATTTTTAACTTTATTTAGAATTTTAGATACATTGGCATGCACTGACAATGGCGAAACAACGTAAAAACAAATGTTCCTAGTTTGTTTATTGTTTGGCACTTTTTATGTCTATTTGACCCGTTTAAAACGATTTTACACTACAGAGTTTTCAGATCAAGGATTACTTTTATGTTTTTTTGGGTAATAACATCACAATCGAAATAAAACGACGTATATTGAAGGAAAACCAAACGATTCAAAGTCTATTCTGACTTCCTTGTCAATGGCTTTATATTTATTGATGTAAATTGCTAAATGAAAATTTGATTTCTGACATTTAAATTGACATTAGCAAATGTGTTGTTTTTAGATATACAGGTAGCATAAAAAAGTCTAAAGATCATGTATTATAGTTAAACAGCTTTTAAATCAGAACAATTTGAAAGAGTTGTCTTTAGAATTCATTAATGGCGTTCCTAGTATGACTTTGTTATAAGATAGCGCATTCGCCAAAAATGTGATCAAAGAATTCTATTGTTTCAGTGATCCCATGAACGTCATAAGGGAAAACCTGGAAAAAGAACTATCCCGATACTAGGTTATTCAAGTTAATAATTTCTTCCTTAATTGTCGGTAACCAGATACGATTAATTTCTACAGAAGTAGAAGCGATACAATCGTCTTCATTCAAAAGAATTAAGTCAGACTCTTTTATGTTTCGTTTTGTGTTATGTTATTCTTTGTGAAGTATAGTTGAATTATCAAATTGTATTTTATGCCCTAGGTCCCGATCATGTTCACAAATTTTCTATTTTCCAAATTGTCGTTACTTTATGTGATTCTTGTGTTCATTTATTCGTGCGTTTAATGGTCTCGATGCTTGTCCAATACAAAATTTATTGCATTCCCATGGAATCTTGTATATGCAGTTTTTCTGGGTTTTGTTGGTTGGTTTTGATTTCAGTATTAAAAATTTCAATGTATTTCTTGTTTGGAATGTTGTTTTAACATTAAATCTGTTGCCCAGTCTTTTCAATCTTTCTGACAGATCCTGTATATATGGAGTAGTTGTAACTGTAATGTAGTTATCCTCAGTAGTAGTAGTGTTAATAAGAGAAGTTCTGGGTTGATTCGGAAGGTTTTTTTCTGTTCAAGTCTGTTTAACTCTGTTGATAAATTTTGTGGGGTAATTGTTTCCAGTAAGAATTTTTTTATAATTAGTTTTTCTTTGTTGAATGTATTAATTAAATAAGCTTTACCTATCTTTTAAATTAGTCATCAATTGTAATTTCTTCCTTGGATTTGAATCAAAATATATGGAGCTTTTATTATATGTTGAAAGAGTGCTTTATTTTTTTGGTTTAATTTTTTTAAACTACAAAAAAACTCGTTTAGAAATACCACTTTAATATTTTTACCATTAAGTGAATATTCTTTAACATTTATTTTTGATTTTACATATTTCATAATTAATATTCCATATAATAGAGTTGGTAATGTCGCTCAATTAACATCAGTAATAGAAAAAGCAAGTTTTATACTCGTAAATTTTGGGTTTTGAATATTTCGGTTTAAATATTAAACGAAATTGTCACAAAAATAGTTGCAAATGTTTGCAAATAATGCGCGAAAACAACTTCAGTTCATTATGAATACAGCCGACAATATCCATCTATCATAAAAGTGCAACTCATGCATATAAACACAATTGTAATTAATATAAAATGCATATGGATGGGTGGCGATCAACATAACGGTACTAAAAATGTAATCAAAATGGTGATATCGCCATGGAGTTTATTTAATTTTTCCATCGTAATAATAATGGAGATTGCGTATCAAAAATTTACGTTAAATAATGTACGATTTTTCATTTTAACTATAATTACACATGTGTATTATATATATCCTTTGAATGTAGTCTTCCACGGATGAAACAATGTTGTTTCCTATGTTGTTTACGTTGTACATCGGTTCTATTTTTTGTCCTCTGAAAAAGAACAGTTAACTGTCATCTGACATTTGCAAAGATGAAATTCTGATACTATAAGGAAAATAAAACATTGAAACTGCATTCTCTTCTTATATTCCATTAAATAGTATAATCATTGTTAAGGCAGGATGTCATTTTTGTGTTTGTTGTTTTACCTGCTAATCTGTTTTCGTTATCTCTGCCCGTCTCATTGTTTATGAACCCTGTTGAATGTTTTTAATTTAATTTAATTAAGTACATATTTATAATGGAATCATTTTAGTATAAACAGAAAATAGGTTATGATTACTTACATCAAAGTACTTTTCACGGAAATAAAGTGTAAAACTGATCTTTACATCATTGGTATTTATAGCGGCGAGTTGCAACTATTATTTTAGAATAATTCTTTGAATCTGTGCAACCAATTTTTCTGAAGTTTTTCTTGAATTATTTGTTTACAGAGGCACTAAGCTTCATTTATAAACCACTATAACTTTAAAATAAGGTTACAAATCTGCTATTTTACTGACGGCTGACAGATATATAATTTAATCACAGTATATACACAGTCGTCATAGAGCAAAACAATGAATTAAAGGTTTAACGAGTTCTAAGCTACGATTGTTACGTCACAAATAAAAAATAAATCGTTTACTTGGTTTTTATTCATATTGGAATTTAATACCCGATTTTCTAGAAAATAATAAAATTTACAAAGAAAAAAAACATATTTCAACTTTATTGCAATTTTATTGATAGTTTATAATGATGACATAAAACAGTCAAATACCAACTTATATTTTACTGACTTAGCAGGTGTTTCAAAAACAATGGATTTTAGGTGACCTCAACGAAAAAATCGATTGGTGTTAGATTCGGAGGTCTAAGAGGCCATTCAATATAACCATTTTCTGTTGATGTATCTCAAAACAAGAGATCGAGAATGTGTCTACCAGTTTGTTGGATTGTACATCAGTGTAAGGCCTAAAAACGTACTCAATTGGTTTTAGAATAGCTATTCGATGACTTAACAAATAATGGCCAATATTTCTAAAAGTGACTTAGAATTATGTCAACAAATATTTTGTGTAGCATTCAGTACCGAACATATTGTAACCATTAAAAGGATACCATACTTGCTTTAGTGTTAGAAATTATTTTAAGTTTAAAACTAAAAATAGTCCCGAATTATAAAAATTAATACATGAAACATCTTTCTGAAAAGCTGTAAAAGCTATCTTATTCTGTTTAAGTTTTTAAGTAAGAATCTATTTCATGTGTATGTTTATATATCATCATCATCATAGACCCTAAAACAGCTAAATCAATTTAGATAATTTAAACAATAATGTGTTAAGAAGTGTACAGAAGTAATCCAACTTAATCCAGTATAATGCGAGACTCATCGTTTTTCACAAAATCGGAAAAACTGTAACTAGAGTAGCTGTTTAATGAATCGACACTGATTTCTCTGAAACGGCACAATAATTGAGGAACTTTAAAATTATATTCCACTCGATTGAGAGGTGAATCGATATACTTTTAACACACTCCACTAGCTTACTTTTAATTAATTTTGTAAGTAAATTTCATCCTAGAATTAATTGTAGTTGCGAAATAAAACTTTGTATGTAGCATGAATGACAATATATTTATAAAAAAATTGAGTGACGGGCGAATCCACCAATTTTAATATTTACATAGATTTTTAGGTTAGCATTTTGTTATTCATAATAAATAATTTATATTTACAAAAGAACCGACTTCAGCTGACTTAAAATAAAAATAGTTTAGAAACTGTGTGCAATCAATCACTATTTTCACACAAATCTTCTTTTTAATCTGATTTAAGGTACAATTCAAATGAAAAGTTTAGCGTATTCTTACCTCTCTCTTTTTCTTCCTTTCTCTTTCTCCCTTTCTAATTTGTATTATTTACCTATATTTTCCAAATGTATTTTAACTTTCTTATTTGTTTTAATATATATATATATATATATATATATATATATATATATATATATATATATATATAGCTTATTGGTCTATCATTTTCTGAATCACCCGGTACAACCATAATTCAACTCAATACAATATCAGAACGGTCCTGAAATCTTTAAAATCACCCTGTATACGTATAAATCCTCTCCACACTATTGACTCTTCTTATTTTTTTAATGGTTAAATTATTTCAACCACCCGGTATATGCAACTGCTTCTAAAAATTTTTGAACCCATGTCTATAATTATACTCCGCCCTAGGTTATATAATCCAAATATCCTAAATGCTTATGCTTATATAACAAATTTTTGATTTACCCTGAATAACAATAATTTTTATTAAACAAAGGTTTTAGTTAATCTACGAATTATTTCGTGTAATTTTTATCCTAGGAATCACATGGAAACGACGTACGGCTCCCGATTTGGAGTCTCTGTGTGCTACTTTGGCCTGAGACTCCTAGATGTCGAAATTAATTTGCTATAAATAAGTTAGTAATTTGTTTGATGGTCAGTTTGAATTTATTGAGTCGAAATATTCAGATTCAACAATGTTTTCATATTACTATTTTTAAATTTAATTGTATAGCAAGATTGACAAGATTGGTATCAGATTTGTTGAGGGTTTCTTTCATTAGTGAAATAGGATCTCAGACTTTTCCAAAAGGTATTAAGTTTTTTTATGAAGATTAATCTTAAGAATTTCAGGCCATCTAAAAAAATAATTATAATATTATTGCCTACATAAGTCTGATTAAGAATTATTAATATTGTTACGAGAATTCATTCGTGGACTTACCAGACAATTCCGAGAGAAATATATAAATACGGACAGCTGGCGACAGGATTCATTCAGTTATCGACGGTCGTATTGTATAGTCAAGCTATATAGCAAATAGTTCTGTGAATATAAATTGTGTTAAAGTAGTAGAAATAAACTAGAGTGAGTTGGACTGTGTTTTTAAATATATCCAAGAACTGAACAGAACTTGTGTGTGAGAATAAAAACATTATAAAGTTACCTAAGTTTATATTAGGGACTGGTATCATTACACAGCACCATCAAAAAAATAAAGTCTTGTGCATCGGACTGGACCTATGTAGGCTTATGTTTTTGAGGTCCTGGGTCAGCTTGAAATCATCAGGTCAGAGTCAAGGTCATTCCAAGGTCAAATTGCTATAATCTAATCAAAAAATCTGAAAAAATTCATATAAGCGTTCAAACACCTTCTACAGGCAACTACTTATGTTCCAAACTATATAACTCTGTATAACTATGATTCTACTCCAATTTATATTTCAACCATCCTGTACATTCAACTACTTCTGAGAATTTTTAAAGCCTTTTCTATAACTGTAATTATTTTCCGTCCTATATTGCAAATATACGCTGTGTATAACTCTAGTTTTGCTCTTACTCTTATTTTGCCCACCTTGTATACGCAATTACTTATGTGCCACCCAATACAATATTTTTAGAAACACCCTGTATAACTAATTCAATTCCAACTGATATTTCAACCATCTTATGTATAAAACGGCTTATGTACCGCCTAATATCACATGCACGCACGCACACACCTACAACCGTATACCATATAGAAGAGTTCGCCGACATATCTAACAAATTTTCGTTTCGATAAACTAACAGAATATTTTCTGCCATTTCACGCGACTATAACTTCGTCTCTAACAGACTGGCATATCATGACATTTAAACTAGAAATTTAAGATAAAAATTTGACAATTTATAATATTCAAATTGCGTGAGCACTTTTAGAGAAAACACCGAAGATTCATTGAAAATCGCTGAAATCTAGTCCCTTATTTACTTTTTTTGTGATTTTCTAGAAACCATAAATCTCATGTTATTGTCTTTAATATAATGCAGTTTAAATCATCAAAATTGCCCAAGCCGTTTTTGAATAATCGCCCCACATACATAAAAAAAAGTTGCATACGAATTGATAACCTCCTCCTTTTTGGAAGTCGGTTAAAAATAAAGTCCATAAACGTTCAAATTTGTCACATAGACTTTCTACACAAAATTTGTTGATCGCTCATTGGGTTTGTAACTGTTTTCATGATTTGAAATTGGTTCTTTTCTAAAAATATATTATAATTTGAATTTGAATAAAAATACACAATGATAAGCAGATAAAAAGCGATATTATATTATTTAATTTACTTAGATAGTGCAATTAAGTAAGCTGTAAATCTTAACTTAAATTGAAAAAATATATAACTTCAGAATTTATCCTTTATTTTTGAAACTGAAAGACATTTTGCTGAACTACAGACAGTGTGTTTGCTATTTTGTCAACTGAAATTGATTGATCAACTCAACCACAACTGATACAGTTAATGATAACTCAAGCTGTGAAAATGTGTTAATATTCAACTCGGATGCATCGATTCAAATGAATCGCTTTGAGTTATAGCTTGTTGTGATTGTGACAGCTCGTAATTGATAGCGACCATCTCGGATTGTGGTATGCAATAACGCAGTCTTAATATGTCACATTAGCTACAGCATGATTTGTTAAAGCGTTTAATGATAACCTTAGTTAAATGACGTAGGTATGCGTGCTCAAACAAGATTTGGGTGCTGATTGAATTATTGGATGTACAAGGGGAAGCTAAACAAGCTAACATGATTGCAGTTCAAAAAATCCTTCGTAATTTTATTTTAGATTTTTGTGTTGTTAGTAATATATTAGCAATACCGTAATGTACGCAAGGTCGTACTTATAAGTAGCTAGCCGTAACCCGCGGTTTTACCCGCGTATGGATTGTAGATTAAAAATAACTTATGAAACATATTTTTTCTAACTTTGTTGAACCACCTTACAAAACTATAAATCTACTAATCCCGAATATATTTCACCGACACTTATAGGCCACCCTATATATCAAATTCTATTTAAGATTATTTGGAAACACCTGCTTCACCCTATAGTGCAACCATCTTGTATAAGCTGCTGTTTATTTGTCATTCAATATAACATTTTTAAATTACCTAACTATTATTCTATTCTACCCTATACGCTATATAACAATTATTTCTGATAATTTGGGGCCACTTGGGAATATATAATTTCCCTCCATCCTATATTTTAACCACCCTTTATATACCATATTCGGAATTTTGAATAAAAGCTAAGCTGGTGCAAGAATCTAAAATTTGGTGCATGCGGTGGAACCTATTTACTAATTGTGTATTGTCTTACCGAACAAGGCAGTAGATTTTTCCCTATATATATATATATATATATATATATATATATATATATATATATATATATATATATATATATATATATATCTTCTGTCACTGTAGGGAGATAAAATGTATACCAGATTTTAAGTCAAACTATAAGTTTTCCAACAAAAAAAGATTCAGCTACATCAATTCAGTAGTTCTTTCGTGATGAGGTAACAAACAAACAAACAAACAATTTTATAATAGTATATAGAGGGTGTCAAACAGTGTAGGGTTTAATTTGTTTAGTGATTTATAATTACTTAATGAGTTTTATTGGCATATCTATTCAAAATAACTACATTCCGATAATTTTCATGTTTAAATTATTACTAGGAATACTAATATGTTGACTATCTAACTGTAGAAGATTTGATGACTGAAGTTAAATATTCTTTCAATACAATTTGATGTCTAGAATCTAGTAGACAGTTAACAGCACATATTTGAAAATTCTGAATATTTCCAGGTCCAAGTGAGACACCGTTTGTCAATGGCAATAAAGAAACTATAAGAAAACCACAATATTATATTAAAATAAATACACTGATGTAATTTTCACTTAAATTTATTTACTATTGACAATTGTTTTAAGTAAGGGGGATGAATTGGTTTCGGTTTGATCACTCAAGAGGTATGGTGAATTTTTATTTTTGTTAATTTCTAATGACTCTAAAAGATATAATTTTTTACTTTTATGTTGTAAATGTAATACTTCGAATGTATTCTGAGGTACATGATTTTCATTCAATAAATAGTCGGCAAAAGTTAACTTATTATAAATGTGGCACTCAAAAGCTTTGGTATTTTCGTGCCATCTTGTCTTGAATGATCTTCCCGTATGACCGAGGTAGAAACTAGGGCAACTACCACATGTCAACTTATAGACCTTCGAGTTGTTATTTTTGTTGATTTTATCTTTATTGTTTCTTATATGTTTTCCTAAGTTGTTATGTGTTTTAAAAGCTGTATGAATGTTTCTATTTAATAAAAATTGGGCTATTTTTGAGAAGGGGAACCGATGAATGTGATACTTTTATATAGTTTGGGGTCGTTATTAGGGGTAGTAGGATATACTTCATTTAAAGCCTTTTTATTTAATTTTTTAATTAACATATTGTCGATAATTTGAGGGTTGTAACCGTTATTGAAAGCAATACATTTTATTCTGTGTAGTTCTTTTTAATAGAATTATATAAACTTATTAAACTCATTACAGCCATAATTTATCCATTGTACTTTCTTAATAGTGATAATCCCCTCCTACCTGCTTCAATCATCCTCTAAATACCTCTGTAATTGCATCACCATAGTTCTTTGTAATAGTTTAAGGCATTTAATTGTTAGTCTTACGTTGCATTCTGAAGAAGCCAGTAACCTGGTGAAACAATTGTCAATATTAAATAAATTTAATTGAAAATTACATCAGTTATATATAATATTAAAATGAATTTTCATCAAGTAAAGACTGAAACTATCATCAGTCAAAAAAGCACAAGTTGTAAAATTTAAAATTAAAATGTTAGATAATAGGTAATATGGTTTGTGGTATGTGACGTTTAATATCACTAACAGAATTTAATTTGATAATATACAGGATAGCTCAGAAATAATAATAAGAAAGTTTCCTTCAAATTGGAAGAATTAGAAAGAAGTGATTTTCATAATTTTATCTGTGCGACTTTGTTACAAAATACAATCAAATAATTGTATTGATTCAGTGATCTTATCAAAATCATAAGCGAAAACTTAAGGAAAAACTTATGAATTATTCCAATGTTGTGTTGTTCACAAAGAAAGTACCATTAATAATTTATTCCGTAATTATCGGCAACCAGGAACGACCGTATTCTACGGAGATAGTAGCGATGCAATCGAATTCGTTTAACAAAATTAGAGAAGAGGCTCATAGTTTTAATTTCGTGTTGTGTCCTTATTTGTACAATATAGTTGGATTTTTAAATAGGCTAAGGTCCCAGTCACGTTCACAAATATTGTACTTTTCAAATTCTCGTTTTTTATGTAATTTTTATGTTCATTAATTCGATTATTTAGAGGCCTAGAGGTTTCTCCAATATAGAATTTATTATGTTCACGCAGTGTTTTTTTGGTGTGTTTTTGATATAATTCATTTTAATGTGTTTCTTGTTTGAATGAGGGTTTCGTATTAAAGTTGTTGCCTACTCTCTTTAATCTTTCAAACCCTATATGTATAGCGTTGTGATTGCAGCTATCTTTTTAGTCAGTGTTGGTGAAGTTTGGTGTTGACTGTTAGTGGTTGTTTGGTATTCGATTATGTTTAATTATTTATAATTAAATTTTTTGGATAATTATATATAGAAAGTACATTTATTGTTAACGTACTTTCTTCATAAAATTTACTGATGTCGCAACAATTGGCTTTCGCTCTATCATATAGATATTTGATGATTTTACTGATTTGGATGATTAGAGTTAAACTTGAGATATCGGTTTTCTATAAACTTCTGTTTCAAATGACAATTGTTATTTTGTTATTAAAATGTTTAAAAAAGATTGTTTCCGAATAGTTAAAAAAAAAGTTATATGTAGCCTCAAGTCGTTGCATATACAATATACAGCCATATATTACGGTAGAATTATAAATATACAGAGTGTTTCAAAATATGTTAGACCCTAGATGATTTATTGGGTGCCCCAAGCAGTTTCATATACAGGATGAGGTGGTAAATAAGCAATCGGAGTGGCATTATAGTTATATATGGTGGTGGCTTAAGAAATGCAAGAAAGTAGTTATATAAGGTAGCCCATCAGCAGTTGAATATGTAGGATAGATGAAATATAAGGCGGAGTAGAATTGTTGTTTAACAGGGTGCTTAAAAAATGTTATACCTCTAGGGTAGCTCATTTGCAGTGGCATTTTCAGGGACGTTTGAATATAGGATGCAGTGGAATTATGGCCATATAGGCTGCATCAAAAAATGTTATATTGGGTGGCCACAAACAGCTGCACATACAGTGTAGTTGAAATATATAGTGGAGGAGAATTATAATTATTCAAAAATTTTTAGAGTTGGTAGCCCTTAAGCCTACACAGTATGATTGCAATATCTGGTGGAGAGGAATTGTATTTTTCATTAGGATTAGATTTCTTAGTAGGAGTTTTATGGTGCTGTTTTTGTAGAAGTGTCTTTTTGGCAAGCTTAGAGCGTTGTTTCGTTTATTTAATTCCTAGATTTTCTGAAATTCGATAGCTTCCCGTATTATTATTTTATGTCCTGTATTGACTTCGTGTTGGAATAAGGCCGATGTCGTCTATTTATTCCTGATTCTTAGTTTATGCTCCTCAGCTCTTACGAAAATCCGTCGGTTAGTACTTTCCACAAATGACTTTTTGCAGTCTCCAGCTCGATTTTATCTTTTGGGTTATAAAGTACTTTGCCTACGTTCATGTGAGGCTTGAAAATTGGCTTTATGTTGTGTTTTCTCAGTATTTGTCCTATTCTATCAGTAGTTTCTCTGTTTGTTGATTTATTGCTTGTTTTATTGTATGTTTTTTATATCCGTTTTTCTTTAGTTCTTCTGTTATAATTTCAATTGGTATTAAGGTTTGTTAATCTAAATGATCTGGAAATAATTCATGGTTGAATCTTGCAGACGTTTCGCCAAGGTCTCACTTGACATTATGACCTCACCTATATGAACTAGGCTAGATTCAGGCTCACAACTGTGTCGAATTTTATAAAATACTCGACCTGTCGACTCCTGGCTCGGAGCTATTATCAATAGACAAATTGAAAAAGATAATAAAAATAACGAAAACCAGGTTCTACATCGAACTTGGGGTCTCACTCTGCCTACATCCTAAGTTAATTATTAAACAATAATTATTAAACAGCAATCAGTCGAGGGGCTCGGTAATACAGTACTTACTTTGTAACCACCAAACAAATATAAATTACTTTTCTAAAGAAAACTTATTGCATTACCGGTTTTATAATTACTAGGTTTTTGCAAATTCAACGCCATGCAATTGGCTCAATTATTAACAAGTATATCAACAAATTTAATATTAACTATATGTCTACATCGGAAAAGTATATTCCAATATTATCAACATCTATGAACTTGCCGTGCAAATGTAATTCGAAATTTGGAATGCGGTTTATTCGCGGTTATTCGTCGGCGAATATTGGTTTAGTGCAGGTTCAAAGTTTTTATACATTGCGACTGAGCATAAAACATTGATGGAATAATTAATTAGATTAGAATGACCGCATCTATGGAATAATCCACGTATTTGCACTGCCGCGGCCCAGGCATAATGTATTCCTGTCGATTTGTGAGGCAGTCATGTTAAAAATTAGCACCATTGTTGGTCGTGAATTGTTGAAATTGCATATTTGATATGTGCATATTCCATATTTCTGAAAATGAAAACTATTTTACGCTCATTGTACCTTGATTTCGACTGATGTGTGTATGTGTGTGATTTTCGTGCTTGTAACTCTTCCACTCATGTAAACGTCATTGTAGTTAATGGAGCTGCAGGCAAAATGTGTTAATTCAACTTGGATGAATCATTTTCACTCATTCTTTTCGAATGTAGTCATTGTCATGGATTGCGTAAAAAACTCGTCAGTATTTGAATAATTACAGTTCTATTGAGAGTTCCATAAGCATGGAAAATATCGGTTGTTTTCACCGAAGTATTTCAGCATTTTAGCAATGTATGGAGAGCTATATAGCGTAGATCATAGCAGGAAATTTTAGTATAAGGGAATACATTGTACTTAGATTTCAATGTAATATGGAGCAGCATGTGGGCACATTTTTTGGTAGAGGATAGGATAGAATATAGAATAGGATCGAATAGATTGGGAGAGAATAGGATAAAATAGGATAGAATTGGATAGAATAGGACAGAATTGGGGATATAATAGGACAGAATCGAATAAAATAGGATAGAGTATGATAGGATATGGATAAAATAGGATAGAATAGGATATAATTGAATATGTTATGATAGAATAGGACAGAATAGGTCAGAATAGGATAGAATATGTATAGAATAGTATAATATGGGATAGAATAGGATACAATAGGATAGAATAGAATAAAATAGGATAGAATATAGAAAAGGATCGAATAGCATGGGATGGAATAGGATAGAATTGGATAGAATAGGACAGAATAGGTCAGAATAGGAT
The DNA here is from genome assembly GCA_034190945.1 of Octodonta nipae. Classification (NCBI taxonomy): domain Eukaryota; kingdom Metazoa; phylum Arthropoda; class Insecta; order Coleoptera; family Chrysomelidae; genus Octodonta; species Octodonta nipae. Next base: position 216,541,732 of record CM067216.1, read on the forward strand.
GGAATATGTATAGAATAGTATAATATGGGATAGAATAGGATAGAGTAGGATTGAATTGAAAATAATATGATCGAATAGGACAGAATAGGCCAGAATAGTATAGAATATGTAAAGAATAGTATAATATATGATCGAATAGGATAAAATAGGATAGAATAGGGTAGAATTGAATATAATAAAATAGAATAGGACAGAATAGGTCAGAATAGGATAGAATAGTTTATTATAGGATTAAATAGGATAAAATAGGATAAAATAGAATAAAATAGGACAGAATAAGATAGAATATGTATAGAATAGTATTATATGGGATAGAATAGGATATAATAGTATAATATGGGATAGAATAGGATAAAATATGATATAATTAAATGTAACATTATATAATAGGACAGAATAGGTCAGAATAGGATAGAATAGTTTAATATGGGATAGAATAGGATACAATAGGATAGAATAGTATATAATTGAATATAATATGATAGAATAGGTAAGAATAGGATAGAATAGAACATAATAGGATAGAACAGGATACTATGGGATAAAATATAAAAAATATGATAGAATTGGATAGAATATAATAGAATAGGATAGAATAGGATAGAATATGATTAAACAGGTTTAGATAGAGTAGAATAGGGTAGAATAAGATAGAATAGGATAAGTCCAGGAATATAATAGAGAAGACTATTGACTACATTCTAACAGAGTTTTAAAACATATCACGATCAACATGACTGATGATAGAGTTATTCTCAGAGAGTATCTCAAGGGGATACTTGACAAAATTCTTTCTAAGATGGTCAACAGAATCTGAACAGCTTCTCCAGTAGAGACCTGGCTACTGGGAAAAAATTTGCTGAAGTTCTTTGATAAACATAGAAAAGCCAGGTGGATCGAATGTGTCGAAATTGCAGGCTTTGCTCACTCAAGTATAAAGAACCTGGAATATATTAAGAAAACTAAATGGTGGTTAAAGACCTGAACCTCATCTTAATAGGGCTATGAAACCTATCGACTTCAAATGTACATTAAAAGGCAAGTCAATAAATCTTCATGCAACCAGGAAAATGCCTAAGCAATGAGCTGTCAAAAGGCCGACAAGGCGGTAAAGGCTGATGCTGTGTTGCGGAAGTTCCCGCACAAGCTGGTCCTTAAATAAGGTTGGCTGCTACCTACTCTAAGTTCATTGATAAGTGTTCCATACAAGCTACTGGACCATATTGTGCTTAAGTAAGTATCTGTTAGAATTGGCCAGGATATCCCAAGGGAGTAAGCAGGGTTGCGATCGGTTAGGGGCTGCTGTGACCAGGTCTTGGCCGTTAGGTCTTTCATCTAGGAAGGCTTTGATAAATATCAGAAAATGTTAATGGTGTTTATTGACCTGGAGGCCGCATATGACACCGTCTAGAAACATGGCTTTATTCACAGATTACCCACATATTCCCGTGTACGAAGTTGACCAGACTCATCTGGAACTTACTCAACCGATTTTCTCACTCACACTCTGTAATAATATCAGGTAATAATATCAGCCAAGAAGGGGTATTAAATAGTGAAGTTTCCCAAGGTACTGTCCTCGCCCCAGTTCTCTTCAACATATTTATATATTAGCGACATTTCTAACAAAACGTCCCAAAAATTGGATACGCCTTCGACCAGTCAACTACCACAAGAGCAAAAACATTTGATGGACTGTAGAATATAATACATATGGATATTGGAACAATATTTCTTACGTTTAGGTTAAAAAACCAAACCCTAATAAGACAGTTGCAACATTCTTCCACCTAAACATCCTGTAGACACATCGATCGATGAACCTGGCATTTTGCATCTAAAACAGGTTGCAGTAAAACTGAAAAAAAATATTTTAGGGGTACTTCTGGGGCGAAAAACTAAAAAAATCAACCTTCCCCCCTGATCTCCGAACAAGCCCAAAATGACGTAAAAATTGGAAATATAGAGCTTTGTCCAGCTTTACAGTGTATTAATATTGTCTTGACCGGGGGCATTATAGAATATTTTAAAAATAATTTTTTTTCAAACGCACAGTAATATATCAAATGAAAGGTGTATACTGGAACACAAATATATTTTTTTCATATTTAAAAAAATATATTTAAAAAGTAGTAGAAAATAACCAAAATTTACCCATTCCCCCTTATCTCCGCATAAAACGTAAAGGAAAAAAAATAGATTTATAAGTTCGACGAAGTACTAAAAATAAGGAGAAACCTCTACTTTAATTTTGGGGGGCTGGAAAATATAAAATTAAAATTGTTTCCCCGTAGTTATGTATCAAATAAAAGGGCTATTATGGAAAACAAATAATTTTTTTCATATTTTTAAAATAAATAAATTAAAATATATTAACGAAAATATAAAAATTTTTACCTCCTGATCTAAGCTAGAAAATTTTGAAAAAACGAGGTAGGCCCCTCACCTGAACTTTACTGCCCCTAATATTTTTTTGCAATTATAGAATATAAAATATAAAATTAAAACCTTCACCAAATAAAAGGGCCAAGAAGAAAACAAATATATTTTTTCTGCATATTTACTATAATTAAAAGATATTAATAAAAATATAAAAAATTTTACACTCTTACCAAATAAGCTGAATATTTTGAAAATGAGTATAGTCAGACCCAGACTTTACTGGAAAAATGAACCGGGGGGCAAATTTGAATTAAATGAATTTTCTAACGGGTAAAATCAAGTATCCCAGGCATTAAGACGAATACAAATATATTTTTATTTTTTTTAAAGAATATTTTAAAATATATTAAAAAAATATTTCAAAAAATTTACCCATTCTCCCCGTATTCCCCACTAAGACCTTTGCTAAAAGCTAAAAAAATTCTCATCCCCCAATAATAGGACAACATAAATTATTAGAAAACCCCCATATAATTTTAGGGACAAATATGAACTTGATGCATTTTCAAACGATATGTAATATATTTTTAAATCTTTTAAGAAAACAAAAATATGCTAAAAAATTCATTATTTTGTTTTTGATTGTGCGATTTATAACTATTTTACCTATTTTGTTTTTCTTCCAATCTAGACTAAAACCAGACAGTAGATATAAAAGGCATTTGAAAGTTTATTAGTAAAATAAAACCTTTACTTTTTGGGGGCCATGAAAATTAAATACCAAGCGAATCCTTAAAAAGTCTATGTGTGGAAAATAAAGTGTATATTTTATATACAAAACAGTTTCCTTTAAAAGATATAAGTAAATTAAGAAAATGCATCTGCCAAACTGGAATTAGTGGTACGGAACCCTAAGTATGCAAACTCGCATTTTTTTGAATGGTCAAACCACAACGATTGTAATAAATCGATATTGATTTTTTGCCTACCTAAGGAATGTTCCGTAAGTCTTTATAAATACATTGTGTTATAGCTCAGTGTAATTTCCATTCTGATGCAGGTTATCGATATTCCGAATATAAATTTATGCTATGCATCACGTTCGATGTAAGAATAACAAGCCGAAACAGAAAACGAAGTTCTATGTACAGATTGTTATATTCTAAACTTCATTTCTAGTAACGAATGAGGATATCTACCCGCTCGAGAACCTATTCTCAATATTCTGTGCAATATATATATATATATATATATATATGTATACCGGTGTACGAAAAGAAAGATGTAGTAGAATTGGATTTGCATTTTAATGCGAAAACTATCCGGTGAAAAAGTTAAAATACTTTTTTTTTATTCTGTATATAGATATTAGTCACAAATCAGCGGTGGTTCAACTGCAAGTGGTCATAAGGCAATTAAAATAGCTGTCGACATTTTGATTTGTGTAAGTCTTAATAAGTTAAGTTTTATATTAATTAAATATTCAATATTCAATTCTAATGTCCCATTAGCCCCTGTAAACGCCCTTTCAATAAGAGCGCTAGATTTTAAGTTTCAATATAACATGGTTTTCTGTATTGAAATATTTTTGAATCAAAATATCTTAGAAAAGTAATAGCAATATTGTATATACAGGGTGTTCCAAAGAAAACGAGTCACCTGGAATATTTTCCAAAATTCTCATTATTTTGAAAATCGAAAAAAAATCATCTTTTTTTTCAATGGTAATTCAAATCAAGGATTTTTATTGACGTTTTGAACTCTGGAAGTGTATTCGTATTTTTAAATTATTCAATAATAGTATGATGACATGAAAATTTGTATATTCTTTTTTATTCAGAAGAAGAAGATGATTTTGCTTATTGAATATGCCTTATCTTCGTACATTTACATTAACTGGAACCGTAAGAAAACAAGTAAATAATAATTTTTTACACAATTATAATGGAAGTGAACTATTTTATATAAATATACACAAAAAAGTGTATAATAGTAGAAAAAAGTCTTACGTCGACGTATTTTCTTTTTTAAATTAAATATTACATGCAAACTTCTGGTACCCCCATGGGTTCGCCGCTATCACCGGTAGTGGCAAATATCTTTATGGAAGCCTTTGAAGCAGTGGCTCTGGAGTCTTCAAGCCACAAACCCAAAATTTAGTTGAGATATGTTGATGACAATTTTGTCATCTGACCACATGGACAAGAGGCTCTCCAATTGTTCTTTAACCACATTAATACCCAACATTCAAACATCAAATTCACTATGGAAATTGAGTCCAATGGATCCCTGCCCTTCCTAGACGTGTTGGTTTCAGGGTTGCCAAATGGTCGCCAGGGCCACTCTGTATAAAGAAAACCAGATATTTGCACTCCCGGTCCCATCATTACCCATCTCAGAAACGGTCAGTCGTGAACTCCCTGGTGCATCGAGCTATATCCATTGCCGAACCCAAAAGTTTGAGAAGGGAATTAGCTTGGGTTGAGGGTAGCCTGCTAAACAACGGCTACAGCAAACGAGAGATTCGCAATTCCATGTCTCGTCACCAACACCCCCTTCCTAAGAAAAAATTGTCACCTAATAAATCAGTAGCATATTGGCCATATATCAGCAAGGTACGGATATGATTGGGAGCTTCTCCATAAGCACGAGGTGAAAACAGTCTACAAACCACTATCCAATATCTCACAAATGTTACCCTCTCCAAAGGATAAACAAAATACTCTTTCATCTAAAGGTGTTTATTCCATTCCATGCTCGTGTGGGACGGTATACATCTGTGAAACAGTCGATCTATAAACACTCGTCTGGGTGAGCACAAACGTTGTTTGAAAACGGGCCTTCTTTCAAACTCTGCTGTAGCTGAACATCATCACGAAACGGGACACCAAATCCTCTTCGACAGCTCCTCTGTCGTGGCCAAATCTTCGTATTATTTCACCAGAAAATTCCGTGAGGTCGTTGAAATCGCCAAAAATCCCAAGAATTTCAACCGAGACAAAAGTTTTGAACTTTCGTCCATCTGGCAATCTTGAATCAACATTTCCACAAAATAAATTACTTACATTATCCACTAATAAAATTCCATGAACGTATACGAAACTTCACCACAATCATAAAATAATCCCATTAAGTGCCTCATACCCTTCTTTTACCTCAAAATTTCTGGGGGGGGGGGCAATTATTATTTCTTCGTACCTATTAGTCATTTAGAATTTGTGCACCATTATGACAAGTTGAATAAAAAGTGAAGTTTTGAAGTGTTCGTGAGAAAAAGATGAAATGAATGGAGTCGCCGCAAGGCAAGTAACATTTGTTTGTTTTTTGTCTCATCCTTGAAAAAGCCCCTTATAAGTGTGTGCGAAACATCGGAAAACTTTGTTTATATCCCGGTTTAGGTATATAAATAAATTAATTCTAAAAAATTACGCGGTCCATATCCGGTAAAGCAGAATCAGCTATGACTCTGGCCGCGAAAACCTCAGTTCTCAGTAGAAAAAAGTGTTGGAAACATGCAAATTCAGATAGGTAAGTATTTTATTTTCAATTTTTTAACACTGATTTTGGTCGAATTTCGATCACTAGGCGACCACTAGTTATTATTTAATTTCCACATGAATATATTTCCCCTCTATCATTCACATTAATTCACTGCTGATAGTAATGGGATAATAATTATAGAGTTCCAGAAAAAGTCAATTTGGTTGGTGGCGTATTTTTCCCAATTCAGGTTTCTAATTTTTCCAGTGTCGATTTTAAAATTATTCCAAAAGAATAATTCCCAGTTTTCAGGTTTGTAGAACAGAATTTTGCTTTTAGACTTAAGTATAGAACTGCTTTCTTTGGTTGTAAAAATTTTCAGGCTTCCCTAATACCCACTAATCACCTGATAAATCTGATTTTTGCAATAAATACAAATAATTGACGCCAGTCAGTCTACCGTCTACAAAGACTGATAAGTAGACACATCGTTTCAAAACCTGATTAATAAAATTGAATTGAACGGCGTGTCGTTATTGATATTCCATCAACATTTATTGACAAATAGTAATTAAAATAGTTATAAATTTAAAGGCTTTCTGCTATTACGACACGAAGAATGACAATGGAATTCAAATCATTTTATTATAACCGATGTTCTATGTAGACCATCCATTGTATAGCCTGTTTGACGAAGACGTGTAATTATTGCTCGTGCTAGAGCAACTACTCGTAATTACAATGAGAGGTATCCAGCATAAATACTGTGGAGCAAATTCAACGAAACGGGATACGTGGTTAACAAGAAACGCCAGACACGAAGAATCGAAAGTATTATTAGGAGACGATGAATTAAAACAGAAAAAAAATAGGACAAATGTGTTAACATCAGGTGTGGAACACCAACAAGTGGCGTTCACAGAATTCTTAAACGTAATACGTTTCATCATTACAAAATCACACGGGTCCAAGAATTAAATGAAGACGACTTTGACAGAAGAATAGAATTCTGTGAAACTCTTGTCGGGTCACATAAACAAGTATCCCAATTTGTTCAAAACTCCTCATCAAATGGTGAGGTAAACCTTCATAACTCCCGATATTGGAGTAACATTTATCCACAGTTATTTGGAGAGAACTCAGCGACCTCTAAAGCTGAATTTGTGAGCAGGAATCCTAGGTGATCATATTGTTGGATCCTTTTTCAGAGATGGCTCTTGAATTGGAGATAAGTATTTAGGTTTACTTGCAAACGCTGTAGATTCAAGGATAACTGAAATTTTGGAGGCAGATGATCGTCTAGTGGAAGACGAACCTGTTTTTCAGCACGACGATGTCCTATCACATTATGTCTTGCCTTGATAGAGAGTATCTGGATAAAAGATTTCCAGCGGCTAACACGGTCGTCAGATAGGAACCCTCTGGATTTTTTATTTTGGGACATTTAAAGATCCGTGTGTATGTTACTCCCCAGAGTCACTGGGTGATTTGGGCCTTCAATGTTTCAGTACTGGCTGACTTGTTCGTATAAACCTGTGACTTCACATAACCTCACAGGCGAAAGTCCATTGGTGTTAAATCAGATTACCATATGCCATCAAGAACTATATGTTCCAACTCAAACTCAAAAAGCTGCGTTATCGTAGCACGATATGGTTAACCAGTTACCGTTAAGGCGTGACTTTCCTCATCTTCAATGAAATACGGCCCAATAATTCCTCCTGAAAACAATGCACACCAACCAGTGACATGTTTTGGATATGCCTTTTGATGAATCTATCATGGAATTTTTCAACTCCATATGTGGCAATTTTGCATATTGAGGTAGCCATCGATGTAAAAAATGGGCTTCATTACGGCAAATGATTTTGTTCGCAACTTCGGTATTCACTTCTGGTGAATCTTCTTCGCTTTGGATGGTTTTTTTGCAAACATAATTGAGTCAGTTGGACTTTGTAGATTTTTTATTAAGCATGCGATGCAAGGTGGCTGTTGTATGGCTGTTGGAATATTCTATACATGTGCACAAAGACGAATGACGTTTCTGGACTTTCGGCTACAATCCCGCGAACTGCCATGAAGTTTGGTTGTGAAACGACCACTACTACTACTAGACTCTAGTCGAATGCTGCACATTACTAACTGAACCAATAGGGAATTTTCGATTATATCTTTTACAGTGGGAGAATTAGGAACATTCTGTCGATAGAATATTTTTAAGGAATAGTGGCAATCATAATTTTATTAACGATATGCTGTCTCGCTTTTGAGGTAATGTATGTCATAACAACAATTGTGAAAAGAAGAATAAATTGATAATTTCCGAAAGTTTGGAGTACATTTTAACAAGTAACTGCTACTGAGTGCGCTCATTAACAGGAACATGGCATTCGGCTACTTGTCAGATGCTACCCACAATTTTAATCAAAACTTAAGGTCTGAAGATTTTCAAAGAAAATTAATCTGAAACACGGAATTGCACGAATACAATTACTGGTTACAAGAATAGACAGAGTTTCACAAGAGTAAAACAGAAGCTTTCAATTTGTTTGATAAGCAAGTTTCGGTGTAATAATAAAAATAAATAAAAAAATGATTTCTTACGGAGATTGACTTTCTGATAGTTTTGTTGAAAATCTGGTATTGTAGAGTTCTGAACAGGTGATCAAAAGTCTCCGTGGGTACAAATTTTGAAATTCATTGGTTTCCTCTTTACATATCATCAAAATTGATTCTTCTACTGTTTGTTCTTCTATATCTTTATTCAGAGATTTGATAGTTATTGGCGTATGGACCAAAAGTCGCGCAAGGTCCTTTGTTCTCAATTTACAGCAGTTCAAACTGGATGTTTTTACTCTTTGCTCTGCATAGTAAGAATACAGAAATGTTGAGATAAGTAAACCGTTTTATTTAGTAAATTACGGAGAGCGTAGAATTAATGAGGTAAGACTTTCAACTCTTTTGACAAAGTGTTCTATATGTGTTTTCCATTTCAAGTTTTCATCAATCAACATACCTAAGTATTTTATTGATGATACTTGTTTAACGCTTTCCAGGGCTCCATTAATTGTTAGAGGAGATAGAGGAGCGCTTTCCCTTGTTGGCGTAAATTTGACATATTAAGTTTGAGATATTTTAGATTCAGGCTGTTTTCATCTAACCAATTTTTGAGATGTGAGATTCCATTTTGCGCTTTATTTCAGGCTTCTTCCCATGTTGCCCCATTATATATTAGCACTTTATCATCGGCATAAGAAATTACACTATTCCCTTTATAAGAGAGCAAATTACTAACAAAATTAAAAATAATGTAGAACCTAAGACTGTGCCTTGCGGTATTCCAGTTTTCACCAATCATAGTTAATGTCATCTCCTATTCGTACATTTGTTGCGATATTTCTGGCAAGCAATTATTAAAAAGTTTTCAGAATGGGTCCCTTTATGCTAATATTATTCAGTTTGCTTAATACACTTTTATTTAAAAGCGTATCTAAGGCTTTTTGGAGATCAAGAAGTACTGCAATTGTTTTTTATTTTTATTAAAATTCTTTATAAATTTATCGTCAGAGTTAGTAAAGGTTGCTCCTCTGTTCCTATACCTTTTTGAAACGTCTATTGATTTGTTGATATTATTTTATTTTGTCTACAAAGGACCATATTTGTTTTTTAGGCATGTTTTAAACATATTTACAACGTTATTAATCAGTGAAATGGATAATTTGTTATTAAATCTTATTTATACAGGTTGAGTTTTTTTTTTGATGATCAGTATGGAGATCTCGGAAACTAGCGCAGATAGAGCAATGGTTAAATTGGGAAAGATTTGCAGTTTTACTGGCCCAATTTAATGACACTTTCGGAGTTTTGTAAAAAGTCATGACTTACTAGATATTTTGAAAAAAACGAAATTATGTCGATTTAGTCAAATCCCTCTAGCTCCTTTGTTTTTGATTTTATAAAAAAGTGCAAATATCAGAATTGAAGGGAATCGTATCCCGAATATGATTGTCATGTCCTCGTTTGCGTGACAGCTCTCGTTTTCGAGATATGACACAAACTTATCTTTTTTTGAATGGAAACTATAGTTGGGTATGACCTCAAAAAATCCGACATTTTTAGAGCTTTTCAACAATATATACTCGATATAGTTATTCATAGAAATAACGGAGTTATGGATGCTGTTCTCTCTTATTTTCACTTTTAACGTAGTTAGCCATGAAATAGATTGATTTATTTTTTTATTAGGTATATCAGATATAACGAAAAAACTAAATAAGTAGGTACTAAAAACTTAAGAAATTATAGTACATAATAATGGTTACAATTTATGTTCGAAAAGTCCACCATCGTTATTTAGATAAATATTGCATCTTTTTAAGGTTGACATTAACGCTTTCCTCACAGACCGCCAATTTTTTCAATTGCTTGTAATACCGCCTCCCTTAGGTTACCAACGGTCTCGTACTCTCTTTTGTATACTTTGTGTTTTAGCGCACCCCATAAATAGAAGTCTATAACTGCCAAATCGGGAGATCGGGGTGGCCATTCGCGTGGGCCATTTCTTCCTATCCAAGAGGTTGGAAAGATATTAGTGTTATCTTACTTACGAGTTATGAGCAGGTTCTCCATCATGTTGGAACCACTCAATTTCTAAACGAGTCCTCAAATTCAAATTATGCAGCATGTCTTGAAAAGTGTATTGCAAGAAATACAAGTAGCGCTCCCCAGTTAGTGATTCGTCATAGATAAAAGGCTCCAGAATAGTAGACCCTATGATACCACACCAAACATTAAAACCAAATTTTATCTGGGGTCATCTTTGTTCTACATGGAAAGGGTTTTCTTTAGCCCAGATATACTCATTGTGTCTATTGAACATACCGCAGTTAGTAAATCTAGTTTCATCTGAGCATAAAACTTTTAATGGAAACTGTGGATTGTCGAGGCACACGTCTCTAAACCATCTACAAAACAAAATACGTCGATGTTCGTCACCAGTATGCAAAGTGTGAGAAACTGAAAGTTTGTACCGGTGGAACTTGTACCTTAACTACAGTTGTTGAGATTTGCCAGCTTCTGCCGCAATCTCACGAGTTGATGTAGATGGATTTTGATTTACCATTGCCAAAACATTTATTTGTGCTGCTTTGTTAATTTGATTACGCTCTGTTGGTGGTTTAGAAAAAGATCCTTATCTCTGTAAACTAACGTAAAGCGTCTTAAATATACATAGAGCAGGTTGACGACGATTAAAATATCTCACCTACACGAACTGAATTTTTAAGGTATATGATATAACATTCCACCATATTCAGTTTTTCTTCGTTACAATATTCCATTTTAAAAGTGAAAATAAGAGAGAAAAACATCCATAACTCCGTTATTTTTATGAATAACTATATCGAGTATTATATTGTTGAAAATCTCTAAAAATGTCCGATTTTTTGAGGTAATAGCCAACTGTGGTTTCCATTCAAAAAAAGATAAGTTTGTGTCATATCTCGAAAACGAGAGCTGTCACGCAAACGAGAACATGACAATCATATTCGGGATACAATGCCCTTCAGTTTTGATATTTACACTTTTTTTATAAAATCAAAAACAAAGGAGATAGTGGGATTTGACTAAATCGGCAGAATTTCGTTTCTTCAAAATATCTAGTAAGCCATGACTTTTTACAAATATCCGAAAGTGTCATTAAATTGGGCCAGTAAAACTGCAAATCTTTCCCAATTTAACCATTGCTCTATCTCCGCTAGTTTCCGAGATCCCCATACTGATCATAAAAAAACTCACCCTATATATAGGCACTACATGAGATTCTTTAAATTTCTAAATATAGACACTACGAGATATTCTTTAAATTATATAAATTAGAAAATTGGCGAAAATATTTTTTTTATAAAAGTCGTAATTAACCTGCTGTAAACAATTGAAAAACCAATATATGTAATTTAACAACCGTTTACCAGCGATTATGGCCCTTTCAGAATTTGCTTTAGTATACATTTATTTGTGAATTGCTTACCATCAGACCTGCATAATTTACTTCGAGACCCTATTCTATAGACGAAGCCATTCTCACAAGTGCATTCGTTCCAGATCTAGAAGTGTGCTCCTTGTTTCAATCTACCTGTGCATGGAAATTTCTTTGAATACGAAATAAGGCAGACAGGTCAATCACGGGGGCCAGCGTTTCATATAAAAAGGGTTCATAGTCCCTGTTAAAACTTTTGCGGTCTGGCTCCGAACTGAATGCTGATGTTTCTTAAGAAGGGTTGAATTTCGTATTCCGATACCGGTACCTACTTTCCAGTTTATTCGGTTTATTTGCAATTTGTTGTGATTTCGATGCTCTTAAAACGATTCCCTTTGTTCCCGAACTCCCATTCCCGTATCTCCGAAAGCGATCCGACCGAATTTAATTGTATCGAGAAAATGATGTCACGAACGCTGCTCTAACATATGATTTCACATTTCCTTTTACATTATATTAGGGCAATAAACGATGTTTTTCTTCTTCTATATACTACATTTTATATTATATTAGATACTGTTGAAATACATTAAAGATCTTCGTCGTTAGATACCATCGCCTTTAAGAAGGAGTTACGTTATTGTAGGAAAGCTGTTGAGGAGCAAATCCACAAAAATCGTCACCGCCACTCTAAAGTTTTCTTTCTTTCATTAGCGATTAAGTGATTAGCACTGTTTTAAAATGCAAAGCAGGCATACAAGAGGTAAACGTGTTAAGTATATTGTAGTTCGATAGAAACAGTAAGCAGAATAGCGTACAGTATATACGGAAACACATATACAAGAGAATTGTGACGGACGGCGTCAGAGCGTCATGCCATTTGCCGTGACGGCAAACGGAGCCGATTTTACTGGCAAGACACGCTAATAGATATTTCACAACAAAACAAACTATTATTATCCCAACAAATTCGATAAAATTAACAATGAATTAAATGGAATTGAACACAGCGAATCATCTAGAATCAATACCAAACAGCTCTATAAAGTACTAGCGCTCAGGATGGCCATACTATATACAGGGTGTTCCTAAATTGGAGGTACAAACGAAAAGGGGAGATTCCTTGAATAGTTTTAGGAAGAAAAAGTCTTATAAACATGGGTCCGCAAACGTATCGTTTTCAAGATACAGAGTGTTAAAGTTTGAATTTTTTTAAAGTTTTTTTCTCATAGTATCTGCACTTCACAAGATATTCAAATGAAATTTGGCATAGATATTAAAATTAAGAGTTTACACCTTGTGACATGCCAATTTCGATTGCAAATCTACAGGGTTATATTTTTTTGGGAACACTGTCCACTGCTGTCCTTCAGAACTTTTTTTTGGTGAGCCACTGGTACTTTCAAAAATTGCAAAGAAAAGCTTTGTTGTTTTACCAAACTTTATGTTCTCTTGTAGTTTTGTCGTATCTACTACCGGTTTTGAGAAAAAAATTTTGAATGATTCTGTTGAAATCCTCAGAAAATTCCGAATTGTCATAGAAATCTAGTTACCTACCTAGTAGGCTGTGGTGACTGAATAAATTTATTGTTAGTTTTGACACATCAAATTAAACTCCTGTGTTTTGAAAATTAAAGATGGTTGCATTTTAATATCAAAACATGCCGAATTTTACGAATTCCGAAATGGCTGACACGCATTTCATGTATGGTCTTGCAAATGGTAATTCAAGAGAAGCTAAGCGTGTTTACATGGAACGCTATCCCAATAGAGTGATGCCTGGTCATCGGATGTTCTCTAATATTCACAGGCGTCTTTCAGAAACTGGATCTTTTTCTGCGAAAAATATTAATGAGGTAGACCACGAAGTGGGAGAACACCACGACTCGAAGAGGCAGTGCTGAACGAAATAGAAGAACATCCAGGTACCAATACAAGAAAAATTAGTGTTACCTTAAATACAAGTCATCAAGTTGTTTGGCGAATCTTGCGGGATTCTTTGCTCTATCCTTATCACATTCAGAGGGTGCAGGCGCTCTTGCCTCGAGATTGTCATCCAAGAATTATTTTTTGTCAGTGGTACCTCAACAGACTATTGAACAATCCTCATTTTGATTGCCAAATCCTATTCACTGATGAAGCCTGTTTCTCAAGGACTTCAATCATAAATTTTCATAATGAACACATATGGGCTGAGGAGAATCCACATGAAATTGAAGAAGCTTATTTTCAAGAGGAATTTTCATTAAATGTGTGGGGTGGTAATATTGGCGATTCTTTGATTGGTCCTTTCTTCTTGCCAGTACGACTTACTGGTCAATCATACAGACATTTTTTAGAGAACGATTTGCCCTTGTTATTGGATGATATACCTCTTATGATGCGACGTGAAATGTGGTTCATGCACAACGGTGCTCCTGCTCATTTTTCACTTTTGTCTAGGGAGTATTTGAACGAAAATTATGTAAACAAGTTGATTGGACGAGGTGGACATCAGCCATGGCCCGCCAGATCCCCAGATTTAAATAGTTTAGATTTCTTACTATGGGGCCATATGAAATCTCTAGTGTACATAACGCCAGTGAATACCGTAGACGAACTGAGAAATCGTATAATAGGCGCGTTTGATACAATTAGGAATACTCCAGGAGTGTTTGAAAGAGTTCGATCGTCTTTGAGAAGAAGAACAGAAGCTTGTATAAGGGTTAGGGGAGGACATTTTCAACATTGCTGTAGTTTAGTTCCTTTGTTGTTATTTAGTTTTTTTATTATGATTAATTTTTGAGTTGTACGTTTCTTGCAGTAATACATTTTTTTTGATGATTATACCAGTTTATCGAATCTTTAAGAATCATTGCTAGTTTAATAATTCAATTTTTTTTCTCGAAATCGGTAGTAGAGACGACAAAACTACAAGAGAACATAAAGTTTGCTAAGACAACAAAGCTTTTCTTTATGATTTTTGAAAGTACCAGTGGCTCACCAAAAAAAATATCACCCTGTAGATTTGCAATCGAAATTGGCATGTCACAAGGTGTAAACTCTCAATTGTAGTATCTATGCCAAATTTCATTTGAATATCTTGTGAAGTGCAGATACTATGAGAAAAAAACTTGAAAAAAATTGAAATTTTAACACTCTGTATCTTGAAAACGAAACGTTTGCGGACCCATGTTTATGGGACTTTTTCTTCCTAAAACTATTCAACAAATCTCCCCTTTTCGTTTGTACCTCCAATTTAGGAACACCCTGTATACCGGGTCTAACACAAACATCAAAGGATAGAATTTCTGTCACATTGAAAACAATTCCACACTCAAAACAATTATAACAAACACTAAAAAAACACATCTCAAAACACGAAATATAGCCCTAATACAGGTTTACGGGACGTTTAGTTTATATTAGCTGTCGTCCTGTGGTCAAAATCCGACCAAACTCATGTCAAAAATTTGAAGATAATATTCCTAAATGAATTTCCAACATTTTTTTCTACTATTATACACTTTTTTCTCAACTTATAAAAAATAGTTTCAGTACTATTATAATAATAATTGCAGTTTTGTTGTCTTAAGGTTCTAGTTAATGTATATGGACGACGCTTAGGCATATTCAATAAGCAAAATGAAATAATGTTCCTGTTCCTGATTACAAAGGAACTAGTGGTCGCCCAGTGGTCGAAATTCGACCATATTTAATGAAATTGTAAAAAGTGTATTTTTATAAGAAACAAAGTTGTGGAGAAAACGGAGAAGTAGATCTTTTGAAATAAAAAGAAAGTAAAAATGTAATCAAATATCGGTATTCGAAATATTTTTGACAAATGAATGATCCCTTAAATTTTTAGCTGGAACCGTTCCTGGCAAAATATTCGATATAACAATTGAGTGCTCTTTGCAACCTAAAAGTTTTCGTCATTTGCGGTTTCAATCATGTTCAGGAATATTAAAGAAAAAAGAGGACCAGCAACCCTAGGATAACTTAAATATTTAATACATTCTCTATTGTCGGCTGTCTGACATTTTTTTACACAACATCTTCGGGAAGGTTGTGATAATAATACATTAATCAAATAATTAAATTCACAATAAAAACAGAATATTTAATATGAAAGTTACTGCAACGCGTCCGAAAATCTACATTGGCTATTTTACCACTAAACAATAACAACGCTTGCATGCCACTTCCAGAAGTACATGCTCTAAGAATATATCTAACGATCACTTACTTCATATATAATTACTCAATGTTTTCAGTTTTGACCGTCTGGCGGCGGCGGCACCACAGATCAAATAGGCGCCAGGCGGCACTGTCAGTTGTTTCGCGTTGACAGTATGGACGTGAATGAGAAGAATAATAGAGAGTTATTTCTCCAAAAGGAGTATTTTACTCGGGAAAGAAAAAACGTTAAAAATGAGAACAGGCGTACCACAAGGATCAGTACTAGGACCGACGTTATGGATATATTCCAAATCAGAAGCTGTCAACTGGTGCAAATACGATAGCATTCGCAGACGACCTGGCACTATATGTGGAAGGGCCAAACGCTGACAGACTGGTTCAAAACGCAAATGAGTCAATAAAAATAATAGGAGACTGGATGAAAGAGGCAAAGTTGAAATCTGCACCGGAAAAGAGCGAGGCGGTGCTACTCAAAGGTACAAAAATGCAGTAAATAAGAGAAAAAATAAAAATAGAAATAGAGGATCTAAATATAACATCACAAAAGAGCGTAAAGTATCTTGGTATATTTATCGATCACCAAGGTACATACGGGACACATATTGTAAATGCAGTAAGCAAAGCGGGTGATAAGTTAGCAAAACTTGGAAAAATTATAAGGGACGACTGCTTTAATAATAAGTACGGGGCACCAACATGGCACAGAGGTATGAAGATAAAAAGATATAAGAACATGATGTTAAAAATACAAAGACAGGCGCTTCTGCGGGTAATAAGCGGATATAGAACGATCTCGTATGAGGCAACGGCAGTTATAGCCGGTATTCCTCCGATCCATCTGACGGTAGAAGAGAAAATTACGAAAATAAAAAATACAGAGAAAACAGGAATAATACCCTAAGAGAATGGCAAAAAGAATGGGATGCGCTAGCGGGAAAAGCGGAATGGCCAAAGAAACTAATACCAGACCTAACAAAATGGGGGAGCAGCAAATATAGAAGTACAGATTACTTTGTGACACAATTTTTGTCTAGGCATGGTAGTGTCAAAGCATATCTGAAAAGAATAGGGAAAATGAGGGAGAGTAACTGTGATATATGCCAAATTGAGGAGACAATGGAAAGCACGTGGTTTTTGACTGCGAAAGATATGCAAGGAATAAAACAAGAACATAAATAACGATTGGTGAAAGGATAACACCATCTAACTAATGATAGAAAGAAAAGAGAACAAGGAAATTATATACAAATGGATAAGGGAAATTACAGAGGAAAAGGAGAAAGAAGATTTAAACAGAATGGTGTCATGAAGACAAAGAAAGGCAGGTAGGTGGCGACGCAAGTTAGAAATAACAGTACCACCATCTACGGAAACTGCAGAAACAACAAGGTGGTTTTAGTGGGTGTGAGTCGCACACTAATTTGAGTGATAGACTCTAAGCTCAAATTGTCCATAAAGGATTTCCACCTTCAAAAAATGGTTGAGAGACCGAGGAGAAAATCGTTTTGTCTTTGCCTATTTATATATAGATTAGTTCCTTTTTCGTGTCAATACATCTCACGATTTTGTCTCCAAGCAATCTGGCGGCATTGTTTCCAATTGACAATGTGGACGTAACTTATAATTATTTTATTTTATTTTATTTAATGAATGAAGAAATATTATAAAAAATGTAGCTACTAAACAAAACAAAAATAATTAAAGTCGGTTGAGGGACAAGGGAGAAAATGGTACCGAACCGTTTTGTCTTTGCCTATTTATATATAGATATTTCATCAAAATAGTAAACTATAATAAAGACTTGGGGCAGCCCCAAAAACAAACAAAATAAAACCACAAGGCTAGTTTGCAATAAGTAGAAGTAGCAACTTAAAAGAACGGCAAAATCTTTCAATGAGACCAGAACATATTTCACGAAATTTCCAGCATAATGAAGGATCTGAAAAACGAATTAGATATCATGAATTTTCAATGAGCCCATTTGCGGGAAATTGTAATGCTTTATGAATAATAGTCTTGTGGAACTGCGGAAGCGCATAACTTCACATTTATATATCACCATATAAAACTCACGTTTTATTTGCAGAGTTTTGAATATTTTATCGCCGGTACAACGTGCACATTTCCTACGTGTTTTCTGTTTACGTAGTTTAACGCTATATTGGATTTCAAAGCTATGGAATTTCTATGGTTACTTCAAACGAAAGTTTACAACCGTTGACTTGAAACAGATAAATAATTTTATCGTTAATACTAACTTACGAAACTGCAGTTTTAAAATTGAAGGTACTTCGCACTGGATATTCTGGCTTTCATAATTCGCAAAATTATTTACCCTATAACAGGGCGTAAAAAAAATTTAATAATAAAAAAATTGTTAATCTGATATATTGATATATTTGCTTCCGAAGATAATTAAAATATGACAGTATGCATCATAAAACATTTAAAAAAAATGTAATCGTCTTCCACCTATAACTAAAAAGCTAAAAATAATTATAACAAAATACAACTCTAGCAAATAAATAACACATTCAATGTTGTAAGGTACCTACCCAGGAATTAAAAAATGTAAACATTAAAAGGTGCTCATTCTGTACAAATTAATTACCTACCAAAATTTGGTGAGCGTATGAATGTGTTCGCGTAGTGGGGGGAACACGGTTGTTGAGGGGAACTGCTGGCAATAATTATTATCGATAGTAACTGTCACTCTGACAGATGGTGAAAGAATGTAATCGCTAAAAAAGCTTATCTACAGAGCGATTTGTTCGATTTTATTATATCAAATGAGAACTGTTTGTTTATTAATATATTATTATTATATAAGACACTAGGTTTATATTAGTGAAACAAACACTGAACTAAATAAGTCAAAAAAGTCTTGAAAATATCTAAATTAGTTTCTGACAAAAGTAATAAAAATATTTATAAATTACAGGCAGCCTGCCTATATTATATATTACTAAACGCTTCCCTTCAACAACCGTATTTCCCCCACTGCTTGGATACATTCATACGCTCGCCCAATTTTTGTCATGTTTGCTAATATTTTTCAGATATTTCACAGACATTTAGTGAAAAATGACAATAGAGGCTTTGTAGAATGTCACCTCTACTTTCAACAACTTTTTTTAAAATTGAAATTTGATTATATGACGCATGGAGGCACAAAGCAGAAATAGGGAACAAAAAACTTTATATCACAATTGTTCAAAAACTAATAAACCGGTAGCGCCTAGTTTTGGCATACATGAAATAGATATAAATTACTATCAGTTCTTACAAGCCCAGTTCTACAGATTCTAAAGTGACGAAGATTCGATTTTTTTTTAAAAAATGTTACATTTTCCAGTATTTTTTGTTTTTTCCTGTTACTAATGATCCAATCGGATCGAGGCTGGGCTCATTTCATTGGTATTTTCATGCTTTACAATTGACCTGTTGACACCATTGAGATTAGTTTATTAGTTTTGATTTTATAAACATGCTAAGAAAAAAAAGTAATTTTTTTGCTTCAGTTGTTTATAACAAAGTAAAACACCATAGTTGCGAGTGGAAACCATAGCAACATATCGCTACGAATCGTTGTTAATGTGATGGCACAGTCCTGATAGTATTTTTTACACATTATCAGTTAGAAAAGTATATGAGATCGCCTAGGGATCTTCCTTAATAGATTAAACGTTAAAAAACTGTACACATCCATAAGGAGTTTTAGAAAAATCGACCAATATGTTAGGGATATTGCTCGATTTCCATTCACGCATGTGTTCATTCACAAATTTCATAACTTTGCCAATAGAATTCTTTTCCAAATTTTGAAGTTTCACCAATCCGGATATATACTGTATTAAACAAGACCATATTCATTGAAAACGGTTCACCACAGGAGAAGAAATCAGGTAACATACATACAAAAAAAAACGCGACGAATTGATAACCTCCTCCTTTTTGGAAGTCGGTAAAAAATTCAATAACCCTCATTTATTACATGACTTCCTATACATTTAATATTATATTAAAGTACTTAATACAGTGGAAAACTGCGTAAGTTGTGCTTTTATCCACGAATTATCATTTAAACAGTATTTTTAGAGAACAGAGGAACCAAAGATGTGATAGATTACATTGCAAATGTTATAATAATCAAAATAAGGCCTTAATCGTTATTTTTGGCGACGTCAAATGCTTTTGATATGATTGATGATGAGATCCTGTTCAATAAGTTGTATTGTATGTAAGAATTCGAGCTAAAGCTCAAGACTTTTTGGCTAACTACATGAGGAGTGTGAAACAGAGAATAAAATTTGGTGATTATGAGAGTAAAAAAAGTACGAGTGTTCCTCAATGTTAATTATTTAGTTAAGAGTTGTCCAAGAGAATCTGAGAGACCCAGTTTTATAATATATAGCTACTATTGTTAGAGATAACACTTGGTTGAGGCCTCTCAATAAAATTAGCATATGAGTAGATGAACTTGTTACGTATCTAGGATCTAATAAAGTAACACCAAATATTGACAAGAGTTTATTCATGACATTTAGTAATTATTGTGATAGTGTGGAGATTAATATAAAATACTGATACGAGTAATAAGCAACTTAATAGAGTAAGTCCGGTAATTATTTTTTGATGGTAAATGTTGCTAACACATCTTATAGTTATATGAGTCTATGGTATAACTGTGTATAGAGAATTGTGCATCTAACAATAATTTAATCTTCACTCAATACTTACAAATGAAAATATTGAATATAATATAAAATGTTTATCATAGACCAAAATGTGCAAAATAACTTTTTTTTTCTGTAGAATCACTTCTTTATTATTATGTGAAAAGTCAATACTATTTTCTTGTCACATTAGCTAGATCGCAAAATTTTTATGGGCATATTTTTATGGTTCTGGCCGTGTATTAAATTTTCTGTTTGTTACGTTTGGTATTAATTTAAAAGTAATGCACGTATAGGGAGTTGTTTTCTCTATTTTTGTAATAAGCACTCCTGGGAAGAAATATATAAAAAAGCTGTTGAATAGTACAATAAAATGGCGATAAAACTCATTTTTTTACAGTTGCAGATCTTTACAGAAGTGTATCCAAGTGTTTTGAAAACAATAGTGATGGTCATTATTTTTAATTATGCTTATAATTTTTATTAGGAAAATGAAAAACTGTCCAGATTTTTGTTTTAAATTGATGTTTTTGACGAAATTACTGCTTTGCTAAAAATAGCCAGTTGTAGCAAACATTTTTCTGTTATTCTGGAAAGTTTATAAACTTGACGCTCTCGTCAAACTTTATCAGCAACTTTCACTAGCATCTGTCAGCTCAGCTCTAAGCTGACTTTATCAGACTATCTACTAAAACTGACATTCACAGCCAACACCGCTAGTAATTAGCATCAACTCAGCCTCTAAATGTTATCAGCTATTTCCTGAAGTACTCTGCACTAAGCTGACTTATCAGTTAGCACCGATAATAACTTAGGTCAAGTCAGGCACAAGTTGACTTAATCAGTTAGCTCAGCGAACATTATAAATCAATTCAGCCATGCGACACGAAACTCAAATTAAGTTCAGCATCATGTTGACTTTATCATGTAACTTTGCTTAGGTTGGCTGTGTCCTATTAAATTCGCTTCGCTAGCACTTTACGACAGCTGATCACTAAGCTCAACTTATCTCCTAGCTCCATTAACACTTTACGTTAGCTCAGCCACGAGTTTACTTAATCGGTTAGTCCCTTCAGCACTTTGAGCCAGGTAAGACTTCTTCTGCCCTTATCATTAAGCTTTGCTGAATTCTATCGAGTGAGTTCAGCCCCAAGCTGACTTTATTCACCAACTTTATTAGCTAATTAGGTCCATTCAGACCCTAGCTTCCTTCATCAGCTAATTCCGACACACTCAACAATGTAAATCAAGTCTCAAGCTGACTTTATGACCACGTTCACCTAGCATTTTAAGTCAGTTCAGCACAAAGCTGATTAATCATCCAGCTGTAATGGAAGTTTTGATCAGCTCCTTAACTTAGTTCAGTTCAAAGTTTGAGCTGAGTAGACTGAAAAAACTTTAAGCCGAATATTTGGTTATGCAAGTATAAAATGTCAGTAAAGTGATTAAGTTTATCATGAGATTCGTCAAGAAAAGCGTGGTATATTACTTTAAAGTTTAAGAATAAATTATTTCTCTAAGTACAGTAAGTTGTAGTTCCTCTTAATTTTGAAATAGATTAGAGTTTCACATTTCATTAGCGGACACAAATGCAAGTTCCTCATTTTTGCATAGTTTAATTTCCAAAATCCTTATAAAGATACAGAAATTCTGTGACAGAGCAGAATAAAACTCTTACGTTTCTTCATGGAAACGTTTTAAATGTTTACACTACACGACGTATTTTAATGCATAACAAAACTGTCGGGACTGAATAAATTGAGTGACAAAACTTCTAAGTTATGTAAAACTTAGTCCTGCATATACTTTCACGAGTGCATTTGTCTCCTCATGTATTTTTGAATGCAAATATCTTTTGAAAAGTTAAATCCATTAACTCGAGAGAGCGACTGCAAGTAACAATTTCCATTTCACCCTATTCAAATTTCGAGATGAATTTTACACCTTCTTTTCTAATTTCAGAATGCCCAGTAAAGTTGAAGACAACGGCCGGCGAACTGCGACACTAAAGTCCTCATTAACTTCATGCGGTGTTAAATTTGTAAGCGCAAACTAGCGACCGTTTCCTTTGTGAAATTCAATAAATCGTAGACCATGGAATAACAGAGAAATAGCAGTATAAATACGATATTTTTTAGCATAAGAAAAATCCTGATTTTGTATAACTTGAAAAATGTATAATTTACTTCGTAGACGATGTTCTACCATTTCCGGTAGTTGGCTCGATGATTTTGATTTAGTCCCTTCATGTCACAAGGGTAGCACTAAGAACCTAGGAGGGCCTGGTTTGTATAACGGTTTCCGGCAGCTTTTCTGTTTTTCTAACAGTTCCTGGTGACATCAAAACAACGTTATAATTTTGTTTAATGAAGAGCTGTTTAACGCAATGTTTTTTATATTGTGTATTCATCTGAGATAAAGTATTATATTTAGGTGAATGCGCCAGGAAAATGAATATGTACGTTAGATCGTCCTTCACGGATGGAACAATGTGGTTTCCTATGTTGTATCCGGTCTACATCCGTTTCTTGGTTTGTGTTCTGGAAAGAACAGTTTAACTGACGTTTAGCCAAACTCTCATTTTCAAAGGTAACAATCTGAAAATATAATTAAGAAATTTAGAAACTGCCTTTTTTTGTAGCTTCCTTTCAGGTCGTAAACTGTATAATCTCTGTTCAGGCGCAGTGTCATTAGTGGCTTTTACGGCTTTGGTTGCTAATCCCTTTGGGTTATGACCGCCCGTCACGTTGTTTATGGCCCCTTGTGATTGTTTTTCATGACCGTTCCCAAAATTATAAAAGAATTAGATATATTGGTAGGAGTTTTAGGGTGGGATTTTTGTAAAAGTGCCTTCTCCTTTTTGGCAAGTTTAAACATCAAACTGGCAGTTTCAATATACAGTTTACAGAAAACCAACACCCGTAGACACCTGAACGCCACGTCACACCATCACCAAGCATAAATTCAAGCCGTCGCCAATGCCATTATAGATAATAACATCAAAAACGAAGACATTAAAATCATAACAGAAGAGCTAAAGAAAAACGGATACAAAAATCACACAATGTAGCTATCCTATATATTAGAGCTACTACCGATAGACTAGGACGACTATTGAGAAAGCACGACATAAAGCCAATTCTCAAGTCTCACACGAACATAGGCAAAGTATTCGGTAAGCCGAAAAAGAAAATGGAGTTAGAGAACAACTGGGTCTACAGTGTATCTTGTGGAGGTTGGCAAAAGTCATACGTGGGAAGAACTAACCGACACATTTCCGTAAGAACAGAGGAGCATAAGGTAAGCATCACGAATAAGCAGACTACCTTGGCCTTACCCCAAAACATACTCAATACAGAAGATAAAATAGATTTTAAGACGTGCAAAGAAATCGACAACGTATTGCATTACTACGCTACTACGGGATGCTATCGAAATTCAGAAATTAGGGGAGTTAAACAAAAGAGACGACGCTTTACACTTGCCAAAAACGTGGAAGGCACCAATAAACTCCTACTGATCTATATACAGTGATGGGCAAATGTGTGGAAGCAAGTAAATATCTCTGGAATTATTAGAGATATCAAAATGAAAGTTGGAAGGTGGATACTGCAGTAGATTGCATATTTGTTTCTAAATTTTTTTACAATTTTGAACTTCCTGTTTTACCGGAAGTAATGTCGATTTTAAAATTTGCAATGAAACACCCTGTATAGTATTTTAGTTTCTGATTGAACATTTTACTGAGAATACAAAAATATCGGGTTTCATATTGTTTACTTCAATACCTACCGAGATATTAACAGAAAAGTAACTAAGGAAAGGAAAAATGTGATGGTAGCTAAACTTCAGATTTCATTTACGCCCGATATAAAAAAACCGCTCGGTAAGGATTTGTATTTCTATTGTCCAATTGATGGCATTATGCGGTCACAGCCAACAGAATTGCTTGTTCCATAGTCGAATACACGTGCGTTTGTTTAAATCAGGCGCAAATTAAATCTGAATCAAGTTTAGTAGTCCATGAAATTCATTGCAGAAGTGACAGTAGTTGTCAAAATAAGTTTTTAAATTTTTTTTATTTGAACGTAAAAAGATTGTATTGTTTTAATTTGATCGTAAAATGGCCGAATTAATTGAAAGAGAAAGAATAGAAATATTAATGATGATTGGGTATGGGGAGAGGAAAAGGACGCATCAAGAAGTTTGTGACCTTTTTAACATTGTTCATCCGAATACACAAATATTCCGTTCAGTAGGGGCGAAAACTTTGCGAACGTAAGACACAAGTGGAACAGTTAGCAATTTACCAAAATGTGGACGATTAAAAAGTGCAAGTAACGACGGTGTAGCTCAAAATGTTGCTATATCTTTGGACGAAAATCCTCACTTAACCACTACCGACCTCGCCAATATGCATGGAATTAGCCGTCGTTCAGTAGGAAGGATATTAAGGCGAGAAAAATATCATCCATAGAAAGTTCGCCTCGTTCAAGAACTCTCCGAAGACGATTTCGACAGACGTTTGCAATTTTGTGATGGATATTTGTAACCGTGATAACAATTTTATAAGAAATGTTGTGTTTTCAGACGAGGCTACATTTTGTTTAAATGGTACGGTTAATCGACATAACTGCCGCTACTGGTCGCAAAATAATCCTAATTGGGTACAAGAGGCTCATACACAACATCCCCAAAAATTGAACGTTTGGGCCGGCATTTATAACAGAATCGTGGGACCCTTCTTCGTACAAGAAACTTTAAACGGAGATAGGTATTTACAGCTCTTGGAGGCACAAGTTATTCCGGCATTGGAGGTAAATGGACAATTACCAAATAATATCTGGTTTCAGCAGGTTGGAGCACCACCCCATTACGCTCGCATTGTTCGAGATCATTTAGATAGGACATTTCATCACAGATAGATTGGAAGAAGGGGTACTTATGAATGGCCTGCACGAAGTCCCGACCTTAATCCACTAGACTATTTTCTGTGGGGTTACTTAAAGTCTAGGGTTTATGTTGATAGACCAAATAATTTACAAGAATTAGCTGCAAGAATAACTCAAGACATCCAGAGAATTACACCAGAAGTAATAGGTAATGTTACTAGAGAATTTAAAAACCGACTTGCTTATTGTCAAGACGTAAACGGTGCTCAGTTTGAACATCTAATACATTAAGGTTAGTTAAGTTAAGTTTAAATGTTTTGAAAATCACTTAGTTTAGTTATTAATTATGATTATGTATTTCTTTAATGGGTATTAGATTTTTCCTTTCTTTAGTTACTTTTCTGTTAATATCTCGGTAGGTATTGAAGTAAACAATATCAAACCCGATATTTGTGTATTAGCAATAATATGTTTCATCAGAAACAAAAATACTATACAGGGTGTTTCATTGCAAATTTTAAAATCGACATTACTTCCGGTAAAACAGGAAGTTCAAAATTGTAAAAAAATTTGGAAACAAATAGGCAATCTACTGCAGTATCCACCTTCCAAATTTCATTTTGATATCTCTAATAATTCCAGAGATATTTTCTTGGTTCCACACATTTGCCCATCACTGTATAAATAGGCAAAGACTAAACGGTTCGGTACCATTTTCACCTTTGTCCCTCAACCGATTTTCCGTTCATCGCATATCAGGTCAGTGTTGGGTACGTTATTATTCCGTGCTAACATTAACAGAAAAACTACCAATTTCAACAACAGTATGTTCAGCTACAATTATGACTCAATTTGATAACATTAAACACATACATATTTAAGCAAAAAGTCTCTGCATAACGATGTTTTCGAGAAATTTTCAAAAGGAATATGGTGCAACCCATTTTACTATTTGAATAAAGGTTTTCATACTCCTAGAAATAACAGCGCACTGAAAATAAGTTGAATGTGAACTGGCACTTTTCCTGGTTATCTGCATGTATGCAATAACAAACGTTGCAAATCGTAAACTGAGACATTTACGTTGAAAATTTTATTTTTATGTCGTGCATCACCAGAGTGATTTGATTTTCATTGCAGTTATTCCTTTCTTTATGGAGGTATGTACCTGAAACGGATTCAGTTATTTACCGATGTAATATCAACGCGAATAATTTCGGTGGAATTCGTTTTAATATATGGTTTTATAACATTTAGATTGTTAATTCGTTAATCCGTATAAATTGAGAAGAATTAGTTATTTCTTTTATTTTCTTAACCATAGCATCTAGGTTTTACAATAACAATATTAAATTCAAATATCTCCTTCTGACAGTGAGAATATTTCTATAAATAAGTCAGATTTTCGTTCAAAAAAGAACCAACTCATACCATTATGTGATATAACAAGGATCAACTGATATCTGAGGTCAACAAATTAAAACAATTAAAACAGTGACAAAAAGTAGACGTAATTACCGTAAAATGTATATATTTCAGAAAGATTGCAGACAGTAGGTGACAGATTTATTGTCAAAACGAGGTTAAAACAAGAAATACAGCAGAATCAATACAGAGATCAAATCATCAAGCACAATTCAAAACTCAAATAACTAAATTAATGAAATCCCATACGAATTGATACTGGAGAAATATTTTGGCTTCTGCCAAAATATTTTCTCCAGTATATTTTTGATATACTTAGAGGAGTATATCAAAAATACGTAGCTTACTTACGATGAAAATATGAAAGGCACTTGAAAACATGAACAACCCATTTGATATACAGTGTTGTGCAAAAGTATGATGACACCTGAACAATTCTTCAGGAATGCATTTTATTAAAAAAGTTAAGTAAAAATTATTAGCATTTCCCCCTGGCTATCTAACGTTGACCTTAGCCAAAAAATTTACTGTCATATTAAGGTCAAATGATTTGTTTTCAAATAAGAATCCGCATTTTTTATTCCAGATTCAGAAAAAGCGGAAAATTTTACTTCCAAAATGAACTTGACCCTGACCTTGATTATGAGCTTGACCACGACAAAGGTCAAATGGATTTTTACACCCGAGAACTCCCAGGTATTTGATGAACAAACATGGCCTTGACCTTGAGTTGACCTTGACCATAAACTTGAGGGAAATGCACCTTTACAAACGAGAACCCGGATTTTTTATTCTAGATTCGGAAAGAACGAAAAATTTTACGGCCAAAACGACCCTGCCTGTGACCTTGATCACGACAAAAATCAAATGTGAAGTCTTTTTTTAACCCGGATTTGTACTTTGATATAGTGGTCAAGTTAAAGGTCATGGTCATTTTGGATGTAAAATTTTCCGGTCTTTACGAATCTGCAAACAAAAATGGGGGTTGCAATTTGAAAAAATGCATTTGACTTTGATATGACCGTCAAGTTCATGGTCAAGATCACTGATAGATAGCCAGGAAAAATGCTAAAAACTTTGTATTTAACAATTTTCAAAAATTTCCTTCTTGAAGAGTTCCATACTTTTGGACTATATAAAACAATAACGGTTTGGGAAGCAGCTCAGAAGAATTGAAAGTTCTCCACATGTTCCCATTATCTAAAGTTACTGATGTTCTTTTGTTAACATCATACATTTTGGACAATAGCACGAAATCCTTCTTCTTCGTCGATTAATCATTGTGCATCTACATATAGCAGATTCGAATTGTATTTCCCATTTTCCCAGCAATTTATTTTATTTGATATAATCGTTAGTACTTTCTTCAAGGTGTCATTCCTTTGTACACAAGACAATAAACATTATATATCATATATAATATACATTGTTTCTGGTCAGGGAACCTTCATCAGTTGCGCTTCCCACAATTGAATGTCCCTCTCGAACACTTCTTTATGCATTTGAAACATTTCGTTAAATTTGAAGACGCGAGATGTAAGACCGACATCTAGGATTTTCGAAAGAATCAGCACACAGAGGTTCCGAATCTGGAGCCGTTCCGTGTAATTGCTGTTCTCCCTTAACCCCTACGACAGAATGTCACGATAACATTTTTCAGGTTACTTCACCTGTCAGAGATATTGAAAACTCTGGCGTCTTCAAATTTAACGAAATGTGTCAAATACATAAAGAAGTGTTCGAGAGGACATTCAATTGTGGGAAACGCAACTGATGAAGGTTCCCTGACTAGAAACAATGTATATTATATTTGATATATAATGTATATTGTCTTGCATACAAAGAAATGACACCTCGAAGAGAGTATTCAATATCTCTGACAGGTGAAGCAACCTGAAAAATTTTATCGGGACATTCTGTCCTAAGAGTTAAGGGAGAACAGCAATTACACTTAACGGCTCCAGATTCGGTGTTGATTCTCTCGAAAATCCTAGATGTCGGTCTTACATCTCTAACAAACATTATTTTTTGTTTTATCCTATTTCAGTATTTCAGCTGTAGAATCATAATGTGGTCATATTGGATTACGTAAGGAAAAAAATTGATGAGATGAGCTAACGAATATGATATTTCGTTGAATGTTCCAGACGAATAGGACTCTTAAGTGGTGGAGAACTGGTATTTATAGGTGGCTGGAAGGATATATCGGCCTCGTATTGGTCCGTGAAGATGCGATGGGCGGGAACTGGATTGCATATGTAACACGCGTCGTAATGTAGGAGATCAAATTCAGTTTAATTCCTTTGTCCTTCCTGTTGAAATTATTCGGATATTTATATATTTCAATAAACTCTCGCAAGAGACAAAAGTAGTAGTCGTAGTATAAAGAAATTAAAAACTCTTGAGATACTTCCCAGTGACATAACATTCAGTTTCGACGCGAGATACCTTCACCCTGGTCCCAGTAAATGAAACGATACTCCATTTTATTTTTCCGAGCGACATCTCTGAATTATTAAGACGTGTTCTTAAAATCACTGAATTTCAGTGAAACCACAAATTCTACGAACAAGTCCCCAGCTAAGAAAAGTCGCCTTAGTTCAGTTACTGCCAATTCCCATATGAAGATTTGATGAAAAACTTTGAATACTGAAAAAGCTTTGAATACTGCTTCTTTAAAACATTTGGGAAAAATATATGATTTAAATAGAGAAGTAACGACATCTATTGTCGAGGTAAGATACTTATATAGTATACTGTGATTTTAAAGTCAAAAATCGTATCTTTGTATATTTGTTCATTTATTACAGATTTTAAAATTAAACCTAATTCATTAACAAACACATGGCATGTCGATATCAAACACTTTCTCGTCATTATATAGTTTTCTATACCACTTCGAAATTACCAATTGGATAAGTGTTTCTCTTGCAAAAAGATTAATCGCTCCACGCAACGTTTAAAATATAAACACACAAACATACGTCCGAGTCGCGATAATTACGGTTTTCCATTTCATTTATTTTCGACAGAATCGATAGCCCATGGTAAACTTATAACCCAGACTATTTGTTTCTATATTTATCCTGTTCGTAATCAAATTAACTTCACTTTTATCTCGATTGTAAACAGAATGGTGAGTGAAATATGAAAACCGGTTTGCTTTTAATATTTTTTTTGTTATGTCTTGAAAGGATGATCGATGCTCTTTGAATGCGAGAAAATCGTTTCTAGTCCCCAATTTTAATATGGACTTATTATAATTCATTCCATGAAACTAGAAGTCTATTTTCTTGGTTTGTTCTTCTATAACGCAGCAACGAAGAAATGGATTGAAGTATTTTTTGGCACGAAGGCAAGTTAAGGGCTTGATAGTAACTAAGATCGTTTTTTTATCTGTACAAAAACGTTCGTTTTGTATCTGGAAAATTAGTAATTCCTATGGGATATTTTGTAGTACTTGTAGCCCAAATTGAAACTGTGTGTTTGGGTATATGAATGAAGTGTTTAGGGCATGCACGGGTAACTATATAGGAATTGTCCGTTCAGAGTTTCAACCAGTCAGTTGATAAAGACAGATTTACACCCAATTATATCGATCTTTGTCAAAAACTTCAGTCGCCGCTATTTGACAAATAGAATAAGTTTTCTGTTATTAATGGTTGCATGGATTGTATTCATGAATATATTTATCTCTTACTTTTATATAGACAATAAAGGACACATATTTAGAAATAAAGAAAATACTGTTTTGTGAAAGTATACGTAAACTTGTTCCGTCTTCTGTTTTATTTTATCAATTTTTAATTTCTGTTTATTAAATTGTGAATTGTTGTAAGTTAAGTTGATGCTCTCAAATTTCATTTTATTTTGTATTCATTAAAATCATGGTAATCTATTGATGTGTTCCCTTTTGTGAAAATACTAGTTTAAATACAGTGATGCATCGGTTCCCAAAAGAAACTGAGGTAAATAAAATAATTACATAAAAATATGTAACTGTATTTACTAAATAATATTTATATTTTGTATAATAGAAGAAATATATTTGCAGCTACTTCAAATTTGGGTCAACCAGATTAGTAGCACTAAACTGTTGAACAAAACGCCCCAAGAAATTAGGATGCCTTACAGAGTGTGTGATGCTCGCTTTTCCCCAGAAAGCAAGATTTGTTGGGGCTTAACAAGAAGGAAATCGAACTTGAAATTTGGTGCCATTCCTTCATTATTTCATAATCATGGTATGTAATTTATTTCATAATAGTTTTGATGTCAGTACAGTACATTATTGTAAAAACTAAGGAGAATGTTAATCCAGATTTAGAAAGTGAATAGGATAATATTTGCTTAGATTTATCTTTTGCAACACCACCTGCTGCTAATTTTGAACATGGAAATATATCAACAGCAAAAAATAGAAGAGGTAAAAATATTACTACAGTTTAATTATATTTTTAATATATAAATATATTTTTATGAGGATATCAACTTCTAAGAACTGTTAAAGGCAAGATCATGGATCAATCAAAAAAGTTCGATTGGAATAAAGACAAACTATGTAACCTTCAATAAAAATTGTTTACTATTATATTTCCTTTCCTTTTATAATATTTTAAACATAACAATTAGTCATCCTGCATTTCTAATTGCATCTTAGTAAAAGATTTAGTCAGAAATCAGGATGACTAAGAATTAAAAAAATACAATGTATTTAATGCTAATCCGTATTTAATACATATATAAATCTCTTATCTATGGTTTAGGGCACCGCATCGAAGTAATCTTTTTTTGGTGAATGCGCCGATAACAAATTAACATTATTTTGTTTATTTGTATTAGATAACTAGTTAAAAGTGAAGCTAATACGAGCGTTTTAAAACCTGTATATGTTTACACTTGATTTTACGTCGAATTAACATAAATTCCGAAAAAAAAATTATCGATCTACAGGACATAATACCTGATGTTAACAACATTTATCTTAATGATTTTTTCGGTTACATTACATTGCTTTTCTTGTTAACCTTAGCTTTACGATTCTTTCTGGCAGCATCTCATTGAAATTACGAACAGTTTCTTTGGTACAGTTATTGCTCTGAACATAAAGTACAATAATGTTTAAACAATTTTTTGGATTTGTAGACGCGTCTACAAATTTACTGCTATTTATCAAATACATAAGTAAGTATAGTATATATCTTGCCTACAAAAGAATGACACCTCGAAGAGAGTATTCAATTTTGTTGAGTAAGAAAAATAGACATTAGAAAGAAATTGAGACATTTACTAGCAATCATTTTTTAACTAAAGATGATATTAATTATTTTTGTTATACTCGTATGAGAAGTCATACACGGTGGCGCACCTTAATAATTACACGTCAAAGAGGCTATACAATGGAGACCATATCAAACATCTGTTATAATAAAATTATTTATATTCCATTGCCACTTTCATTTTCCTTGTCTTAATAGCAAAAGTCTTTAAAATTATAAGCGAATTATCTATTTTTATTATTATTCGTCAATATCATCAGAGATCAGAAAAATATCCAGGAATAATTCGCAAAGTCCTTAAATGTTGATGGAATATTAAAAACGACATTCGTTGAATTCCTTTTTAAACTTTAAAACAAGGTGTCACTTATGGTAGGTTTCCATTAAAAAAAATTGGGTAGATAACGTAGGGGTGACCAGAGTGCAATTTAGTTATCATATATCCCCATCTTAACCCTTAACCACAGACGATCTTTTACTTAGACGCAAGTACAGACTCACTATTAAAATTTGAAAAACAAAACTTTCCACATTAAAACGCTCTAAAACATTTGAGAATGTGATTTAAAATTATCAATTTGGATATATCAAATGGTTAGTAATCAAAACTCACAGTCTATATAAAATATATCTTAAAATATCATATAAAAATACATATGAAAATATCCCCACCTCAATAACTATACATAACTTAACGCCTATTTCACTATAACACCTAAGAAGTTAAACTTGGACAAGTAGAAATTGGCGAAATTGTTACCATATACATATATATTATGGAGTGTAGAGTGAAAGGAGGACAAACTTATATGGGAATAAAACTGAAAAAGTGTCCAGTGGACCGTTTCAAATAAGAAGTTCAAGAAATTACCAGAATGGCGCAAGTGTGACCACAGGGTATGTTATGAAGTTAATTGTCAACGGATTGAAATACACAAATCCTACATTTAGAAGTGAAGCGGCTGAAAAAGAGAGAATGATGTAAAATTATTAGTAAAAATCGTAAATAAAACGTAGAAAATCTGTTATGTGAACTTCTCTTTGTAAATGGTTGTCTCCGTTTTTTGTAACCTCTGCAAGTGATGAGTTTATAGTGTGTTAATTGTGATATAAATTAATAAGCGTGTGCCCCAGTTTTGACTTTTTATAAAACGGAGTGATTTTATAATTGTTATTTTATAAAACTTTTTGAAACAGTTAAACATTGGGAAAAATTTGTATATTTGTAATATTTTTATACTTATTAACAAATAGATGTTGGTGAATTAGATGTAAATAAAAATTATTTATTTTTACATTCTTGTGTTCATATTACATATTTATTTTGAAAAGTTGGTGTTTCTAGTTCTTGTTCACCTTTCTCTGGATAAAAGGTAATTAACAATTCTTTTCATCACTGAATAAACTGCTATAATTAAGTTATCTCTTCTGTTATCATTATGGAACAAATTTCACTTGCATTTTATGCTAGAATAGTTTCTTTTTCAATGATTCTAACATTTTCACACACTGGTTTTCCATATATTTTTTCTTGTCTCCATTAACTACAATTAAATGACTATTTTTGGCATCTGTCTGCTGTAGGTCTATTTTAAATTTTTCCAAAGGTACGCCTGGTGAATGGCCCTGGAAAAATATCTTCAGAAGTTTGTTGAAGTTCTCGATGGACAATGCCATAATCAGTTTAGTAATTATATAATAATGGGTACTTCAGACTTTAATTTGTTTAGGATATTTATCTTGACTCCTAAAAAAATGTACAAATAAAATTTTGCTTGAAAGTTATTTTTATCTATGTACAATGTATGTCATTGACTGAATACATTTATTAATATTAAATACAAATTTTACCAATCATTTTAAATCTGGTTGTTTAACTATGATGTTTAAATTTGCAATTTTTTTGGGATGTGCACTTACTTTACAACACATTTTCAAAAAAAAATTCTTGATAGGTTCTGTTCTAACTGCATACTCTTCTTTCCTATTAATAATTAACCAATCTTGAGCGTTAGTTTTTGGTTTTAATGTTAGCTCTCAGGCATGTAACAAAACCATCTTTTCTTGTTTACCCACACATTTTTGGTTGGTTTATTTCGCAGATCATATGGAGAGAATATTTTGTGGGAATATAACTAACTGAAAATAATTTTCAATTTAATCATGTCAATAATACTACATTTATAACAAGTAAATAAAAACTTTACAGCATTTATTATTAGAAATACTTACTTTTTATTATAAAAAAAAATATTATAATCTGCTGTTGTAATTTGTAGAATGTATAGGTTAGAATTTTCAATTGTCTTTTAAATGTTATTCTACGAACAAATTATCCCGTCGTCCCAGTGGCGCCCCCAAATTGATACCCTTTTGTGGACACTTTTTGATACACAGAGTGTGTCCTCCTTTTACTCAACACTCCATAGTATATATTTTCTATGAAAATGGCATTAACTGTTATGTCAATCTAAATTCCCCAATGACCGGATTCTACAGTTGTTTTGACGAATCACTATTTGAAACTTGTATTGTAGTTTTCAAAATAACGTTCTTGAATTTTAATTCATTCTTGGTTCAAAAACCCTATCAACTTATATAAATTAATTAGGAATTCAAGACAATGCACTACTGATATATGGATCGAAATATAGAACACCGGTTTAACAGGCACCAATCCTGTCAATCGTGTGACGCTACAATATAACCTTAATTAAGGATAATGTCAATTGATTTCTGTATTCAGCAATGCGGCTCTATGATGTCCCAACGGTTGTACTGCTATTGCTACCAACGACAGCGCTCAATACATGCACACGTATATGTAATATATATACTCCATTAATTAAATTCTTGAATAGCTAGTTTGTACCTCCTGATAGTTAAAAAATTACGAAAATGTTAGAAACATACGGATCATTTACCAAAAAAATCTATAACAAATTTATTCAAAGTATTACTGACTTCCATTATAATTAATAAAGCTCCTAACAATTGTTTGGCTATGTTATAAAATCTTCAGACTGATGATATTTAACTAAGAGTAACGTTAATATAATTTTAAAAGTACATAGTACATAACTGAATATTATATGCGTATTTACTGTAATAGATCAAACACATTTATAGAATTATGACAAATTTGAGAATTCCTAATTAGAAATTAACTGATACTACAATTGCAATTTCCACAAATTACGTTTGTTTAAAAAACTGTCCGACTCGTTTCGACTAATGTCTTTGTCAAGGAACTAGTATTTCTTGAGGAAGTTGTATTTATATTCAAGGAGTGATATAATTCAGGTTCTTAATTTTGAACAGGATTATTTAATTTTGTTATAGGTAAAATGATTAACTAAAGAAGTTTATTAAGGGGGAATTATTTATTTCTGTATGGTCGTTTAACAAATTACCGGTATTTTTAAGTTTATTAATCTCCAATGATTCTAAAAGGTTTAATTTATTGCCTTTATTTTCAGAAAATATCACTCCTTGAATATAAATATAACTTCCTCAAGAAATACCCAGTTAGTCTAGTTCCTTGACAAAGACATTAGTCGAAACGCGTCGGACAGTTTAAAAAAAATGTGGAAATTGCAATTTTAGTATCAATTATTATAATTAATTTCCAACAAGTATAGGCCGAATCAATTCAATAATTCCTAATTAATACTATCCAATGTCTAAAAAATATATTTTATTTAACGCATATTCTAATCTAATTGAGTATATGTC
This sequence comes from Octodonta nipae, assembly GCA_034190945.1. Taxonomy (NCBI): domain Eukaryota; kingdom Metazoa; phylum Arthropoda; class Insecta; order Coleoptera; family Chrysomelidae; genus Octodonta; species Octodonta nipae. The sequence goes on from CM067216.1 coordinate 216,577,757, forward strand.
ACTAACAAACAAATCAACTAGAAGGAGATGTTTAATTTTAAAATTATTTTGAAAAATCATAGATGCTATACTGAGGAGTAAATGCTTAAAATTTGAATATAAAATACTAAAGAGTTTAATTTTTGTTATTAAGTTTGTTAATGATTCGTTTGTCCACCGCTATTATCAATACCGTCACCAATACGTCTTGGAATTGGTTCAATAAAGTGGTCTATTTCTTTTTGAGGAATAGTGAAGTCCGAGCCTTTGACTCATCATATTACAAACATGTTCTATAGTCGAAAGATCAGGAGATCTGGGCGGCCACGGTAACAGATTCACATGGGTCTCTTCAAAAAACTTTTGCCTATCTAGAACAACATGAGGCCGAGCATTATCTTGTTGAAATATGGGATCGGTGAGCCCATTAAGGCTCCACTACTTCCTGAAGATAACGTTGCGCTGTCATGTTGCCTCTGAAACAAAGACCTACTTCCATATGCAATAGCACAACATACCATAACGCCTACTGTTCATGCCTATCAACATCAAATTGAGTCTCTAAGTTTATTGGGTAGGAAATTGCTTTTTCCTTTCGAGATCGACCCCGTTGTCCTAAGAACTTAAAAAGGTACCTTCTTCGAGAAGTCGAGAATTTTATTTGTAATATACCTGATGTTCCTTTCAAATTCTTCAGAACTTTATTGGCCTCCTAATGTGCATTCGTTATCAGTGATCAAAAATCACTGTAGAACTCCCGTTGCCAAGTGACCATGATTTCTTCCTTAATAGCTCAGCATTTAAGAAAATTAAAGCAGACTCAGTTTTCTTTTGGTGTTGTGTTCTTCTTTGTGTAATATAACTGAATTTTGTAGCACAAGATGCTCACAAATTTTGGATCGTCGTTTTTTTTATAATGTCGTTTATTCAAAAGACAAGAGGTTTCTTATAGAATTTATTACATTCACACGGGATTTTATAAATGAAATTTTTGTATTTTGAGTTGTGTTATTTGGTTTGGTCTTTAAAATAATTGATAAAAATAATGTTTTGATATTATATCTGTTTCCCACTCTTTTTAGTTTGCACATGTATGGTATAGTTATTGTATTAATGTAATTATCTTACAAGATGAGGGATTGTTTGGTATTCCTTGTCTTTATTAATAAATTTATTTGGGTAATGATTGGCTAATAAATGTTTTTTCCATTGAATTTATTGATATTAGAACTTGGTTTTTGCCCAGAGATTTAATGATACTAAATTTGATTAGACGGGTTGTTAGTATGAGTTGGTTTTCGAAACTTCTGTTTCATCGGTGTTTTGGTTATTAAAATGTCTTTAAATGCCATAAGGCTCTAAGCCTAGTCGATCTGGAACTTCATATGTGCCGGGAGAGAAACAAGAACCCATCTCCAAAATCTTGACATCATTAAGTTGAAAATATGTTGTATTTCCAAAATGGTGCTTACTCTTCTCCGATTTTGGGTATTAACAAACCCTAGTGTGAAAGTATTTTATATTGTACGCTAAGAAATGTGCGCTGTTTTTATAAAGAAATTGTGTTTGTTAAAATGAATTTTGAGAGCGTGCGGTTTGGTCTTAGGAATGTTGGGTTTATGAATTTAGGTAACCCATATTAATGGGGCGGTTTATTTCTTGTTGTTCGAAATATGTTTGCGAAAAACGTTATTTTGTTTTCAAAAGTTGTTGATCTTTGTTTATAATCTGAATGTTTTGTAATTCAGAATTTAAAATAACCGAATTAATTAGCATTTTTTTAAACTTTAATTGAATGTAATTCCTAAGGAATTTGTTTTCACAATTTATACTAAATTTGTTTGCAGGTTCTATAGTTTATAAAAAATGTTATACTTGTAGAATTGAGGTTTCAGAAGCGTCCTGAAAAATTAATGACGAAATCAAAATGTTTTCTAATATTTCAGTTGGAAAGAAGTATTAAATTTAATTTAATTGTGGTGACCCTTCTTCGGGATGTGTTTTTTAATTCAGTCCAAAACACCTTGTTTCTAAAATACCTTGTTCTTCTATCCAAAATTTCGGGTTGTCGAAAATCGGCATAAATAACTAAAAATTAGCAATTATTATAACAATTGTTATTGCAATTACAATATTTGAACCCTGTGATAAACGCTACCCCTAAATAAAATAAAAATGACTCAAAAATGTTCGTGCAGCAGATATTACGTCTTTCCATAATTTTCGAAAAAGCTAATTGGTGTAAGATTTGAAATTTTTAGAAAATATCTATTCAAATGTTTCAAAAAGAGTTTGAAAACTGGGTAGTTGAAAGAAAGAACACAAAAAATTGCCAATAATAGGAACCTGTATTTGGCTGTGAAAACTAGAAAAATTTTCGGATTTTGAAGAGAACCGAATGGCAAAATTATTCGTTAAAACCCCGAAAGAACTATCTGTGTTATCATAAAACGTAAAAAGGTAAAATTCTGAGGTTATACAGTTCTCGCAATTTTTATGACACAAATTACACATTAGCCAATTTGGAATTTGGACCCTTGATCCGATTCATAAGATTATTCTTTGAATATAACACCTCTTTATTTTGTTGCACTCGCTAGATGGCGCCACATAACTTGGGTTAATACTTGGAGAGTACGTGAAACATACATTTCTAACATAGACACTTACCAAGCTACTAAAATGGACAACAATGATTTATATTTAAAAAAGAACCGACTTCCATGAACCAAAATAAAAACATTTTAAACAACCTGTGTAATTAATAATTATTTTTGGGCATATCTTGTCATTCAAATTTGATGTTTACACACTTTTGTCCTAATTTGTAACTTGTAAAAAAAAGTATGGAGCTACATTAGAATTCACCCAAATATATTACGATTTATAATTTCTTTTTAAACAGGAACTGACGTCATATGAATCAAAATGAATACTGTTGAAAAACCCTGCATTGATCAATATTTTTGACATCATTTTTAAAGATTTGGGCAGAATAATTGCTTGACTAGTGGCTATTACTTTAATGTTAAGTCTTTTGCCACATTTTTTTTATTTTCTGAAAATGTTTAACGTTATAGAAGACTATATGGAATTAGATAGAAATATATCTTAATAGAACACAATTTAAAATATTCAAACTGAATGGGCCGTTTCAGAAAAACTAGTGGTCACCCAGTGGTCGAAATTCGACCCTATTTCATGAAATTGTATAACGCATATTTTTATAAAAAATAGAGTTGTGGAGAACTCGGAGAACTAGATGTAATGACCAAAATTGTTCACTCATATTGACAAATCTATTGAAATAGAAAGAAAATAAAAATGTAATCAAATATCGGTATTCGAAATATTTTTGACAAATGAAATTTTTGGCTGGATCCGCTCCTGGCGAAATATTCGATATAATAATTGGAAGATTGTTCTTTGGAACCTAAAAGTTTTCGTCATTTGAGGTTTCAATCAAGTTCAGGAATATTAAACAAAAGGGAGGACCAGCAACCCTACGAGAACATAAATATTTAATACATTCTCTATTGTCCACTGTATGACAATTTTTTACACAACACATTCGGGAAAGTTGTGATAATAATATATTAATTAAATAATTAAATTCACATTAAAAACAAAATATTTAATAAGAAAGTTGCTGCAACGCGTCCTAAACATCAATACCGATCTACTACATTGACTATTTTACCACTAAAGAATAACAAGGCTTGCATGCCACTTCCAGAAGTACCTGCTCTAAGAATATATCTAACGACCGCTCCATATATAATTACTTTTGACCGTCTGGGTCTTCTGACGGCTGCACTGTCAGTTGTTTGGCGTTGACAGTATGTACGTAAACAATGAATTTTTATTATATTTTATTTAATGAATGAACCAATATTATAAATTAATATTAGCATTCTGCACTGAAGGATGTCAGTAGCTACTAAACAAAACAAAAATGAAGAAAATCGGTTGACAATCAGAGGAGAAAATGGTACCTAATTACCTAATCGTTTTGTCTTTGCCTATTTATATAAAGCTCAGTGGAAATTCATTGAACTGCAGTCCCTTAGTACAAGAGTATTATAGAAAACTATATGCACTTTTTCTCTAATATTCCTCAATAGAATGCAGTTTATATCATCCAAACTGTCGTTTGAGCCATTTTAAATAATCGATTAGCATAAATAAAAAATGATGCTGACTAATTGATAACCTTCTCGTTTTTCACTGTTAAAAACCTGTCATTTAACACTTGAATTTTTTGATGAATTTAGCACTAATTTCTGAATTGGAGTATTTTGATAATCCTACTTCTATAAAACTGTCAGAAACACCGCCTACAATGGACTATAATTAGATTATTACCATCTAACTGCATATATAGTTTTTATGCAGTTCCAGTTCTGTTAGTTCGTCGGTATTCAAGGATATAAAAAGATTTTAGTATACGAATATCAGAAACTTATAAAGGAAATCAGTGCGACTGTTTTTGAAACAGAGTTGACAGCTATGGCGTATAACTGTTATAAATTTTGCTGTTTGTAAAAAATATTAATTAAACTCAGAATACACGGTAGTTGTCACCTAATGCAAATGTAACTTCATTAGCATTTTCATGGGACAGATTAAACTGCAACACAGCACGAAACATTACGTGCGTAACAACTTTAGTACAAGTAACTTTCCTCATATTAGAATTTTGAATCTTTTTTTGGTTTAAAATACGTCATCGTTCACAATACTCGAGAGAACTGGTACACAAATAAAGGGAAGGAAGACGTTTTTTACAATTTCTTTTGTATGTATTCAAAAGTCTTACGTAAATTGGTTGACAATATTTTCAAAAGGAGATTTGGTCTTTGGGAGGCAAAATTTCGAAACAAGTTTTTTCTGATGTATTTTGTTGCAGTCGCTTGATACAAGGGCTGCCTTTTATATTTCGGGATTAGAGAACAAAAACAAATATTAATCATCGAAAATCGCTTTATTGGTTTTCAGAATATTCCCATGAAGATCTATACACATGTGTTTGAACCAATTGTCGAAGCACTTTTTCCACTCTGATTGAGGTATCTCCAAAACATGCATTCTAAACGCAGCAACCGCTTCTTCAGGTGTCGAAAAACGTTGACCTCTCAGTTTGTTTTTTACGTACGGGAATAAAAAGAAGTCATTTGGTGACAAGTCAGGACTATACGGCGGATGACTCATCAAATCGATGTTTTGAGTGGTCAAAAATGCAGTTGTTTGAGCCGATGTGTGAGAGCTCGCATTCTCGTGGTGAAGAGTGATCCGTCTTCGGCGGTTGGTTTCCCTCATTTCTTGGAAGACAACTGACAAACAAATGGTTGTGTACCACTCAGAATTGACTGTTCTGCGCTTGTTCAAGTGGTACGGTTGCGACATGTCCAATTTTTCCGAAAAAACAGGCGATCATTTGTTTGGAAGTGCTTCGTGCGCGAACAACTTTTGATGGATTCGGCTCATCTTGAAACACCCATACAGTCGACTGCTGTTTACTTTCGGGCTCATACCTGTCACTATGTCATAAACGTGTTTTGAAGCACCGCGATCGTATTTTTTGAGCTTTTCTTTCGACCAATCGACACTAGCCTTTGTTGATTGAACGATTGACAAATTGTGTGGGATCCAACGCGAACAAATTTTTTTGACATTTAAATGTTTATGCAATATTGAATGTATGCTGGTCCCACTAATGTGTAAGGTTGACTCAATCTCAAGATAGGTCACATGACGATCTTGCAATATCAGTTCGTGCACAGCAGCAATGGTTTCCGGAACAACAATTGTTTTTGGACGACCTTCACGAAATTCGTCTTGGAGTGAACTACGACCTCGATTGAATTCACCATACCATCGATAAGCAGTGGTCCTTGATGGAGTTTTATCGCCAAAAATTAAAATAAGTTCATCCATGCACTCTTGCTGACTTAATCCACGTCGAAAGTTTTAAAAAATAATCACACGAAAATGTTCAAGATTTAATTGCATTTTTTGGCCGAGATGAATCCTTTAAGTTACTGTAAACAACACATAGCGCTCGTATGTCAAAACGTTGTGAGTACGTATAACCTCAAAAATGTCAAACTTTACGATAGAGTTGTCAGTTGTCAGATTGGAACACTAGGGTTGTCCAATCCCGAAATATAAAAGGCAGCCCTGGTATTAGTAGTTCGAAAATCCGCGAATCAATCAAAGTGGCAAAGACAGAGGCATACTTCCGGTCCGGTCAAATAAGAAACAATCCCAAATTGTTGTGCAATACTTGCTTCTCTGATGAATCCTCTTTTTATTTAAATGGTGAGGTAAATTGTCATCAACTGCCAATACTGGTGTAATATTAAGCCATAGTTATTTAGGGAGACTCATACTCAGGGACCTCTAAAGCCAAGTGTGAGCAGGAATCCAAGGGGATATCGTTAGAACTTTTTCACAAATGTCACTTTAAATGGATATAATTATTTATACTTGCTTGCAAACGCCGTAGATCCAAGAATAACTGAAATTATTTGGACAAATTATGGTCCATTAGAAAACGAATTTGGTTTTTTAGCTCGACTGTGCCTCACCACATTATGTCTTACCAGTTAGAGAGTTTCTGGATAACCAATTTCCTGATAGATGAGTTGAAAGATGAAGTGCCACTAAGTAGCCAGCTAGTTTGCCAGAAGTGAGCCCCCTGGATTTTTTTCTTTAGTTGCATATTAATACATATCCAAGAAGAATGTGACCAATATTCATTTATTTATTTAATTATTTATCTATTTATTTACTTACTATTTATTATTAAACTATCCAACAGTACAAAGACTAACTATAGGACAGCGGCAAACATAGAAATATCAAAAATAACGAAAACTCGTTTCTAAACATTATACATCAGATTAATAGAAAAGGTGATTAGTTTTTTTATTACACTCATGGAGGAATTCAAAATGTCTAATTTTAAGAAGCTACAACTATCGCACATAAAATAGAGAGGTGAAAACTATAAAATATTAGTTCTGGGTTTTGGTAGATAAAATGTATTATGAGAGAGCTAGGTCGAGGAACATTCAGATTTAATTGATGTAAAATATTACTTAGAAAGAGAACTGAGTGAACTCTTCTCCGATCGTACAGACTAAGAAATGAGAACCTTTTCATTAGCTCAGATTGAGGAAAACCTAAGGGAGGATATGAACCGTCAATTTTAAAAGCGCCTCTGAATATTTTCGACCCATTCACTGTTCTTTTTATACACTGGGTGCCAAACTAAAACAGCATATTCAAGCCGAGATTTGACAAATGCGTTGTAAAGTAAAATCAGAGTGCTTGGGTCTGAGAAGCTCTCACAGTTTCGAATTATAAAACCAAGACTTTGTAGAGTACTTTCAACATTCAAATGAAAATTTAATTTGCTATCAAAACTAACACCAAGATTTCCAATACTGTTGGGTCTTGGCAAAGTAACAGCCTCGATCTTATAATTAAACAAATTAGGTGTTTGCCATCTGGTGAAAGTCATTGCGTGACACTTTGATGCATTTAATGGCAGATCGTTTTTTACACCAGGAATTCTGTAGCCTAAAAGAGTCATTTATATTTTCTATTACATTATAGATTTTAATATTATCAGCATATGGAATGTATTGAACCTCAACACTAACAATGTCATTTATAAACAAGACAAATAATAGTGGCCCCAATACGGAGCCTTGCGGAACACAATTTCTGATTTGAAACCTTGCCGAACAGAAGTTCGTAAAATATGTCCCAACAATATAATAAGTGAGGGAGATAAACCAAAATCTTTTAATTTGGCAAGCAGAATGCTTCGACAGACTTAATGTGGAAGCCTTTTGAAAAATTTGTATAAACAATATCAACTTGTTTATTCATATCTAGATGTTTACAAATGTACTGAGTTAAATAAAAAGGTTAGCAATGGTGGATATTGGTTTAATAAATCCATGCTGGTGTACTGTAACCTAATCTTGTATATGCAAGTAAAGCAGATTATAAAAAAAACATCTCTTTGGCAAAATTATGGTTGTACAAAAAAAAATTTAGAAAGTTTGAAATATAGCACATATAACTGCTATTATATACCAATATATTAAACTATAAAAACAAACCAAATAAAATTATACCTTCAAATTATTTTAAGCAACCTATATAATTATTTTCAAATTGCAGGTTATTTTTATGTTTCAGTTGGTAATATGTTAAAATTTCAAATCTTATTGTGTACTTCAACATATTAGTTCATCCAATTAACAGGTAAAATCACAAGAAAGAGCTTTACATAATGGGACTTACGAACTTCGTAGAGTTCCAAATAAATTTGTTGCTTCCCCGAAATCAGCTTATGTTATTAATATTAGAGAGCTGATTATGTACATATTCTGTGGTTATAATGGCACATTGACAATGGCAGACGACTTGTTTAAAATCTGAATACGTCTGAGAAGTATTTTAAAATGGAACATTGTTATATATTCACAATTTTTTAATACATTGTTCTTTTAAGATATACAGTAGCTGGACAAATTATTATAGACAGTCCACAGATTTTATGCATTTTTCAATTTAACTGAGTCATGATGTTCTCAATAGGTTCTCCTATTTTGGTCATTTTAGTATATTTTTCTATTGTTAAACAATCTCCAGGTTTTCAGTTGTCTCCAAAATGAATAAAATTGTATAATAAAAATATTAAAAAAAAACAAAAACCGACTTCAACAGAAAACTGATTTAAAAGCATGAAATACTGTTTTGCTACAAGTTAATATTTTTTATGAAGTCGGTGCCAAGCGAAAGTGAAAATATTTTGGGAAATACATTGATGAGTTGTACTTTGCCACTTCGCTGTTCAAATTGTTTTATGAAGACACACTGTATATACATATTAACTGACATATATTTTGATTAATTCATCTTATTTACAATTTATCCCAAGTTCCGAACAGTTAATGCCAGCAACTCCACTAAAGCCTATAATCCGGCGACTCCACCAAAGCATAGAGTATAAGAAAATGTAAAAAGTTGCAAGCTATGTTATGGAAACAAATATCTGACAACTTTGGGATATCCCGGAGCTAATCCAATTTCTTTTTAATTTGTCCCAAGCTCCGCATATTTTTTTTTCCAAATTTTAATAACACCGGCAACTCCACCAAGGCATAGAATATATGAAACTAGGTTGAAATAGTTTTTCTCCATTTTCTAAGAAACGGTAAAAGCTATTTTAATGAAAAAAATATGGGACCACTTCGCTATCCCCCCAAACAGGATCCAGTAAAATGGTCGAAATTCCTTGAGCCAATCAGTATTCTGGATCTTACCTCTGCAAAAAAAAGTTTTTTTTTGGCAGTGGCTAAGGTGGTGGATGTATTTGCTTGTTTATTATTTAAGATTTTTATACTATACGTTAATTATAAGTCCTCTTGGTATAAATTTACTTTAGTATAAGATCATATGACATTTTTTGGATAATAATTTAATTAATATAAAAGATTTTAAAAAAATATATAACCGACTACTACCTATAACTAAAAAGCTAAAAATAGTTATAACAAAATATAACTCTAGCAAATAAATAACACATTCAATGTTGTTAGGTACCTACCCAGGAAGTAAAAAATGTAAACATTAAAAGGTGCCATTCTGTACAATTTAATTACCTACCAATCTAGTATATATTTGAAGTCGGTGCAAAACAAATCTAAAATCCTTCATTGCGTACTTATCTACTAATTCATCAAACTTGATTGTTGCTTGGCACCGACTTCAAAAATATACTAGATTGGTAGGTAATTAATTTGTACAGAATGGCACCTTTTAATGTTTACATTTTTTACTTCCTGGTTAGGTACCTAACAACATTGAATGTGTTATTTATTTGCTAGAGTTGTATTTTGTTATAATTATTTTTAGCTTTTTAGTTATAGGTAGAAGTCGGTTATATTTTTTTTTTAATGTTTTATTTTCAACTTTTTAGTTTTTTTTTGAACTCAGGTAGTTTTCATTCTTTATTTTTTATTTTGTATGTATAACCTTAATAGACAGAACCAAGTAACATCGAAAGCCTCAACATTACACAATGATACTTTCTCATTTAAATTGACAGGTAAATCTTTACGAACAAAATGTACTAGTACGCGTTAACTTAATAAGCCCAAAATATATTTATGCCTTATGGACTACGCCATGTAACATTTATTCAACTTTTTTGACAACCCTGTATAACTATAGACAATTCCGCTCCACCGTATGTACCAACCATCCTGTACATACGATTGCCCACGGACAAGCATCAATTTGTTAGCTGCCTTCTGTAAACTATAGGACGGAGTAGAATCCATCCCATATTTACGGAGTTAAATCCGTCCTATATTTCAACCATAGTATATAACTCCTTGTGGGCTACCCCATAAATTATTTCATTTTTAACATTTTATATTATCGCCCTGGGTAACATTAATTCCTCTCTGCACTTAACGCAACTTCTTATGGGCTATAAAAGAAATAATTTATTACTCACACAGTATAAATATAAACCGCATTCATTGAACTCCAAATGCATATATTTCGGGATCTTACCATCCTGTATATGATTTGCTTATGTCCACATCATATAACAGTTTTATCACCCTATATAATTTTAATCTCAGGATTTCTGCCTCTGTCAACATTTTTACCACAGCAAACGTCCAGTTCTCCTAAACTATTCCAGGACCATCCTGTATAGACGGCTTGCCTACGGACCACTATCAATTCTAGTTTGGTGACCCGTCTTATATTTCAATTTTGATATAAATGCAACTCCTTCTATCATTTTACTTTGTGATTTTGTTTACTATAACTAAACGACCGTTCCCCCCTGATCTCCGATAACTACTGCAGCCTAAATAGCAGTTTACAAACAATAGGAAATATAGAGCGTTGACCCGAAGTTTTGTCACTGGAATTTCTATTATTTGGCCTCCAACAATCGGGAGAATGTGAATTACTAGAAAAGCCACCATAGTCTTTGCAAAATTTTAGGGAAAAATTATGCATTTAAATAGGAAAATAAAGATTTTTTCAAACGCATCATGTAATATATCAAACAAAACGAGCTTGGTACTCATTATGTGATTTAAGGAGCAAAATACATATGCTTTACTACCTATCATGCTTGTATAAAAGATGTACATTAGAAAATATTTCAAATATCGCAATTAAAACTTCCAGTGCACTAAAAACTACCGCACTATTTACGTTGGAATTTGAAAATATATTTTATTTATATTTTTAAATGTCCGTTATGTCATTTGAATAACAGATATAATAATTTTTATTTAAGAATTTGACCTATTTTTGGTGACCGTTTTTCTGCCAAAACTGCAGAGCCTTGCACGTCGCAGAAAAGTATATGAGATCACCTAAAAGGCATCTTCCTTAATAGATTAAAAGTAAAATAAACTATACACATCCATAATGGAATTAGTTTTTGGGGCGAAAAATTGACAATATGTTAGGGATATTGGTCAATTTCCATGCACTCATGTGTTCATTCACAAATTTCATCAAGCGAATTTACCTAATAGCAGATAAATCTACGTGTGGAAAATCCAAAAGTTGTATATGTTTCACTAATCCGGATATTATACTTCTATTAAACAAGACTATATTCAGGATAAGTATAAGAAAATGCACCTGGGTGGTACGGACTACAGGAGAAGTCCAAATCAGGTAACACTATACCAAAAAAAAGATTTGTATCTGATTTTAATCAAAATACGCGAATGAATTGATAACCTCATATGGCTCCTTATTTGGAAGTCGGAATGTAATTAAATTGTAAGATAGATACTATACATTTAGTTGGTGTGTGTCATAACACTTTTCGCCGACAGCAATATAAAGTCATAGGAATCAATTCCCTGTTGCATCATTTGTTGACATGCCGGCGTACCAATGAAAGTTTGGAGAGCCAAAAGACAAAAAAATAAAGAAAAGACTGTATGTAGTGTTTAACAAACAAATACTGTAGATAAGCAACTCTCAAAGAAACAGTATATGTTTAGAATAGATCAAGTGTCAGCTTTTTAAAATTTATACGAATGGCTTTAGAATTTTCAGTGGACTGGGGATGATGATTTTAACGGTAGTGAGTGAAAGATATTTGACATACAGGCACAGCTATTAGAACTAGAATAGAAGAACATCTCACACATTCGGTATAGGGAATAAAATATTTAGTTGAACATAAACTGAACTTGTATACATACTCTAATTTTAAAGCTTATTTTCAAGTCGATTAACTGCTCAGAATTGTTATTTGTGAAAGGTATTACTTTAAAGTTTTTTTCTTAATCGTATTTCACAAAAAACAACGACAAAAGTCGTAAAAAGCGATTGGGAAAGAAGGACAACGCTAAAGATGGAAACCT